>LR738710.1:646788442-646804287 GCA_902687465.1 Secale cereale
GATTTCGGGAACACAATATTCCAGAAATTAACCCCTAGTGTCATCACCAGCCCAGGATTACTGTTACTGGTGGACACATCCTTGTTACAGATTACCAAGCATTTTTAAGAATTTGATACAAGACCATAAAGGTCTACTGATACAATAATGACTCCGGTGGTGGATGAAGGAATTGGCTTGTGGATCTCCACATCGATGGGGCTCCATTCCCACGGGAACAGCTGACCCGGATAACTCCTATCCCGCGTGGCTGAACTCCTAGGCTTCGCACGGACGTCGCTGTGTTTTTCCCCGTAGAACTCCTAACCTGACCAAGTAAATAGCCAGGGACAAGCCTGTGAGTACGTTTGAATGTACTCGCAAACATCATGGACAAATGATATAACAAATGCAGCAAACAATTATATGGTCATGATGAATTCAATTATATGCATGTGCTCATGATAGACTTATATTAAATGCATGCTGGCAGGAATTAAAACATGGCATGGTGAATAATAGTTAGTGCAGAAAATAAATATTAGCATCAATAAAATATAAAAGAAATGCCGGTCGGATGTCAAGTGACACCACTGTCGGTCTCGAAAAGAAATGCCAGTCGGGTGTTTAAAAGAGTAATCGGACGATACCATCCGAGAACTCAGGCAACGCCACGAAAGGACTTGAAAAGAAATGCCAGTCGGGTGTCCACAAGAGTAGTGGCGTGATAAACCGCCTGACACTCGAGGGACGCCACAAAAGGACTTGAAAAGAAATGCCAGTCGGGTGTCCACAAGAGTAGTGGCGTGATAAACCGCCTGATACTCGAGGGACGCCACAAAAGGACTTGAAAATAAAGGCGAGTGTCCGGGTAGTATAGCCAGCCCCTGAGACACTCTAAGAAAATAAAATAAGAGTAATGGGTTAGTCCACAATAATAATCATATCACCAAATATACTAATGGTAACACCAGTAGCAACGATAATTATCCTGCAAAATAACCATGCTCAATTTTTAAATATTTCCTCCGGAGACCGACTCTAAGACCGACACTTGACCAACCCAGACTGTAGTTCTTAACCGCGGACACGGCTATTCAAATATGTGTTCAACTCTGCAGAGGGTGTACTCTTTACCCACAAGTATAGGATTTCTTTAGTCAGTATCGTGACACTGACTAATTCCCATTATGGTCTTTGGGTTGAAAACACACCTAACCAGCACACACCAGAAAATCCGTCCAGATGCCAGGAATCACCCAAAGCATCGTTCCAGAAAAAACTCTAAGTCGGGGAGGCTACAACCTCCAAAAGCATGGGATCACTATTTATACGCGCGGATTACAAGGGTACACTCCCTCTCGGCATCACGACAGCCGGAAACACCCATGCTCCCTGACCCGATGACAGGATTTAGTCCATGGCCAATGGAAACCCTCATCGTAGCCCTCTGTACGGTGTGTGCACGGAAAGGGGTTATCAACTTACTGAACCATACCCAACCTGTGGTAGGGACTAGTGGCAGCACGGAACGAGTATGAGGGTTACGGGAACAAGACTCGATCTACGGTCGACTCAGGAGGCTTATGTTCCCTGCAGTGGCTAGCACAACAAAACATTCTTTCACAGTGTCACCAGGACAGGGCCACAACTCTTGCCTGCTTCCACAAATATCTCGTGACACCACCGTGTCAAAAGGGCCCGTGCCCACCGGCACGTCCAAAACAGGAGCACACTCCTGGATGCTCACAAACTATGCATGTTGCAAAATGCATGCAAGAGGAAATAATTATATGAACATGCATGCATGAAATATTTCTACTCATATGAAATTCTTATTAAGAACCATGCATCAAATATTCTAGCAAACATTCACCATATCAAGTGTTCAAGATGCTTGCCTTGAACATGCAGAAGTATTGAGAGCACTCCACAAGTTTGAAAATATTATCTCCCCTCCATTCCTATTTTCAAAAATTTCTAAATCACCACATAATTCAAAAACAGCACTAAAAAGTATTTCAAATACTCTTGAAATAAATACTAAAATAAACTAGGGAATGTTTAAAAAAAATAACAGAAAAAGAATTAATTAATTCAGAGCATATTTGAATTAGTTATGGAATTACTAAGATGGAAAACATGATTAAAAGCAATATTAAATTCATTAAACAGAAACTATGCACAGTAAAAATGTTCACTTAATTTTAAATAAACAGAGCATGATTTTAGAAACCTACAGAAATTTTAATTACCAATTTTAGAGTAGAAATGGCTACTATGGAATTATTTGAAAGCTGCTGGAAATGATAAAAAGAAAGGACAGAATCGCGCCCTGAGCGCTGTTTAGCTCCACGGCGCCACTGGGCCGAGCCCAGTCATCTGGCTGCGGGGAGAGGTGCTGACGTCGATGGCGTATTCCACGGAATACGCCTTCTTCGCGCGGAAACGGCTCCGGGAGGAAACCGCCTCCACTTAAACGGCGGGGGCCCGCGGCTTGTGCCGCTGACGAGCGGGCCCCTCTTGTCGGGTTCATCTCCTTTCTCCCGCGTACGTCTAGACAGAGACAGGGGCGGGGCTCCGGCGGTGATCCCCGGCGGCAGGGACCCTCATTCGCGACCCCGACTACACCGGCGTGTTCCTGAGGATGGGCCGCGTCCGTGGGATGGAGACAGGGTCGCCGGAGAGCTCGAGGTTGAGCAGAGCTTCGACCATGGCGGAGGGAAGCTTCGGGTGGGAGAGGGCTTTTGCCCCTGAGCTTGTTCCGATGGAATTGGCGAGGGGGATGGATCGGTGGGTTGTCCAGGAGTCGAGTGGTGAAGAAATCGGGGAGGGGAAAGCTCTGGTGGCGTCGGAACCATCGAGACAGTGGCTGAGGTCGTGGTCGCCGGAGAGGAAGGAGACGACCGTCTCTGGTCTTTCTGCTGCTATGGAAGGATTAGTGGGGAGGGAGAGAGGTGGTGATCATCCGAACGAGATCGGGTAGGCCAATTTATAGGCGGGGCGAGGTGGTGCCGCGGCTTCCCGAACGCGGACACGGTGGCGACGCCATTTATGGAAAAACGCGGGCGGTGGCGAGTAGGCGTGGCCGGCGCGGTTAGGTGAGGGCGGTGTCCGTGCGAATTAAAGGCGGGGTCATGCTGGCGGCCTTTGGCTGGTGCCAGGTGCCCCGGGCGGCGCCGTCCACGGCATACAGCGGCGGCGGCCATTTATGGTGGCGGGTGAGGCCGGTCAGGCCGGTGGCAGTGGTAAGCGAGGCCGGTGGAGGCGGTGGCCGTCCGCTATTAAGGCGAGGTGCGTTGGCTGGCTCAGAGCTGAGCCACGCGTCTCGGCAGAGACGTGGCGGAGCTGGGTTCGTCGGGCGGTGACGAACGGCGGCGGTGGACGGTGGAAGGTGGCGCTAGAGGACGGGGAAAGGTGTCGGCAAGCTTGCTGGCTTGCCAGCGAAACCCCGGAGGAGGTTGGCGTGTAAGAGCAGCAGCAGGGAGCGCAGTGCAGGGCGATGCCGATGCCTGCAAAACGCGTGCTCTGGCCGCGCTCTGGGCATGCACGCCATGTGCTTGACGATTTGCTAATGGCACCCACAGTGATCCATACAAGTTGACAGATAACAGTATGGTGCCTCTAGACATGGTAGAAGTGATGGACATGGTATTTTGGGGAGAGGGGCTAGTGTCTAGTGCAATCCAAAAAGATGCCCAAATTCTGTCATGAGCTCAAGGTGCTCGACAGAATGTTAGGGTGACCTAGGTGATCCTTCTGGATGTGAAACTTGGCAGGATGATGTCTCCCTATAGATAGTAGATGATGGTGGAGTTGGTTTGTGGAAGGAGCAAACTTGCTAGTGCAAGTTTTGCAAAAATTCACTTCTGGACAGAAACTATAGAGAGGTATTTGGTGGACTTAGAAAATTCAAATGGGGATGATCTTCTGGACTTAAGGGTTTAGTCGGAAGGACTAAAATATGGACAAGTTTCAGAATTTTTGGAGAAAGAAAAATTGAGGTTGTAGTAGAAACCTTGAGAATGGACAGAAATGAAAAGGAGGATGGTTCACTCAAATTTTGCAAAACACCAAGTTGGGTTTTTGCACCAAAGTGACATATAGGCATCAAAAGACCTCTCAGAATTATGGTGGAATTTTTAAAGAATTATTTATAATGGTTGTAGTGCAACAGAAGCATTTAAAACACTGCAAAAGCTATTAAAAGAATCTCTAGGGCAAAATTTTATTATGAAAATAATTCTACTGTTATTAAACAAATAATGAAATGACTCAAGATACAACCAGAGCCCACAAAATTATTTCCAAAAAAATTTACTATATGAAGATTTTTGAAGGACGGGTATAGAAAAGGCTCTAAAATTATTAAAGAACCTATTATAATTCAAAATTTTATTTCTAGCCAAATTTTATTTAATAAAAAATGTGGTTAGAATTTTGGGGTGTTACACCTTCCGCAATCGACAAAGCTCTCGACTCTGACTCGAGTTAAACTCGACAATTCGAGCGGCTGCGTGGAGAGCGGCAAGGTGGCAGACCGGCAGCACGCTCACCCGGCAGGCCAATGGGGACCCGTCCTCAAGACGCCGCCTTGGGTATTTCGCGCCGGCAAGCCTACCCAGTTGACGTAGGGTGGAAACACAAAGAGGCAGCAAACAGGAAAATAACATGCATTATTCTGAAGATATTTCAAAGTTATATTACATCATGCCATCGCTGCGGTTCTAACTAAAGATAAAATTTGTCTTGGGCATGAACCCGCAGCGGCAAGGAAGAACGGGATGCCTAATCCCGGCGCTGGCCCTCCACCCTCTTGATTTCGTCGATGCGGCTGATGACACGCTTGATGCGCTCCTTGAGCGCCATGAGGTTGGCATCCTTCGGCAAGCTGTCCATCGCAGCTTCGAAGTCGAGGGCGGGGTTCCAGAACGCCACCTTGGTGAGGACCTTGGTCATGACTCCCCTGCAGAGCCGCCGGGCCTCCCCGGTGAGCGTGGCCGTTCTGTTGGAGTGAAGATCAGTCAAGGCGCTGAGGACGCCCTCGAAGAACAGGGTCAGCTTGGCGTTGACGGACCCGCTCCATTCAGGGGCATACCTCACGTTTGGCATCCCCATGAGGGCCAACTGTGAGGTAACCCTGTCGGCGATGTCCTCCAGCCGGCTGATCCACCCGTTCTCCTCCACCATGTATTCTTGGTGGGAGGCACCCTCATCCGCCCGCAGCTGCTTCTCCTCCTCCAGGCTCTTGACCAAGGCCTCCTCCCGAGTGGAGCTCTCCACCAACATCTTCTCGAGATTCTCCAGCCT
This sequence comes from Secale cereale, assembly GCA_902687465.1. Classification (NCBI taxonomy): domain Eukaryota; kingdom Viridiplantae; phylum Streptophyta; class Magnoliopsida; order Poales; family Poaceae; genus Secale; species Secale cereale. The sequence continues at coordinate 646,793,732 of LR738710.1, forward strand.
CAGCCTGAGATCTCTGATGGAGTTTTGTGCCTCAGAGAGCTCCCCAGTCCTGCTGATGACCGCTCCCTGCGTCTCTGTCAAGGCGCAGTTGAGCATGTCCTTCTTGTCGGACAGCCTGAGGGCCTGCTGTTGGGGAACGTAGCATAAATCAAAAAAATTCTACGTCTTCACCAAGATCCAAGTATGGAGACATCTAGCAACGAGCAACTAAGAGTGCATCTACATACCGTTATGAAGATTGCGTGCGGAAGCTTTCAACGAAGCAAGGATGAAGTAGTCGTACTCTTCACGTTCTTCGTCACCGATGATCTAGCGCCGAACGGACGGCACCTCCGCGTTCAACACACGTACGGTGCAGCAACGTCACCTCCTTCTTGATCCAGCAAGGGGGGAGGAGAAGTCGTCAGAGATCCGGCAGCACGACGGCGTGATGACGGATGCAGTGGAGATCGCAGCAGGGCTTCGCCGGGCTGCCCTGCAAAGGAGTTGGGAGGTGTGACGGGAGGGGGAGAGGCACCAGGGCTGATGTGCGGCTGCCCTCTCCCCCCCCCCCCCACATATATATAGGGGGCCAGGGGGGCGCCAGCCCCTTGCAGATCCAATCTGCAAGGGGGGGCGGCGGCCAGGGAGGAGTCCCCCTCCCCCAAGGCAAGTGGTGGCCCCCCTCCCCTTAGGGTTTTATCACTATGCGCATGGGGAGGTGGGGCCCCCTTGTGGTGCGCCAGCCCAGGGGGCTGCACGCATCCCCTTGCAGCCTAGGGGCCCCACCAGGAGGGGTGGCCCCACCCGGTGGACCCCCGGGGCCCCTCCGGTGGTCCCGGGACGCTCCCGGTGACCCCCGAAGATCACCCGTTGGCCGAAACTGGACTTCCCATATATCAATCTTTACCTCCGGACTATTCCGGAACTCCTCGTGACGTCCGGGATCTCATCCGGGACTCCGAACAACTTTCGGGTTTCCACGTGCATTAATCTCTACGACCCTAGCGTTACCGAACCTTAAGTGTGTAGACCCTACGGGTTCAGGAGACACGTAGACATGACCGAGACCACTCTCCGGTCAATAACCAACAGCGGGATCTGGATACCCATGTTGGTTCCCACGTGTTCCTCGATGATCTTCATCGGATGAACCACTGTGTCAAGGATTCACTCAATCCCGTATGTTATTCCCTTTGTCCATCGGTACGGTACTTGCCCGAGATTCGATCGTCGGTATTCCCGATACCTTGTTCAATCTCGTTATGGCAAGTCTCTTTACTCGATCCGTAATCCATCATCCCGTGACTAACTACTTAGTCATATTGAGCTCATGATGATGTCTTACCGAGTGGGCCCAGAGGTACCTCTCCGTCATGCGGAGTGACAACATCCCAGTCTCGGTTCGTACCAACTCAACAGACACTTTCGGAGATACCCGATGCGTACCTTTATAGCCACCCAGTTACGTTGTGACGATTGGCACACCCAAAGTACTCCTACGGTATCCGGGAGTTGTACAACCTCATGGTCTAAGGAATAAATACTTAACACCGAAAAGCTTATGCATTACGAACTATACGATCTCGTGTTATGCTCAAGTTTGGGTCTTGTCCATCACAGCATTCTCCTAATGATGTGATCCCGTTATCACCGACATCTCATGTCCATGGTCAGGAAACCGTGACCATCTGTTGATCAACGAGCTGGCTACTAGAGGCCTACCAGGGACTCATTGTGATCTGTGCATTCACACATGTATCGCTGTTTCCGTACAATACAATTCAAGCATGAATGACAGACAATTATCATGAATAAGGAGATATAATAATAATGCTTTTATTATTGCCTCTAGGGCATATCTTCAACGGTCTCCCACTTGCACTAGAGTCAATAATCTAGTTACATTGTGATGAATCGAACACCCATAGAGTTCTGGTGTTGATCATGTTTTGCTCGTGAAAGAGGTTTAGTCAACGGGTCTGCTACATTCAGATCCGTATGCACTTTACAAATATCTATGTCTCCATCCTGAACATAATTCCGGATGGAGTTGAAACGGCGCTTGATGTGCTTGGTCTTCTTGTGAAACCTGGGCTCCTTGGTAATAGCAATAGCACCAGTGTTGTCACAGAAGAGAGTCATCGGGCTTGACGCACTTGGAATGACTCCTAGGTCGGTGATGAACTCCTTCATCCAGACTCCTTCCTGTGCTGCTTCAGAAGCAGCTATGTACTCCGCTTCACATGTAGATGCTGCCACCACGCTTTGCTTGCAACTGCACCAGCTGACTGCCCCTCCATTCAAAATATACACGTATTCGGTTTGTGACTTAGAGTCATCCAGATCTGTGTCGAAGCTAGCATCGACGTAACCCTTTACGACGAGCTCTTCGTCACCTCCATAAACGAGAAACATATCCTTAGTCCTTTTCAGGTACTTCAGGATGTTCTTGACCGCTGTCCAGTGTTCCGTACCGGGATCACTTTGGTACCTCCCTACCAAACTTATGGCAAGGTTCACATCAGGTCTGGTACACAGCATGGCATACATGATAGAACCTATTGCCGAGGCATAGGGAATGACACTCATCTTTTCTCTATCTTCTGCCGTGGTCGGCGACTGAGTCTTACTCAATCTCATACCTTGCAAAACAAGCAAGAATCCTTTCTTTAACTGATCCATATTGAACTTCTTCAATATTTTGTCAAGGTATGTACTTTGTGAAAGACCAATGAGGCGTCTCGATCTATCTCTATAGATTTTGATGCCTAATATGTAAGCAGCTTCTCCAAGGTCCTTCATTGAAAAACTTTTATTCAAGTAGGCCTTTACATTTTCCAAGAATGCTATATCATTTCCCATCAGCAATATGTCATCCACATATAATATGAGAAATGCTACAGAGCTCCCACTCACTTTCTTGTAAATACAGGCTTCTCCATAAGTATGTATAAAGCCAAACGCTTTGATCACCTCATCAAAGCGAATATTCCAACTCCGAGATGCTTGCACCAGCCCGTAAATCGAGCGCTGGAGCTTGCATACCTTGTCAGCGTTCTCTGGATCGACAAAACCTTCCGGTTGAATCATATACAACTCTTCCTTGAGGAAGCCATTAAGGAATGCTGTTTTGACGTCCATTTGCCATATCTCATAATCATAGAATGCGGCAATAGCTAACATGATTCTGACTGACTTCAGCATCGCTACGGGAGAGAAAGTCTCGTCGTAGTCAATCCCTTGAACTTGTCGATAACTGAAAGTGCAACTAATCCCCGGGTGGTTTTGGTAATTAATAACAACATATATATCATTGAACTAATATTCTCTTGAGAATCATTTCAGAAAAGTTCGATGATATGGGTATGGAAATGTCTGAAGAAGTGGACCCCTCAAAATGCTAAGACAAGCATTGGCAAAAGCTCAAGACTCCATTTTTGGTTTAGTGATCAAAGATCACATTGAGTCCATAGGAAAAGCCAATACTATTAAAAGGGGATGAGGTTGTGTTAATGTTCTTGTTGCTCAAGTGCTTGGTGATCTAGCTCCCTAAACTATCAGCACTCTTCACTTTTCAACACACTCATAAGTAATCTCGGACAAACCGATTCTGCAAACTCAGTCCCACCGAGATGAACCACTTCTGCCATATTCCAAACCCTAGAAAAATCGGTCTAACCGAGTTTGAGATCGGTCACACCGAAACTGAACTGCCAACCTTCTGTAACCTTTTCACATCATATCGGAATATCCGAGTTTGCATTTTCGGTCTTACCGAAATGGCCAGGTTCTGTCTTGGGTCAAATCGGTCTCACCGAGATTGCATTATCGGTCCCACCGATTCTGGCATGTTCCTACTCTTTCTCAAATCGGACAAACCGAGTTTTCTTTCTCGGTCTCACCGAAATCTCCAACGTTCATATCAGATACACTTTCGGTCCCACCGAGATGGTATTTTCGGTCCCACCGAAAATCCCAACGTTCACTATATTTGAACTTTCGGTCTGACCGAGTTTTCACTTCGGTCTGACCGAGATTGGTCAAATGTGTGTGTAACGGTTGGATTTTGTGTGGAGGCTATATATACCCCTCCACCCCCTCTTCATTCGTGAGGAGAGCCATCAGAAAGTACCATCATTCCTACCATACACTTTCTGAGAAGTGAACCACCTACCCTTGTGTTGAGATCAAGCCATTCCATTCCTACCATATGAAACTTGATTTCTAGCCTTCCCAAGTTGCTTTCCACTCAAATCTTTCTTCCACCACAGCCATATCAGTGAGGAGAGTTGAGTGTTGGGGAGATTATCATCTGAAGCACAAGAGCAAGGAGTTCATCATCATCAACACCGTCTATTACCTTTTGGGGGGTGGTGCCTCCTAGATTGGTTAGGTCTCGCTTGGGAGCCTCCGTCTTTGAGATGTGGAGTTGAACCAAGAAGTTTGTAAGGGCAAGGAGATCGCCTACTTCGTGAAGATCTACCCCGAGTAAGGCTAGTCCTCCGTGGGCGTAGGCCGTGATGGAATAGACAAGGTTGCTTCTTCGTGGACCCTTCGTGGGTGGAGCCCTCCGTGGACTCGCGCAGCCGTTACCCTCCGTGGGTTGAAGTCTCCATCAACGTGGATGTACGATAGCACCACCTATCGGAACCACGACAAAAATCTTCGTGTCACCAAACTGCGTTTGATCTTCTCCACCTCTCTTTTACATGTGCAATTTACATTCCGCTGCATATACTCTAGAATTGCATGTGTAGGGTGTTACTTGTATTGATCTTAATTGTGAAACTGCCAAAAGAATTGCATGATCTAAAGGCAGATTTTTTATATTGTCAAGTAGTCTAATCACCCCCCCTCTAGACCTACTTTCGATCCTACAAGTGGTATCAGAGCTTTGGTCTCCATTGCCTTGGTTTCCATTGCATTGGACTCCATAAGCTTGGTTTCACAACCTAGGAGAGTATGGCGTCTAGTGAGGGTAATTATCGTAGAGGTCCTTACTTTGATGGTACAAATTTTGCTAGTTGGAAGCATAAAATGAAAATGCATATTCTTGGTCATAACCCAGCCGCATGGGGCATTATTTGTGTTGGTATGCAAGGTGATTTCTTTGAAGAAGGAAAAGTTCCAGATCGCGAAGCTACACCCGAAGAGTTGCGGATGTTGCAAAACAATGCTCAAGCTTGTGACATTCTCTTCAATGCTTTGTGTCCCGAAGAGTTCAACAAAATCAGCCGTCTTGAGAATGCTAAAGAGATTTGGGATACTTTGGTTGAAATGCACGAAGGTACTGAATCTGTGAAGGAATCAAAGCTAGATATTCTTCAAGGTCAACTTGACAAGTTAAAGATGAAGGATGGTGAAGGAGTCGCTGAAATGTACTCTAGGCTTGCTCTCATCACAAATGAGATTGCCGGCTTAGGAAGCGAAGAAATGACCGACCGATTCATCATCAAGAAGATTCTAAGAGCTTTGGATGGAAAATATGACACCGTGTGCACTTTGATCCAAATGATGCCAAACTACAAGACTCTCAAGCCAACTAAAGTCATTGGAAGAATTGTTGCTCATGAGATGACACTTAAGGATAAGGAAGAGCTTCACAACAAGTCAAGTGGTGCTTACAAAGCTACAAGTGATGCTCCCACAACCTCAAGTGACAAGTTAATTTCCAATGAAGAGATAAGCCTAATGGTTAAGAACTTCAACAAATTCTACAAGAATAGAGGCAAAGAAAGAAGCTCAAAGTCTAGATCATATGATGAAAAGAGATCTTCTAGTCGTGATCGAAACTGCTACAATTGTGGAAGACCCGGACACTACTCAAATGAGTGTACGGCTCCCCACAAGAGAAGAGAAGAATCTCCAAGAAGAAGATCAAGAGATGAGTCACCTCGGAGAGAGAGAAGGAGTAGAGATGATCGTTATGAACGAAGACCCTCTCGGAGAAGCAAGGATTCGGAGAGGAAAGACAAGTCATCAAGGAGCTATACAAGAAGAAGACATCAAGCTCATGTAGGTGAATGGGTCTCCGGCTCCGACTCCGACAATCAATCCGATGGAAGCTATCACTCCGACTCCGACTACAGTCAAGATGAAGGTGTTGCCGGACTTGCACTCGTATCCTCCAACTCCAACTCCTACGACTTATTTGATTCACCAAATGAGGGAATTGGAAGATGCTTCATGGCTAAAGGCCCCAAGGTAACACACCCTAAATTCATTGACTTTGATAGTGATGAGGATGACTTGCTTGGTGAAGATGAGCTCTTGCATGATAAATCTAGTGAGCTTAGTAATGATGAAAATGCTAGTAGTCTTTATAGTCGAGAAGAGTCGAATGACAATGCTATGAAGGAGATTGAGCGTCTAACTAAAGAACTAAACACTCTTAAGTTAGCTCATGAAACAACTCAAGAAGATCATAGAGAGCTCCTAAGATCTCATGAGAAGCTACGCTTCGAGAAGCTCACTCTAGAGCAAGAACATGAGTTTCTAAAAGCGATCAATGATGATCTTCGAAAGAAGAGTTCTTCATATCTTGCCAAACGACTTCTCTTGTCTAATTTTTTGCCACCTATTAAGACTAAGCATGACAAGCAGAAGAAAAGTTCTTCCTCTAGTAGTAACAATAACAATGTTAAATCCAATATTGTTGCTTCTAGTAGTTCTCTTGATTTCACTAACGATGTTTCAAGCCAAGTTACACTTGAGCAAGAAAATAGCTTATTGAAGGAAATCATAGAGAAAGGTGTCTACAAAAGTCTTGCCGGAAGCAAGAACTTTGAGGAGATTGTTCGCAAACAAGGAAGACACCGGAAGAATCAAGGGATTGGTTTTGAGCGAAAGTTCAACGCCGAAGGTGTTGAGTGGGAAGAAGGTCAATACCCTACTCCACAGTTTGTCTCACAAAAGGAGAAGTATGATCCTACTTCTTCCAATGTGGAACAAGCTCAAGATGACCTTCCACCACAAGACCACAAGCTAAAGGCCAAGGACAAGCTTCAAGAAGAGATTGATGCATTCATTGAAGCACCTCAAGCCATGGTCAAGTGGGTTCCCAAGGACACATCAAGTTCTACTTCGTCAAGCTCAACTACAACACCAAGGATTCCCATCAAGATGATGTGGATCCCAAAGAAGAAGAACTAGTAGGTTCTTGAGGGTGACTCCGCCAACAAACTTCACTCATATTCATTTTGGCAAGAACTTGTGCAATCAACTTCCACATCATGCACTAGTTCATGGAGTCACAAACCCTCTTGTTGGTAAGTCAAGGGACAAGGTAATCATTGCTTTCATGGACATCATCTTTTGTGTACTTCACTCTATGTCTATGGATATTCTTGTTTGTTCCTTGTGGGACTAACCCATGTAGGTATTGAAAGTTCCCTAATCCAAAGGATTGCTCCTAACTCATGATGATCTACATCAACATTGAGCATCCACATCTTCAACATCTACATGAAGTCTTCTACGACAACCCAAGGTTAGTTTGACCCTTTAAAAGGGGTTCTCACATCTAGGGGGAGCTTTACTCAAAAAATTGAGCTAAAGCATCTTCAAATGATGTGAACACATAAATGCTTTATGTAAAAGTGGTAACCCCACTTGTGATTAAACGATGAGTATGACCTATGATCAAATGTTCTCATTTGGCTCCTAAGTCAATATACTCATATATAGATGACCTAGTCATCGACAAATTGTGTGCTAGTAGCTAGAGTGATTGGTTGTGCATGTTTGACACATATTTCAGTTGCTATCTTATTGTGTGAGCATGTTGAATGCATGATTCTATTCATTCAAGGACATCCATTTGTGGTTTTGATTGTGTTGGTTTCTTTTTTTTTTGGCCAAATGGATGGACAAGAATGCCTAAGCACCTTTCCCTAGCTATCTATGCTTTCTTGTCTCAAAATTCTATTCATGCTCATATCACAACTTTGAACAAGTCTTTTTCGGACAGTCCGAGTGAGGAGCACTCGGAACCACCGATTCGTCTAAGGCTGACTTCCAAAACCTTCTAAGTCCATTTCGGTCTGACCGGTTTCTCAATATCGGTCCAACCGAAACGCTTAGACTGATCTAGGTTTCATCTCGGTGAAACCGAGTTCAAACTCTCGGTCTGACCGATATGTGTAACTGCAAGCAGATATACATCTCGGTGACACCGAGTTTTTCAACTCGGTCCCACCGACAGCACGGGGTTATATATACCTGAGGGGCTGCGCGCGATTTCTTTCTTCAAACCGTTCGCCCCCAAGACCCCTGCTGCCGCCGCCCTGGTCTACGGATCGTCGCCTTCGTCGCCTGTGCGCCCTCGCCGCAGGTCTCCGCCGCCGTCAACGGTAATCATCTCCACCGTTGCCGCCGTAGAGGGACACCACCAAGTTAGGGTGTGTCCCGATCCCTTTTCGTGCTCCACTGCTGATTCTTGCACGATAGGCTGCCATGATTCAATCCATGTTTGATATGTTCCCCACAAAATAGTTCAGATCGTCTAGTTTCGAGGAAAATTCTTAGGTTTAGGTTTCCACGGAATGCATCTCGGTGAAGCCGATTTTGAAAATCGGAATGACCGATTTGGCCTCTGGCCATTGCACTGCATAGTTCGGTTTAACCGAGTTGTGCCAATCGGAACGACCGAAAAGAAGTTTCAGTGAAACCCTAAGTTTTCGGTAGGACCGAAACCCATTTCGGTCTGACCGAAAGTGGTGTGTAGGTTTCTGTTGAGCACTTCGGTTGCACCGAAACCTGAAATCGGTTTGACCGAAATACATTCTGTGAAAACTCAAAACTAAGTTTTTAACTCATTTTTTTTCAAAACTTCTGCAGTTGTGATAACTCTTCTACTCTGCCTATACCCTATCTTTTCACAGGTTTTTCAGCCATGTCAGATGTCAGTGACAGCCAGAACAGGTCTGAATCACCATTTGCTGAAATTCCAGAGGCAGATACAAGTCCTGCAAGCAGCTCTAGTGATGATGGTGAGAGGAGCACCCCTAGTGGTTTGCCTCCTGCAGCTACGAGAACCAGGAAGAAGAGAACGTCTGATGATGAGGACTCCGACTTTGTTGCTGAGGAAGTTACCTCCAAGCCCAAGAGGAATGTGGTTGCCAAAGAGCACCAAGGGCAGCAGCCAAGGAAAGGTACAAGCAAAGTGAAGCAGTCTGCAGTCGCTAAAAAGCTCAACTTGGAAGAGCCTGCTCCAAGCAAGGTGAAGAAGACTTCCAAAAGGAAGAGGGTTGTTTATGCTGAACCTCAAGTTGATGCAGAAGAAGAAGAAGATGCACCCCAGCCTCCTCCTCAGAAAGCTAAGTTCATGGGTGATGCTATTCGGGCTCAAGTCTCTTCTAAGCCCAAGAAGCCTGCTCCAGTCAAGGCAGCTCCAGCCAAGCCCAAGAGAACAACCAGAAGCATTCCAGCTTCTGAGAAGAACAAAGGAGAGATGCCACCGTCTGAATCAGATGAAGAGCATGTGTTGCTTAAGCTCCGTCCCAAGTTGCCACTCCACAATGATGCTCATCCTCAAGCTGAGGACATGAAGGCAAGGAAGGACAAAGGTCTCAGGCTATGGAGACAGTCTGATCCATATGCCGTAAGGAGAAGGACTGCTGTGGACCCCAGATTCCACACCAGAGAGCAGCAGGATTTCTATGAGACCGTGCTGATGGATAAGAAGCCCATTGTTGCTGACACCAGGTATGTTGACTGGGAGTACATTGACAGTGAAGAGCACCGGGACTTCTTTCCTCATGTGCATGAGAGCTTTACTGCATGTGGAGTTGCTGACTTTGTGGGTCAAGAGCTGACAGCATGGAACGACGAGATGATCATGCAGTTCTATGCCACAGCCCACTTCTACCCTGATGGCAAAATCACCTGGATGACTGAAGGTCAATGGTTTTCTTCGACTGTTGAAGAATGGGCAGAACTTCTGAACGCTCCAGTGCAGAGAGAGGACGACATTGATGTCTATGGGATTCCTAAGAAGAGTCATGATTCCATGAAAAATATGTACAAGGAGATTCCAGCTGCTGATTTGGAAGGATGGAAGCTTGGCTCAGTGTACTATCCCCAGGCAGGTCTGACCACCACTAACACTATTCTGAGGCATACTTTGATGCCTAAGTCAGGTGACCACCGGATGATACGAGGCTATTCTATCAACATGCTGCACATTCTCGATGAGAAGGCACCTTTTAAGGTGATGGACTTGATGGTAGAAACCATTAAGAGGACTGCAGCTGACCAGAAGAGGTCATGTGGGTTTGCACCGCAGATACAGATGCTCATCAACGCCAAGTTTGGCACGGGCAAATTCATGTTGGATAGGAAGCACTTGCCACTGCAGCCAGAGCATGAGGACAACGTAGTTGTGATGGATGAAGAGGATCCTACCTCAGTTGAAGGGCAAGCCAAAATTGAAGCTGCGAAGAAAGCTAAAGCTGACAAAGAGGCAGCAGCAGCAGCAGCTAAGCCAAAGAGCTTTGGAGAACAAATTCTTGAAGCTACCCAAAGGATTGAACAACGCCTGGCCAGCATTGAGCAATCTCAGGAGAGCCTTGAGA
>LR738710.1:646806572-646857091 GCA_902687465.1 Secale cereale
TGTCACCAAACTGCGTTTGATCTTCTCCACCTCTCTTTTACATGTGCAATTTACTTTCCGCTGCATATACTCTAGAATTGCATGTGTAGGGTGTTACTTGTATTGATCTTAATTGTGAAACTGCCAAAAGAATTGCATGATCTAAAGGCAGATTTTTTATATTGTCAAGTAGTCTAATCACCCCCCCCCCCTCTAGACCTACTTTCGATCCTACAATAACCCTTAGCGACAAGCCGAGCTTTATAGATAGTCACATTACCATCCGCGTCTGTCTTCTTCTTAAATATCCATTTATTTTCTATGGCGTGCCTATCATCAGGCAAGTCCACCAAAGTCCATACTTTGTTTTCATACATGGATTCAATCTCGGATTTCATGGCTCCAAGCCATTTATTGGAATCTGGGCCCGCCATCGCTTCTTCATAGTTCGAAGGTTCACCGTTGTCTAACAACATGATTTCCAGTACAGGGTTGCCGTACCACTCTGGTGCGGAACGTGCCCTTGTGGACCTTCGAAGTTCAGTAGTAACTTGATCTGTTTCTTCATGATCATTATCATTATCTTCCTCCCTTGTCGGTGCAGGCACCTCAGGAACAGTTTCCTGCGCTGTGCTACTTTCCGGTACAGGAGCGGTGACTATCACCTCATCAAGTTCTACTTTCCTCCCACTCACTTCTTTCGAGAGAAACTCTTTCTCCAGAAAGTATCCATTCTTGGCAACAAAGACTTTGCCTTCGGATCTGTGGTAGAAGGTGTACCCAATAGTTTCCTTTGGGTATCCTATGAAGACGCATTTCTCCGATTTGGGTTCGAGCTTTTCAGGTTGAAGTTTCTTGACATAAGCATCGCAACCCCAAACTTTCAGAAACGACAGCTTCGGTTTCTTGCCAAACCAAAGTTCACATAGAGTCGTCTCAACGGATTTTGACGGAGCCCTATTTAAAGTGAATGCGGCAGTCTCTAAAGCATAACCCCAAAAAGATAGCGGTAAATTGGTGAGGGGCATCATAGATCGCACCATGTCCAACAGAGTACGATTTCGACGTTCGGACACACCGTTACGTTGAGGTGTTCCGGGCGGTGTCAATTGTGAAACAATTCCACAGCTTCTAAGGTGTGTGCCAAATTCATGACTTAAATATTCACCCCCACGATCCGATCGCAAGAACTTTATTTTTCTGTCACGTTGATTCTCAACCTCATTCTGAAATTCCTTGAACTTTTCAAAGGTCTCAGACTTGTGTTTCATCAAATAGATATACCCATATCTACTCAAGTCATCCGTGAGGGTGAGAACATAACGGTAGCCTCCGCGAGCCTCAACACTCATTGGACCGCACACATCAGTATGTATGATTTCCAACAAGTTGGTTGCTCGCTCCATTGTTCCGGAGAACGGAGTCTTGGTCATCTTGCCCAAGAGGCATGGTTCGCACGTGTCAAATGATTCATAATCAAGAGACTCTAGAAGTCCATCCGAATGGAGCTTCTTCATACGTTTGATACCAATATGACCAAGGCGGCAATGCCACAAGTATGTGGGACTATCGTTATCAACCTTACATCTTTTGGCATCTACACTATGAATATGTGTATCACTACGTTCGAGATTCATCAAGAATAAACCATTGACCGGCGGGGCATGACCATAAAACATATCTCTCAAATAAATAGAACAACCATTATTCTCCGATTTGAAAGAATATCCATCTCGCATAAGACGAGATCCAGAAACAATGTTCATGCTCAAAGCTGGTACTAAATAACAATTATTCAGGTTTAAAACTAATCCCGAGGGTAGATGTAGAGGCAGCGTGCCGACGGCGATCACATCGACCTTGGAACCATTCCCGACGCGCATCGTCACCTCATCCTTCGCCAGTCTCTGTTTATTCCGCAGCTCCTGTTTTGAGTTACAAATGTGAGCAACTGCACCGGTATCGAATACCCAGGAGCTACTACGAGTGCTGGTAAGGTACACATCAATAACATGTATATCATATATACCTTTGACGTTGCCGGCCTTCTTGTCTGCTAAGTATTTGGGGCAGTTCCGCTTCCAGTGACCCGTTCCCTTGCAATAAAAACACTCTGTCTCAGGCTTGGGTCCATACTTTGGCTTCTTCCCAGCAACAGGCTTGCCAGGCGCGGCAACTCCCTTGCCGTCCTTCTTGAAGTTCTTCTTACCCTTGCCTTTCTTGAACTTAGTGGTTTTATTGACCATCAACACTTGATGTTCTTTCTTGATGTCCACCTCCGCTGATTTCAGCATCGAATACACCTCGGGAATGGACTTCTCCATCCCCTGCATATTGAAGTTCAACACGAAGCTCTTGAAGCTTGGTGGGAGCGACTGGAGGATTCTGTCAACGACCGCTTCATCTGGGAGATTCATTCCCAACTGAGACAAGCGGTTGTGCAATCCTGAAATCTTGAGGATGTGCTCACTGACAGAACTGTTCTCCTCCATCTTACAGCTGTAGAATGCGTCGGAGACATCATATCTCTCGACTCGGGCATGAGCTTGGAAAACCATTTTCAGCTCTTCGAACATCTCATATGCTCCGTGGTGCTCAAAACGCTTTTGGAGCCCCGATTCTAAACTGTAAAGCATGCCGCACTGAACCAGGGAGTAATCATCACTACGCGACTGCCAGACGTTCAAAACGTCTTGGTCAGCATCGGGAGCAGGTGCATCACCTAGCGGTGCTTCTAGGACATAAGTTCTCTTGGCAGCTATGAGGATAATCCTCAGGTTACGGACCCAATCCGTATAGTTGCTACCATCGTCTTTCAGCTTGGTTTTCTCTAGGAACGCGTTGAAGTTGAGGGAAACCTGAGCGTGGGCCATTTGATCTACAAGAGATATTGTAAAGAATTTAGACTAAGTTCATGATAATTAAGTTCACCTTAATCAAATTTTAATGAACTCCCACTCAGAATGACATCTCTCATAGTCATCTAAGTGATACACGATCCGAATCGAGTAGTCCGTGTCCGATCATCACGTGAGACGGACTAGTCAAAAACGGTGAACATCTTCATGTTGATCGTATCTTCTATACGACTCGTGTTCGACCTTTCGGTCTTCCGTGTTCCGAGGCCATGTCTGTACATGCTAGGCTCGTCAAGTGAACCCTAAGTGTATCGCGTGTGTAAATCTGTCTTACGCCCGTTGTATGTGAACGTTAGAACCTATCACACCCGATCATCACGTGGTGCTTCGGAACAACGAGCTTTAGCAACGGTGCACAGTTAGGGGAAACACATTACTTGAAATTTTAGTGAGAGATCATCTTATTTACTATCGTTGTTCTAAGTAAACAAGATGTAAAAACATGATAAACATCACATGCAATCAATTATAGTGACATGATATGGCCAATATCATCTTGCTCCTTGGATCTCCATCTTCGGGGCACCATGATCATCTTGTCACCGGCTTGACACCATGATCTTCATCATCATGATCTACATCATCGTGTCTTGAAGAAGTCGTCACGCCAACTATTACTTCTACTACTATAGCTAACGTTTAGCAACGAAGTAAAGTAATTACATGGCGTTATTCAGTGACACGCAGGTCATACAATAATAAAGACAACTCCTATGGCTCCTGCCGGTTGTCAAGTTCATCGACATGCAAGTCGTGATTCCCTATTACAAAAACATGATCAATCTCATACATCACATATATCATTCATCACATCTTCGTTCTTGGCCATACCACGTCACAAAACACATGCTGCAAAAACAAGTTAGACGTCCTCTAATTGTTGTTGCAAGTTTTACGTGGCTTCTATAGGATTTCTAGCAAGAACGTTTCTTACCTACGCCAAAACCACAACGTGATTTGTCAACTTCTATTTACCCTTCATAAGGACCCTTTTCATCGAATCCGATCCGACTAAAGTAGGAGAGACAGACACCCGCCAGCCACCTTATGCATCTAGTGCATGTCTGTCGGTGGAACCAGTCTCACGTAAGCGTACGTGTAAGGTCGGTCCGGGCCGCTTCATCCCACAATAACGCCGAATCAAGATTGACTAGTAACGGTAAGAAAGTTGAACAAGATCATACGCCCACAACTGCTTTGTGTTCTACTCGTGCCAAGATGCTACGCATAAAACCTAGGCTCAGATGCCACTGTTGGGGAACGTAGCATAAATCAAAAAATTTCTACGTCTTCACCAAGATCCAAGTATGGAGACATCTAGCAACGAGCAACTAAGAGTGCATCTACATACCGTTATGAAGATTGCGTGCGGAAGCTTTCAACGAAGCAAGGATGAAGTAGTCGTACTCTTCACGTTCTTCGTCACCGATGATCTAGCGCCGAACGGACGGCACCTCCGCGTTCAACACACGTACGGTGCAGCAACGTCACCTCCTTCTTGATCCAGCAAGGGGGGAGGAGAAGTCGTCAGAGATCCGGCAGCACGACGGCATGATGACGGATGCAGTGGAGATCGCAGCAGGGCTTCGCCGGGCTGCCCTGCAAAGGAGTTGGGAGGTGTGACGGGAGGGGGAGAGGCGCCAGGGCTGAGGTGCGGCTGCCCTCTCCCCCCCCCCACATATATATAGGGGGCCAGGGGGGCGCCAGCCCCTTGCAGATCCAATCTGCAAGGGGGGGGCGGCGGCCAGGGAGGAGTCCCCCTCCCCCAAGGCAAGTGGTGGCCCCCCTCCCCTTAGGGTTTTATCCCTATGCGCATGGGGAGGTGGGGCCCCCTTGTGGTGCGCCAGCCCAGGGGGCTGCACGCATCCCCTTGCAGCCTAGGGGCCCCACCGGGAGGGGTGGCCCCACCCGGTGGACCCCCGGGGCCCCTCCGGTGGTCCCGGGACGCTCCCGGTGACCCCCGGAGATCACCCGTTGGCCGAAACTGGACTTCCCATATATCAATCTTTACCTCCGGACTATTCCGGAACTCCTCGTGACGTCCGGGATCTCATCCGGGACTCCGAACAACTTTCGGGTTTCCACGTGCATTAATCTCTACGACCCTAGTGTTACCGAACCTTAAGTGTGTAGACCCTACGGGTTCGGGAGACACGTAGACATGACCGAGACCACTCTCTGGTCAATAACCAACAGCGGGATCTGGATACCCATGTTGGTTCCCACGTGTTCCTCGATGATCTTCATCGGATGAACCACTGTGTCAAGGATTCACTCAATCCCGTACGTTATTCCCTTTGTCCATCGGTACGGTACTTGCCCGAGATTCGATCGTCGGTATTCCCGATACCTTGTTCAATCTCGTTATGGCAAGTCTCTTTACTCGATCTGTAATCCATCATCCCGTGACTAACTACTTAGTCACATTGAGCTCATGATGATGTCTTACCGAGTGGGCCCAGAGGTACCTCTCCGTCATGCGGAGTGACAACATCCCAGTCTCGGTTCGTACCAACTCAACAGACACTTTCGGAGATACCCGATGCGTACCTTTATAGCCACCCAGTTACGTTGTGACAGTTGGCACACCCAAAGTACTCCTACGGTATCCGGGAGTTCTACAACCTCATGGTCTAAGGAATAAATACTTAACACCGAAAAGCTTATGCATTACGAACTATACGATCTCGTGTTATGCTCAAGTTTGGGTCTTGTCCATCACATCATTCTCCTAATGATGTGATCCCGTTATCACCGACATCTCATGTCCATGGTCAGGAAACCGTGACCATCTGTTGATCAACGAGCTGGCTACTAGAGGCCTACCAGGGACTCATTGTGATCTGTGCATTCACACATGTATCGCTGTTTCCGTACAATACAATTCAAGCATGAATGACAAACAATTATCATGAATAAGGAGATATAATAATAATGCTTTTATTATTGCCTCTAGGGCATATCTCCAACACCTGCTCCTTCAGCCCGTCCCGTTCCACCTCCAGCTCTTGTATCTTGTCGGCATGGGCCAGAGCCTGGGCATCGAGCGCCTCCTTGTGCCTCTGCCCCAGCTCGCGAGTCCGCCACTCGACAAGAACCTCAAGCTCCTCATCCTTGCCGCGGAGTGCTGCGGCAAGCATCGCCTCACGCGCGGAGAGGTCTTCTTCCTGGGAATCGTGGGCGGCTTGATGCTGGTTCTGAGCGGCCTCCGTCGCGGTAGCCAAGTTCGCCGCCTCTTCCTGGGCCTTCTCGATGGCGGCCATCTTCATGATGAGCTCCACGTTACGCTTGTCCAGTTCTTCATGGGAGGTCCTCTGCTCCTCGCGGGACTGGTGGAACCAGGTTTGCGCCTCAGCGACGCGCGCCTGGAAGTCCGCCTCCGCGTCATCCACCGCCGCCGTTCTGGACTTAACCTTGTCCAAACGGGCACGGTAGAGCGCCTTGAGCTTTCGGAAGTTGGCCCTCATGGCCCGGAAGAGCTGCTCCTCTGGGGAGCCGTCGTCGCTGGTGCTCGGTTCATCAACAACCTCGAGCCCGGTGGCGGCAAACACCTCGCCATCAAAGACTTCCTCCCCGGCGGGCGCCCGGGAGCTTGACGCCCCGGCGAGATGGACGAAAAGGTTGTCGCCCACCTTCAGATACCTTCCGGGGCCCGAGGTCGCGGAGGAAGAAGGCTGATCATCGATCGCCTCTTCCTCGGTCGTGGCCTTGTCGGCCTCCCCGGCAGGCCCACCACCGGCGCCCTCAGCAGCACCTTGGCGGCATCTTCAGCAGCCTTGTCCGCGACGGCCCCGGCGGTGTCCTTCGCGGCCTCCTCGGCGGCGATCTTGTCAGCCTCCGCCGCGGCCTCCTCGGCAACCTCCTTGATGACGGCGTCCACGTCCTCCTCATCCGTCGAAGGAGGGCTTGGGCCGTGACGGGGTTAATGAAGTCAAGAAAAAGCGCAAGGGAAAAGCAAAGGCGAAAGGCAGGCAACTCACCAGCGCCGGGCTGTGAGGCGGAAGTTCCATCCCCACCGGCGTCGGACGCTGGGGCCGGACCACCAGCGCCCAAGTCCCCCTCCTCCTCCATGCGTGCGGGCTCCGTGCTTGGTGCCCTTACCGGGGACGCCCCTCGTGGCGGCGTGGTCGATGGGGCTGGTGCGTTGGGAGTAGCCCTCTACGGCTCCTCCTGCTGCTGCTCCCGCCCTACAGAACCGGCAAGGTCAGCACCTTTAGCATCGAACGCCTACAGCATGTCGAGCGAGAAGAGGTTAGCGGGCTAACGCTGGGGGCTACGCCGGGGGCTGCCTTCAGAGCTGCTCAACACCACCAGTGGTGTCTCTGTAGCCCCGGCCGGGGGCTGACTGCTCGCCGAAGCCTTGGCCCTTTTCACCCTCTGGGCCAGCGTCTTTGCGTCCCTGAAGAAACAAGAACAAGTCCAGATGGGTGGCATGGTCAAGGGAGATGGGGATGACGATAAAGAATGGAATACTTACTCGTCGTCCATCTCCTCCTCCTCTGTCGTCTTCCTCTCCCTCTTCGGGCTGAGGGGCCCGAGGTCGAAGGGGAACTCCGCGTCGCCCTCCGAATTGACGTCTGCCGGAGGAGGCGAAGAAGGGGGCGGAGTTTGTGCGCGCTTCAACAAAGAGGGAGCTGCCGTTTTCTTCTTCTCGGCGGCCTTCGTCGACCTCTTCGCCGTCGTGGCCCTCGTGAGGCGCCCGGACCCCTCTAGGTCCAATTGAGGCTGCGCAGTCTTGCCGGGCCGGACCGGCTCGCCGGAACAGGCCTGCCGCAAGACTCACCCTCTTCCCCTGGCTGGCGCCGGACCGGCCGCCGCATCCTCCGACGACGACGACTCGTCGGCCGCATCCTCAACCAATGGGGCCCCGGTGGTGGCGCTGCTAGCCTCTCCGGCAGCCGCCGCCCACTGGGCGAACTCCTCCTCCTCCGCAGCCGCGGCGTCCTGGTCCTCCATGCCTCCGGCGCTGCCGGCCTCCCTGATGAGCTACGCCTCCCTCGCCCTGGCGGCGATGTAGTCCAGCTCCTCCGGGGTGGTGTCCCTGACGAGCCACCGCTCGGCGTCAGGATTAACGCACACCTCGACCAGAGTATCGAAGAACTGCTGCACGACCTCGTCCTCCGGCTCCTGCCAGCTCGGGACGGGGCCGTGCGCACTGCACTCCGGCATCATGGCAACGACCTCGGACTGGCGCGAATTGTTGCACAGCGGGACCACTCCCGCTGGCAGCCTGAAGAATTGCCCCTTGACGGCCTTGCCGGCCTTCGCAGCCTTGTCGGTCCGCTCGACCTCACCACCGTGATCCAGCTAGAAGAGACACTGACAGAAATGTGCGTGTCACATCACTGTGAGGTTGTGGTTGAGGCCAGGGCGGAGCCGCATGACGTCGGCCGGGTTCCTGAAGAGCCAGGCTGGCCTCCCCTTTTTGTGCAGCGGAGCGATCCGAGGGCGAATGAAATCCGCCCCGATCATCTCGAGGGTGAGTCCGGCCTGGACGAGCCGGTTGATCCTGGTGAAGGCAACAGTGAGCCTCCCGTTGGCAGCGTCGACGTCGCTCCAATCGCTACTGCGGACCGGTGATACGTCCAAAACGTATCTATAATTTATAATTGCTCCATGCATGTTTTGGGTGATATTGCTATGCTTTTGAAACACTTTCATACACTTTTGATCATATTTGGACTAACCTATTAACTCAGTGCACCCCAGTGCCAGTTTCTGTTTTCTGCTGTTTTTGTATTTTAGGTTTTCCCATTACTTAAATTGCCAGAAAAATTCCGGGAAAAATATATAAAAAATCAGCGCTCCAGAAGCTTCCATGCGCCAGAAGTGGGGCCAGAGGGGGGCCAGAGGGGCCCCAGGCGCCCTGATGGCGCGGCCCCACCCCTGGCCACGCCGGGGGGCCGCCTGGGGGGCTCCCACCTCCTCTGGTGCCCTACTTGGCCTCCTATTTATTCTCCTATCGCGGAAACCCTGATTCCAGAACCCTTTTCTCCAGAAGCAATTCCAATCTCCGCCGCCATCGCCACCAAGTTTCGGGGGACCAGAATTCCTGTGCCGGCATCCTGCCGGGACGGGGAAGTGCCCCCGGATTCATCTCCATCGACGTTGCTTCCTCCCTCCATGATGCGGGAGTAGTTCCTCCTCGGGGCTGAGGTTTCTACCAGTAGCTATGTGGTCAATTCTCTCTCCCATGATGTGATCTTCATTGTGATCATAGGCTATGTTAATCTAGGGTGATCCCATGATATTTCCCCTTCCTCTATGTATTGAATTGATGTACTCACTTGTCTTTATCTAGTATAATCCCCGAGACCAAGGTGACAGCGGTCTATTGGACATGGATTAGAAGAATATTTTCATGAGTGATTTCCTCTTTTGTGTGTTGATTGAAGATTGAGAGTCTCTTGGTGCTTGTCTTTGACTATCCTGGAGATATGTTGTGGTGATTGTGGTACTCTCTTTGGATGGCCGCGGTGACATTGGGGAATCCATAGATTGAGAACTACGAACTTTGAGGTGTGCTTTTATAGCCCTACATAATTCTCGTCCTCTCTTGACCACAAAGGAATGACCTCCGAGTGCGTCTCCATTGCATGTTTTATGGGAAATATCCTGTGATTAGACTATGTTAATGTTGTTGGGAGTTACCACTAGTGAAAGTATGAAGCCTAGGCCTTGTTTCCACCATTGCAATACCATTTGTGCTCACGTTTACCACTTGTTTGCTTGCTGCACTTTTTATTACAGATTTATATTACTTTGCTTTGCCACTCCTATCATCCATATTTTACCATCTCTTCGCCGAACTAGTGCACCTATACAACTCCTAGTTGTATGAGGTGTGTTGGGGACACAAGGGACTTCTTGTATCTTAGTTGCAGGGTTGCTTGAGAGAGACCATCTTCAACCTCTACTTCCCTGAGTTTGATAAACCTTAGGTCATCCACTTGAGGGAAATTGTTGCTCTACTACAAACCTGTGCGCTTGGAGGCCCAACATAGTCTACAAGAATAGAAGCGTGTGTAGACATCAAGCTATTTTTGGCGCCGTTGCCGGGGAAGTAAGTGTTTGAAGGTATATCTTTAGATCTTGCAATTAGATCTTTTCGTTTCTTGTTTTAAGTTTCACTAGTTATGTTTATGGAAAACCGCACTCTTAGTTCGCTGCTTGGGGAAGGCCGATTTACCACACCCGTGGTAGAGAAGTCTCCTCCACCTACTGAATGTATCCCGTTCCAAATACCACTTGGGATAATTGAAATAATTAGGAATGATTGTTATGATGGGACAGTCAATCCTAGTATTCATTTGTTGAAACTTACAGAACTTTGTGAGTTGTTTAAGATTTTAGGTTTGACAAGAGATGGAGTCATGAGGAAATTATTTGCCTTGTCACTGAAAGGAAAAGCATTGGAATGGTATAGGCTACTAGATGACTCTCACCTGCTGGATTGGGAAGAGATCTAGTCTCTTTTTTACTCCAAGTTTTATCCTCTTCATGAAGCCCATGAGAATAGGAATTATGTTTATAATTTCTATCCTCATGACGGAGAGAGCATAGCTCAAGCTTGGGGGAGACTGAAAACGTTAATGCTAAAATGTCCTAACCATGGGCTCCCCAAAGATATGATTATTACTAATTTCTATGCGAGGCTCTCTCGACGGGATAAAGATTTGCTCGATGCTTCCTCTATGGGTTCTTTCACAAACGAAAAGATTGATGCTAAATGGGAACTCCTTGAAAGAATTCAACGCAACACTGAAGATTGGGAGATCGACAAAGGTAAAGAGTCAGGTATAATTTATGAGTATGATTGCATTAAGTCCTTTGTTGAAACTACAAGTTTTAATAAGTTTAGTGCTAAGTTTGGGCTTGATTCTCAACTCCTTGTTGATTTCCTCAAATCTTTTGCTTCACATCTTAATATGCCTAAGGAGGATTGGATCAAGCATCATGAACCTTTTAAAGAGATTTGCAAAGAAAATGAAATTGTTCATGATGATTGCAACATGCATGACCCAATTCCTAAAAATGAAGTTTTATATAAGCATGTTAATTTTTGTGGATTGGATAGACCTTGTGAAAGGCCTATGATTGAAGAAGAGAAGTATTGTAAGCAACATAAGCATGAAAGAACAATCACTTGGGTCAAAAATTTAAATGAAATTGCTAGAGAATTGTGTGACCTTTATCCTTTTACTTGTGAACTTTGCTGTATAGAGGGTCACTTTAATTTTCAATGCATGCACTTTCAAAACATAACTGTTAACCAGTTGTGTGATAACATGATCACCCCTGATCTTTATGATGAGCTTATGTTATTTTTGATGTGTGAAGAGTTATCAGAAAAGACTTCTTGGCTAGATGTTAATGCCATAGGAATAAAAAACACTTTGCAAAATTGCCATCTCTATTGTGTTGTTAATTGCCATAAAAATGATTACATAAGTAAGATTAGAAAGGAGGGAACTTTACCAAAGTATAAAAATGTCTCTTATATTTCTGCTAATAAAAAGGAGAGTTTCTCCCAAGTTTCCCCTATTGTTTCTAATGATAAACCAGGATATGTGGAGAAGCTTCATCTCCAACCACTCCCTCCTAAGGTGAAGAAGAAGAAAAAGAAGAGGAGGAGGAAGAGGAGCAAGAAGGAAGAAGAATGGGTATCAACCTGGCCTGAGCATATTCCTCCCATCAACTTTTATCCTAACGGTTGTAAGTTTAAAGAAGAAGGTGAAGTTTATTGCCTTAATTATCACCTTGATGATACGTCCATAGGTACTATTGAAGATGATTTTGATTATGATATGCATGTTACTTATTGTGATTGGGAAAATGATGATAATGCTACTTATGATCTTGAAAATCTTTTTGGTACCAACTCTGAAAGTGATGATATGGAAAGCTCTAAGCTTGGGGATGATAGGATTGCAAATCCTTTACCCACTAGTGATGTGATAATTGATAATTCTTTTGCTAGTAAGAATAAAGACAACATGGTTACAAATATAGTTGCTAGCAATGATAATGCTCTTCTCTACTATGATGATGTTATAACTCCAATCTATAGTGATTATAAAGGTACCTATGACATAAGGAGAAATTATCCTTATGAAACTTGTCATAATCATGGAGGGAATTACTCCCTTGTTGAACACCATCTTCCTAATACACAATTAATCTATAGTGTTCAAGTTGTTTATGATAGTCCTACTCCCACTATTACCAATGAGAAAGATTATGCTTATGTGGAGAGTAAGAGTACCTTTTTGCATGTGGATCATGGTAACAATGCTTTATGTGATGCTTATATTGTTGAGTTTATTCGTGATCCCACTGAAAATTATTATGAGAAGGGAACATATGCTTATAGATATTTCAATAATATCAAGTTCCCTCTCTTTATGTTGAAGGTTTTGAAGCTGCACTTGTTTTGTCTTCCTATGCTTATTGCTTTGTGCTTCAATGAATTATTCTATTGCAATATTCCTATGCATAGGAAGCATGTTAGGCTTAAATGTGTTTGGTATTTTCTTCTTGATGCTCTCTTTTGTTCTTCAACTCTTATTCCTACGAGAGCATCATTAAAGTCTTAAGCCTATCTTTATGGCTATAAAGAAAGAGCTCTAGGGAGACAACCCTTGTTATCTTTTCTTTCAGTTTGTTCTTTCAGTTTTTAGTGGTCTTGATGTTTGTTACTACTGTAGCAACATCATTGTATCTTTATTTTTCAGCTTTGTGCCAATTTTAGCCTCTCATTGCAAGAAAGTTCAAAAGTTGTGACATGCTGTCCAGAAAACAGATTCTGTCCTTGGAAAGAAAAATTTGAATAAAATCACCAGATCTTCTTTTTGATCTGAATTTTTTTGACAGCATGCTCTATACAATTGGCTTTCGAGCGTCCGTTCTGAGTTTTTTGATTTAAGTTGCAGAAGTACCCCAAAATAATTATTTACTACCTGCTGGTCTGTTTTCACAGATTCTGCCCTGTTTTGCCTTTTCTTCGTTTTGCAGACCTTAAGCTTGCTTTTTCTTTGCAAAAACTTTTTGGCGATCTTGAGAAACAGTAGACCTTCAAGAATATCTTTATTTCCAGTAGGTAAAAATTATTTTATTGTGGGTACTAACCACGCTAATCAGATTATGATGAGTTATGTATGAAGGGATTTTTCAAGTGTGCGAGGGAAGAAGATAAAGAAGATTCAGGAAGGTCAAACGCTCAAGCTTGGGGATGCCCCCGTGCACCCCCAAGAAATATTCAAGAAGACTCGAGAGTCTAAGCTTGGGGATGCCCCCATGCATCCCCTTCTCCATCAACAATTATCAGTTCGTCTTTCGTTGCACTATAATTATCACTTCATGTGTTATGTGCTATGCTTGGAGCGTCTTGCTCTTAGTTTCCTTTTTAGTTTTCTTTAGCTTTGCTTGCTGTTCATAACAAGTTAGAACCCAGCTTTCTTTGTGTGGGAGAGAAACACGCTCCACTTCAACCTAGAACACAACATAGGATTTTCATGCTTATCTTTGCTGTGTGTGTTCTTTGTCTTTCCATAGCTGTTGTCGTGTTTAGCTCTTAGTTTTCATGCTTTTCTTTTTAAAGAGCTTTTGTTTAGTTGGTTGCTGAACTCTCTTGAGTTTTCATGTTTATCTTGTTAAGAGAGTTTGCCTGTTGCACTGAGTTGTGTGTCTTAACTTAAAGTAGGTAATTGAGGTTGCTATTTAATTTTAGTAGTAACTTGCAATAGTTTTGAGGTATTGCCATGAGTAATGTCTGAACTTTTGGTGTCAAGAGCTTTA
Source organism: Secale cereale (assembly GCA_902687465.1). NCBI lineage: Eukaryota > Viridiplantae > Streptophyta > Magnoliopsida > Poales > Poaceae > Secale > Secale cereale. The sequence continues at coordinate 646,820,267 of LR738710.1, forward strand.
GCCTATTAGTGATAGATGTCGTATTTTGGGCAATCCGTGTTTATTTTCGAAAACCTACAAAATAGTTGAGAACTTTAGCTACTAGATGGATCACTAATCTTTGGAGGGATCGAATATTAGAGTACACTCACGTACCATGAGTCGAGGATGCGCAAGGATAACCAAACCCCCATACACTCCTCCTCGGGGTACTTGTCTCTTTGTGAACCTCCTAATTAGATTGAGAGTTACCGATAATAAGTGCATGAGTTCTTCGGACTAATGTGAGTATTCGAAAGTTGACACTTCTACCTAGCCATATTTTTCTAGCCTCTTCGGTACCGTGCATTGCCCTTTCTCACCTCGAGAGTGGGCGCATACTTCGCCGGTGCATCCAAATCCTTGGCACGATACGCTCTGTCATCATAAGCCTCATTATATCCTTCCTCAAAACAGCCACCATACCTACCTATCAAGGCATTTCCATAGCCTTTCCGAGATACATTGCCATGCAACATCCATCTTCTCATGACTTGATCTTCATGTCATACATGCTTTTTGCTTGATCGATGAGCCGCATGCTAGTTGGGCCTTGCCCTAATCATTGCTACATGACGCGCTAGTATCATTGCATATCATGCTACACCGGCAGAGGCATACATTTGCATACATCATGATAGTTTCATTTTCTTTATGTTGAGTACTTTTGTAAAGTGTGAAAGATCTTCTATACTTCTTGTAATACATAGAGTGTTGCCCCTAAAGTGAGGAAAAGATCCCAAAGAGGACAAAATCAAAAGATCCCAAAGAGGACAAATGAGAGTTAAAGTGATTGTCCTCATTGATGTGAGCCTTTCACACCTTTTTTGTCTTCCCCCTTCATCATTTTTCTATCTTTGCATCCTAAGTGTCAACTTTCTTGCTTACGCTCATCCATTGCATGAGTGCTCAAAATATCGAAAGGGAGTGGATCATTTTGACTTGTACCTGGCTAGTGGTCTGGAGATGAGTCAAGATAAGATTCCAAAGAAGACCAAGTGTGAAACTTTAGTAGATTAAGTTCTCAACAATACAAAAACTATGTTTTACTCTCTCTTATATCCCTATCCCCTTTCTTGCACGCAAACACCATTTGGAGACATTCGAGTCACGGACAGCGAGAGCTCTTGCACCTTTATGTTCTTATGTTGCTTGTTACAATGCTAATATAGACTCTTGCTTGTTATGACTTGAATTGAATTACATGCCTTGATTGCTTTACTTAAAAGTTCTTATATGGTTGATAGCATGTCACCACAGAAATTATGCTTGTTATCATTTACCTACTCGAGGACGAGCAGGAATTAAGCTTGGGGATATTGATACGTCCAAAACGTATCTATAATTTCTGCTTGCTCCATGCTTCTTTCGTGTGATATTGCTATGATATTGATGCACTTCCATGCACTTTTGATCATATTTGGACTAACCTATTAACTCAGTGCACCATAGTGCCAGTTCCTGTTTTCTGCTGTTTTTCTATTTCAGGTTTCCCCCATATTAAAAGTGCTCCAATAATTCCAGGAAAAATATAGGAAAAATCAGCGTACAGGAAGCTTCGCGAAGAACCAAAGATGGGCCAGAGGGGAGCCAGGGGAGGCCCAGGCGGCCACCTGGCGCGGCCCCACTCCTGGCCGCGCCAGGGGGGCGCCTGGGGCCCCTGCTCCGCCTCTGGCTGCCCCCCTTCGCATATATATCCCTCTCATCCCGAAACCCTCGAGGACAGAACCCTTTTTCGCGATCTCGCCTCTGTTCCGGCTTTGCACTTAAATAATTTTGTTGAGCTCTGTGATATGCAAAAGTACAAAGAAGATAGTTGGGAACTTATGATTAAAATTAAGTTGAATAACTTCTCTTGCTATGCTTTATGTGATGTTGGAGCTAGTACCTTCGTTATGCCCAAAAGAATGTATGATATGTTTGAATTGAAACCTTTTGATCCTTGTTCTTTTGGTGTTCGTCTTGTTTATTCTTCCGTAAAGAAACCTTTGGGGAAGATGGACGATGTTCTTATCATTGTCAATGACAATTATGTTCCCGTTGATTTTACTATTATGGATATTGAATGTGAACCTTCATGTCCAATTATTTTGGGACGTCCTTTTCTTCGCACCGTTGATGCTATCATTGACATGAAAGAGGGGAATATAAAATTCCAATTCCCTCTCAAGAAAGGGATGGAACACTTCCCTAGAAAGAATATTAAGTTGCCTTTTGAGTCCGTTATACGGGCTAGCTATTCTCTTACTCTTGATAAAACTTGATCTTCTCTTTTTGCATCATGCCTAGCTTAAAGGCATAAAAGAAAGCGTTTTTGGGTGGCAGCCCACAACGAATTAGGTTTTATTTCGCTTTTATTGTGTCTTGATGTTTGTTACTACAGTAGCATCATCATTGTATCTTTTCTTTTCAGCTTTGTGCCAAGTTTAGCCTCCGATTGCAAGAAAGTTCAAAAATTATGACGTGCTGTCCAGAAAACAGATTCTGTCCTTGGACAGAAAAATTCGAATAAAATCACCAGATCATAATTTGATCTGAATTTTTTTGACAGCATGCTCTATACAATTGGCTTTCGAGCGTCTGTTCTGAGTTTTTTGATTTGAGTTGTAGAAGTGCCCCAAAAAAATTATTTACTACCTGCTGGTCTGTTTTTCACAGATTCTGTCTTGTTTTGCCTTTTCTTCGTTTTGCAAACCTTGAGCTTGCTTTTTCTTTGCAAAAACCTTTTGGCAATCTTGAGAAACAGTAGCTCTTCAAGATTATCTTTATTTCCAGTAGGGAAAAATTATTTTATTGTGGGTACTAACCTCGCTAATCAGATTATGATGAGTTATGTATGAAGGGAGTTTTCAAGTGTGCGAGGGAAGATGATAAAAGAAGATTCAGGAGGGTCAAACGCTCAAGCTTGGGGATGCCCCCGTGCACCCCCAAGAAATATTCAAGAAGACTCAAGCGTCTAAGCTTGGGGATGCCCCCATGCATCCCCTTCTCCATCAACAATTATCAGTTCGTCTTTCGTTCCACTATAATTTATCACTTCATGCGTTATGTGCTATGCTTGGAGCGTCTTGCTCTTAGTTTCTTTTTTAGTTTTCTTTAGCTTTGCTTGCTGTTCATAACAAGTTAGAACCCAGCTTTCTTTGTGTGGGAGAGAAACACGCTCCACTTCAACCTAGAGCACAACATAGGATTTTCATGCTTATCTTTGCTGTGTGTGTTCTTTGTCTTTCCATAGCTGCTGTCATGTTTAGCTCTTAGTTTTCATGCTTTTCTTTTTAAAGAGCTTTTGTTTAGTTGGTTGCTGAACTCTCTTGAGTTTTCATGTTTATCTTGTTAAGAGAGTTTGCCTGTTGCACTGAGTTGTGTGTCTTAACTTAAAGTAGGTAATTGAGGTTGCTATTTAATTTTAGTAGTAACTTGCAATAGTTTTGAGGTATTGCCATGAGTAATGTCTGAACTTTTGGTGTCAAGAGCTTTAGCCTATTAGTGATAGATGTCGTATTTTGGGCAATCCGTGTTTATTTTCGAAAACCTACAGAATAGTTGAGAACTTTAGCTACTAGATGGATCACTAATCTTTGGAGGGATCGAATATTAGAGTACACTCACGTACCATGAGTCGAGGATGCGCAAGGATAACCAAACCCCCATACACTCCTCCTCGGGGTACTTGTCTCTTTGTGAACCTCCTAATTAGATTGAGAGTTACCGATAATAAGTGCATGAGTTCTTCGGACTAATGTAAGTATTCGAAAGTTGACACTTCCACCTAGCCATATTTTTCTAGCCTCTTCGGTACCGTGCATTGCCCTTTCTCACCTCGAGAGTTGGCGCATACTTCGCCGGTGCATCCAAATCCTTGGCACGATACGCTCTGTCATCATAAGCCTCATTATATCCTTCCTCAAAACAGCCACCATACCTACCTATCAAGGCATTTCCATAGCCTTTCCGAGATACATTGCCATGCAACATCCATCTTCTCATGACTTGATCTTCATGTCATACATGCTTTTTGCTTGATCGATGAGCCGCATGCTAGTTGGGCCTTGCCCTAATCATTACTACATGACGCGCTAGTATCATTGCATATCCTGCTACACTGGCAGAGGCTTACATTTGCATACATCATGATAGTTTCATTTTCTTTATGTTGAGTACTTCTGTAAAGTGTGAAAGATCTTCTATACTTCTTGTAATATATAGAGTGTTGCCCCTAAAATGAGGAAAAGATCCCAAAGAGGACAAAATCAAAAGATCCCAAAGAGGACAAATGAGAGTTAAATAAAAAGAGCCATTGAGGCCACACAAAAATAAAAAAATAAAAAAAAGAGAAAAAGAAATAAAAAGAGAGAAGGGGGCACACTACTATTCCTTTTTAGAGATCCACACTCGTACTCCATCTTATACCTTGTAATCCATAGAGATTATCATTCATGCATATAGCTATGTGGGGACCTTCACACTATAGAACTTGGCTTGTATATTCCAATGATGAGCCTCCTCAAAAGAGCTCTAGGTCTTCTTGAGCAAGCAAGTTGGATGCACCCCCACTAGTTCCATTGGAGAGCTTACCTTAGCTCATATGTGCATCCGTTGCATGGCAATCCCTACTCCTCACATCATATCTATCATTCGGCTTTCTATCGCCTATGATTGTCCTCATTGATGTGAGCCTTTCACACTTTTTTTTGTCTTCCCCCTTCATCATTTTTCTCTCTTTGCCATCCTAAGTGTTAACTTTCTTGCTTACGCTCATCCATTGCATGAGTGCTCAAAATATTGAAAGGGAGTGGATCATTTTGACTTGTACCTGACTGGTGGTCTGGAGATGAGTCAAGATAAGATTCCAAAGAAGACCAAGTGTGAAACTTTAGTAGATTAAGTTCTCAACAATACAAAAACTATGTTTTACTCTCTCGTATATCCCTATCCCCTTTCATGCACGAAAACACCATTTGGAGACATTCGAGTCACGGACAGCGAGAGCTCTTGCACCTTTATGTTCTTATGTTCCTTGTTACAATGCTAATATAGACTCTTGCTTGTTATGACTTGAATTGAATTACATGCCTTGATTGCTTTACTTAAAAAGTTCTTATATGGTTGGTAGCATGTCACCACAGAAATTATGCTTGTTATCATTTACCTACTCGAGGACGAGCAGGAATTAAGCTTGGGGATGTTGATACGTCCAAACCGTATCTATAATTTCTGCTTGCTCCATGCATGTTTTCGGTGATATTGCTATGCTTTTGATACACTTTCATACACTTTTGATCATATTTGGACTAACCTATTAACTCAGTGCACCCCAGTGCCAGTTTTTGTTTTCTGCTGTTTTTTATATTTCAGGTTTTCCCATTACTTAAATTGCCAGAAAAATTCCGGGAAAAATATATAAAAAATCAGCGCTCCAGAAGCTTCCATGCACCAGAAGTGGGGCCAGAGGGGGGCCAGAGGGGCCCCAGGCGCCCTGATGGCGCGGCCCCACCCATGGCCGCGCCGGGGGGCCGCCTGGGGGGCTCCCACCTCCTCTGGTGCCCTACTTGGCCTCCTATTTATTCTCCCGTCGCGGAAACCCTGATTCCAGAACCCTTTTCTCCAGAAGCAATTCCGATCTCCGCCGCCATCGCCACCAAGTTTCGGGGGACCAGAATTCCTGTGTCGGCATCCTGCCGGGACGGGGAAGTGCCCCCGGATTCATCTCCATCGACTTTGCTTCCTCCCTCCATGATGCGGGAGTAGTTCCTCCTCGGGGCTGAGGTTTCTACCAGTAGCTATGTGGTCAATTCTCTCTCCCATGATGTGATCTTCGTTGTGATCATAGGCTATGTTAATCTAGGGTGATCCCATGATATTTCCCCTTCCTCTATGTATTGAATTGATGTATTCACTTGTCTTTATCTAGTATAATCCCCGAGACCAAGGTGACAGCGGTCTATTGGACATGGATTAGAAGAATATTTTCATGAGTGATTTCCTCTTTTGTGTGTTGATTGAAGATTGAGAGTCTCTTGGTGCTTGTCTTTGACTATCCTGGAGATATGTTGTGGTGATTGTGGCACTCTCTTTGTATGGCCGCGGTGACATTGGGGAATCCATAGATTGAGAACTACGAACTTTGAGGTGTGCTTTTGTAGCCCTACATAATTCTCATCCTCTCTTGACCACAAAGGAATGACCTCCGAGTGCGTCTCCATTGCATGTTTTATGGGAAATATCATGTGATTAGACTATGTTAATGTTGTTGGGAGTTGCCACTAGTGAAAGTATGAAGCCTAGGCCTTGTTTCCACCATTGCAATACCATTTGTGCTCACGTTTACCACTTGTTTGCTTGCTGCACTTTTTATTACAGATTTATATTACTTTGCTTTGCCACTCCTATCATCCATATTTTACCATCTCTTCGCCGAACTAGTGCACCTATACAACTCCTAGTTGTATTAGGTGTGTTGGGGACACAAGAGACTTCTCGTATCTTAGTTGCAGGGTTGCTTGAGAGAGACCATCTTCAACCTCTACTTCCCTGAGTTCGATAAACCTTAGATCATCCACTTGAGGGAAATTGCTGCTCTACTACAAACCTCTGTGCTTGGAGGCCCAACATAGTCTACAAGAATAGAAGCGTGTGTAGACATCAACCGGCGGCGTCCAGTGGACCCTGCAGAACGTTGGCGGCTCGTCTTCCTCAATCCAGCACCACCGGCCGCTCCATTCGTCCCACCTCTCCTTCACGGCGCCCTCCGGGTACACTACCTTGGGTCTCGGAATCCAGGTAATGCATCCAGAGACCGCGCCTCCCGGCTGGATCCGAGGTGTGAAGTAGTGGCGGAAGAGCGCCGTGTTGGGCTGCACTCCGACGAAGCCCTTGCAGAGATGTGCGAAGAAAGCCATGCACGCCACCGCATTTGGGGTAAAATCCAAAAGGCGGAAGCCGAAGGTGTGCATGACGTCGCAGAAGAAGTCGAAGAAGGGAGGACACAACCCGCAAGAGAAGTAATCAACAAAGAAGGGGTACCGATTTGAGCTAGGCGGGGCGCAAGCGGCCGAGACAACGTGCGTCACCGGGTGGCCCAAGTCCTTCGCCCGATCCCCCGTCTCCGCCCCCCAAAGGGGTTTGAAAGCAGCCCGGAGCTCGAAGACATCGACCGACGACGGGATGAAGATAGCGGCCTTCGTCCGATCCCCCATAAACACGCCCTCCGGCGGCGCCGCAGGCCCGGCACCCTTGGCCGCCCCCTTGCCCTTGGCGGGTTTGGACGCCATGACGGCTAAATGGGAAGGCTGAGGGAAGGGGATAGAGAAGCAACGGCGGCAGGCGACGGCGAAGGCTTCAGAAGGAAGGAAGCAAGGGAACAGCGGCTCTGAGATTGGAAGAGGCGCGAGGAAAATGGAGGAAGTGAGCAGCGCGCTCGCGGTTATTCCTTTTTATGGGGGAAAACGCGGGCCGCCTCCTTTCGCATTTACTGCGACGTGATGCATGCCTGCGGAAACCGCCCCACGCATGCCGCCAACGTCACGCATGCTCCTCCACCTCGCGCCGCGCGCAGGGGTCGTGGGAGGCGCAGCGTGCGGAAAGTTTTACCACGGTGAAAACCACCCCGCCTGCCCGTGCATCGTTCTAGGCCTGGCCCAACAACGTGTCGCGCTTATGTGTGGCCCAGGCCCGGGGGCTCCTGTCGGTGTACAAAAAGAGGGGTACACTTTTTGTACCCCTATGACTGTGCATGGGCAGTCTGAGCCACGGCGCCACCACACCAAGCATGGCGAGGGAGGCGAGCCGGGGCAAGACCGAAGCTCGATGGAAACTGGAGCGACGCCAAGAACAAGACCACAAAGAGCAAAGGGACGAAGCGGCTCTCCCCGGCAAGATCCTTGCCGGGGCCAGCACTGGCAGCCCCAGCAAGATCCTTGTCGCGGCAGCTCGCCCCGCGCCTACGGAGCGAATCACCCTTGAGTCCACCGCCCCCATGGGGCGAGGATTCGGCAGATATCCCCGTGATGGCATGCAGATCTTTGTGAAGACATTCAGATCAGATACAAGTTAAGAAGACGACGACCTTTGGCGGGATTCCAACCAAGGGGAACCACAAGGCCCCCGGCAAGCGCCTTGCCGGGGATGACTGCAGGCGCCACGGCAAGACCCTTGCCGGGTGTCCCTGGCAAGGCCCTTGGCAAGGACACCCACGGGACCACCGTCAGGACCGCACCAACTGGGTTTCCACCGACCCAACCAGCTGGACGGGCTCTTGCGTGGCAACCCACAGATCTTCGTGGAGACTGAAAGTGCAACTAATCCCCGGGTGGTTTTGGTAATTAATAACAACATATATATCATTGAACTAATATTTACTTGAGAATCATTTCAGAAAAGTTCGATGATATGGGTATGGAAATGTCTGAAGAAGTGGACCCCTCAAAATGCTAAGACAAGCATTGGCAAAAGCTCAAGACTCTATTTTTGGTTTAGTGATCAAAGATCACATTGAGTCCATAGGAAAAGCCAATACTATTAAAAGGGGATGAGGTTGTGTTAATGATCTAGTTGCTCAAGTGCTTGGTGATCTAGCTCCCTCAACTATCAGCACTCTTCACTATTCAACACACTCATAAGTAATCTCGGACAAACCGATTCTGCAAACTCAGTCCCACCGAGATGAACCACTTCAGTTATTTCTCCAAACCCTAATTTCTCGGTCCATCCGATTCTGACTTTCGGTCTCACCGAAAATGGACTGCCAACCTTCTGTAACCAATTGACAGCATTTCGGAATATCCGAGTTGTTGTTTTCGGTCACACCGAGATGGCAAGCTCCAACCTTTGACTCACTTCGGACACACCGAGATGGTATTTTCGGTCCCACCGAAAATCCCAACGTTCACTATATTTGAACTTTCGGTCTGACCGAGTTTTCACTTCGGTCTCACCGAGATTGGTCAAATGTGTGTGTAACGGTTGGATTTTGTGTGGAGGCTATATATACCCCTCCACCCCCTCTTCATTCGTGAGGAGAGCCATCAGAAAGTACCACCACTTCTACCATACACTTTCTGAGAAGTGAACCACCTACCCTTGTGTTGAGATCAAGCCATTCCATTCCTACCATATGAAACTTGATTTCTAGCCTTCCCAAGTTGCTTTCCACTCAAACCTTTCTTCCACCACAGCCATATCAGTGAGGAGAGTTGAGTGTTGGGGAGATTATCATTTGAAGCACAAGAGCAAGGAGTTCATCATCATCAACACCGTCTATTACCTTTTTGGGGGGTGGTGCCTCCTAGATTGGTTAGGTGTCGCTTGGGAGCCTCCGTCTTCGAGATGTGGAGTTGAACCAAGAAGTTTGTAAGGGCAAGGAGATCGCCTACTTCGTGAAGATCTACCCCGAGTAAGGCTAGTCCTCCGTGGGCGTAGGCCGTGATGGAATAGACAAGGTTGCTTCTTCGTGGACCCTTCGTGGGTGGAGCCCTCCGTGGACTCGCGCAGCCGTTACCCTCCGTGGGTTGAAGTCTCCATCAACGTGGATGTACGATAGCACCACCTATCGGAACCACGACAAAAATCTTCGTGTCACCAAACTGCGTTTGATCTTCTCCACCTCTCTTTTACATGTGCAATTTACTTTCCGCTGCTTATACTCTAGAATTGCATGTGTAGGGTGATACTTGAATTGATCTTAATTGTGAAACTGCCAAAAACATTGCATGATCTAAAGGCAGATTTTTTATATTGTCAAGTAGTCTAATCACCCCCCCTCTAGACCTACTTTCGATCCTACAAGTGGTATCAGAGCTTTGGTCTCCATTGTTTTGGTTTCCATTGCATTGGACTCCATAAGCTTGGTTTCACAACCTAGGAGAGTATGGCGTCTAGTGAGGGTAATTATCGTAGAGGTCCTTACTTTGATGGTACAAATTTTGCTAGTTGGAAGCATAAAATGAAAATGCACATTCTTGGTCATAACCCAGCCGCATGGGGCATTATTTGTGTTGGTATGCAAGGTGATTTCTTTGAAGAAGGAAAAGTTCCGGATCGCGAAGCTACACCCGAAGAGTTGCGGATGTTGCAAAACAATGCTCAAGCTTGTGACATTCTCTTCAATGCTTTGTGTCCCGAAGAGTTCAACAAAATCAGCCGTCTTGAGAATGCTAAAGAGATTTGGGATACTTTGGTTGAAATGCACGAAGGTACTGAATCTGTGAAGGAATCAAAGCTAGATATTCTTCAAGGTCAACTTGACAAGTTCAAGATGAAGGATGGTGAAGGAGTCGCTGAAATGTACTCTAGGCTTGCTCTCATCACAAATGAGATTGCCGGCTTAGGAAGCGAAGAAATGACCGACCGATTCATCATTAAGAAGATTCTCAGAGCTTTGGATGGAAAGTATGACACCGTGTGCACTTTGATCCAAATGATGCCAAATTACAAGACTCTCAAGCCAACTGAAGTCATTGGAAGAATTGTTGCTCATGAGATGACACTTAAGGATAAGGAAGAGCTTCACAATAAGTCAAGTGGTGCTTACAAAGCTACAAGTGATGCTCCTACTACCTCAAGTGACAAGCTAATTTCCAATGAAGAGATAAGCCTAATGGTCAAGAACTTCAACAAGTTCTACAAGAATAGAGGCAAAGAAAGAAGCTCAAAGTCTAGATCATATGATGAAAAGAGATCTTCTAGTCGTGATCGAAACTGCTACAATTGTGGAAGACCCAGACACTTCTCAAATGAGTGTACGGCTCCCCACAAGAGAAGAGAAGAATCTCCAAGAAGAAGAGCAAGAGATGAGTCACCTCGGAGAGAGAGAAGGAGTAGAGATGATCGTTATGAACGAAGACCCTCTCGGAGAAGCAAGGATTCGGAAAGGAAAGACAAGTCATCAAGGAGCTACACAAGAAGAAGACATCAAGCTCATGTAGGTGAATGGGTCTCCGGCTCCGACTCCGACAATCAATCCGATGGAAGCTATCACTCCGACTCCGACTATAGTCAAGATGAAGGTGTTGCCGGACTTGCACTCGTATCCTTCAACTCCAACTCCTACGACTTATTTGATTCACAAAATGAGGGAATTGGAAGATGCTTCATGGCTAAAGGCCCCAAGGTAACACACCCTGAATTCATTGACTTTGATAGTGATGAGGATGACTTGCTTGGTGAAGATGAGCTCTTGCATGATAAATCTAGTGAGCTTAGTAATGATGAAAATGCTAGTAGTCTTTATAGTCGAGAAGAGTCGAATGACAATGCTATGAAGGAGATTGAGCGTCTAACTAAAGAACTAAACACTCTTAAGTTAGCTCATGAAACAACTCAAGAAGATCATAGAGAGCTCCTAAGATCTCATGAGAAGCTACGCTTCGAGAAGCTCACTCTAGAGCAAGAACATGAGTTTCTAAAAGCGATCAATGACGATCTTCGAAAGAAGAGTTCTTCATATCTTGCCAAACGACTTCTCTTGTCTAATTTCTTGCCACCTATTAAGACTAAGCATGACAACCATAAGAAAAATTCTTCCTCTAGGAGTAACAATAACAATGTTAAATCCAATATTGTTGCTTCTAGTAGTTCTCTTGATTCCACTAACAATGTTTCAAGCCAAGTTACACTTGAGCAAGAAAATAGCTTATTGAAGGAAATCATAGAGAAAGGTGTCTACAAGAGTCTTGCCGGAAGCAAGAACTTTGAGGAGATTGTTCGCAAACAAGGAAGACACCGGAAGAATCAAGGGATTGGTTTTGAGCGAAAGTTCAACGCCAAAGGTGTTGAGTGGGAAGAAGGTCAATACCCTACTCCACAGTTTGTCTCACAAAAGGAGAAGTATGATCCTACTTCTTCCAATGTGGAACAAGCTCAAGATGACCTTCCACCACAAGACCACAAGCTAAAGGCCAAGGACAAGCTTCAAGAGGAGATTGATGCATTCATTGAAGCACCTCAAGCCATGGTCAAGTGGGTTCCCAAGGACACATCAAGTTCAACTTCGTCAAGCTCAACTACAACACCAAGGATTCCCATCAAGATGATGTGGATCCCAAAGAAGAAGAACTAGTAGGTTCTTGAGGGTGACTCCGCCAACAAACTTCACTCATATTCATTTTGGCAAGAACTTGTGCAATCAACTTCCACATCATGCACTAGTTCATGGAGTCACAAACCCTCTTGTTGGTAAGTCAAGGGACAAGGTAATCATTGCTTTCATGGACATCATCTTTTGTGTACTTCACTCTATGGATATGGATATTCTTGTTTGTTCCTTGTGGGACTAACCCATGTAGGTATTGAAAGTGCCCTAATCCAAAGGATTGCTCCCAACTCTTGATGATCTGCATCAACATTGAGCATCCACATCTTCAACATCTACATGAAGTCTTCTACGACAACCCAAGGTTAGTTTGACCCTTTAAAAGGGGTTCTCACATCTAGGGGGAGCTTTGCTCTAAAAATTGAGCTAAAGCATCTCCAAATGATGTGAACACATAAATGCTTTATGTAAAAGTGGTAACCCCACTTGTGCTTAAATGATGAGTATGACCTATGATCAAATGTTCTCATTTGGCTCCTAAGTCAATATACTCATATATAGATGACCTAGTCATCGACAAATTGTGTGCTAGTAGCTAGAGTGTTGGTTGTGCATGTTTGACACATATTTCAGTTACTATCTTATTGTGTGAGCATGTTGAATGCATGATTTTATCCATTCAAGGACATCCATTTGTTGTTTTGATTGTTTTGTTTTCTCCTTCTGGCCAAATGGATGGACAAGAATGCCTAAGCACCTTCCCTAGCTATCTATGCTTTCTTGTCTCAAATTCTTTTCATGCTCATATCACAACTTTGAACAAGTCTTTTTCGGACAGTCCGAGTGAGGAGCACTCGGAACCACCGATTCGTCTAAGGCTGACTTCCAAAACCTTCTAAGTCCATTTCGGTCTGACCGGCTTCTCAATATCGGTCCAACCGAAACGCTTAGACTGATCTAGGTTTCATCTCGGTGAAACCGAGTTCAAACTCTCGGTCTGACCGATATGTGTAACTGCACAGCAGTTATACATCTCGGTGACACCGAGTTTTTCAACTCGGTCCCACCGACAGCATGGGGTTATATATACCTGAGGGGCTGCGCGCGATTTCATTCTTCAAACCGTTCGCCCCCAAGACACCTGCTGCCGTTGCCCTGGTCTACGGATCGTCGCCGTCGTCGCCTGTGCGCCCTCGCCGCAGGTCTCCGCCGCCGTCAACGGTAATCATCTCCACCGTTGCCGCCGTAGAGGGACACCACCAAGTTAGGGTGTGTCCCGATCCCTTTTCGTGCTCCCCTTCCAATTCTTGCACGATAGGCTTGCCATGATTCAATCCAAGTTTGAGATATTCCCTATACAATAGTTCAGATCTTCTAGTTTCGAGGAAAATTCTTAGGTTTAGGTTTCCACGGAATGCATCTCGGTGAAGCCGATTTTGAAACTCGGAATGACCGATTTGGCCTCTGGCCATTGCACTGCATCATTCGGTTTGACCGAGTTGTGCCAATCGGAATGACCGAAACGTAGTTTCAGTGAAACCCTAAGTTTTCGGTAGGACCGAAACCCATTTCGGTCTGACCGAAAGTGGTGTGTAGGTTTCTGTTGAGTACTTCGGTTGCACCGAAACTTGAAATCGGTTTGACCGAAATACATTCTGTGAAAACTCAAAACTAAGTTTTGAACTCATTTTTTTTTGCAAAAACCTCTGCAGTTGTGATAACTCTTCTACTCTGCCTATACCTTATCTTTTCACAGGTTTTTCAGCCATGTCAGATGTCAGTGACAGCCAGAACAGGTCTGAATCACCGTTTGCTGAAATTCCAGAGGCAGATACAAGCCCTGCTAGCAGCTCCAGTGATGATGGTGAGAGGAGCACCCCTAGTGGTTTGCCTCCTGCAGCCACCAGAACCAGGAAGAAGAGAACTTCTGATGATGTGGACTCCGACTTTGTTGCTGAGGAAGTTACCTCCAAGCCAAAGAGGAATGTGGTTGCTAAAGAGCACCAAGGGCAGCAGTCAAGGAAAGGCACAAGCAAAGTGAAGCAGTCAGCAGTTGCAAAGAAGCTCAACTTGGAAGAGCCTGCTCCAAGCAAGGTGAAGAAGACTTCCAAAAGGAAGAGGGTAGTATATGCTGAACCTCAAGTTGATGCTGCAGAAGAAGAAGAAGAAGAAGAAGAAGCACCCCAGCCTCCTCCTCAGAAAGCTAAGTTCATGGGTGATGCTATTCGGGCTCAAGCCTCCTCTAAGCCCAAGAAGCCTGCTCCAGTCAAGGCAGCTCCAGCCAAGCCCAAGAGAACAACCAGAAGCATTCCAGCTTCTGAGAAGAACAAAGGTGAGATGCCACCGTCTGAATCAGATGAAGAGCATGTGTTGCTTAAGCTCCGTTCCAAGTTGCCACTCCACAATGATGCTCATCCTCAAGCTGAGGACATGAAGGCAAGGAAGGACAAAGGTCTCAGGCTATGGAGACAGTCTGATCCATATGATGTAAGGAGAAGGACTGCTGTGGACCCCAGATTCCACACCAGAGAACAGCAGGACTTCTATGAGACCGTGCTAATGGATAAGAAGCCCATTGTTGCTGACACCAGGTATGTTGACTGGAAGTATATTGACAGTGAAGAGCACCGGGACTTCTTTCCCCATGTGCATGAGAGCTTTACTGCATGTGGAGTTGCTGATTTTGTGGGTCAAGAGCTGACAGCTTGGAATGACGAGATGATCATGCAGTTCTATGCCACAGCCCACTTCTATCCTGATGGCAAGATCACCTGGATGACTGAAGGTCAAAGGTTTTCTTCAACTGTTGAAGAATGGGCAGAACTTCTGAACGCTCCAGTGCAGAGAGAGGACGACATTGATGTCTATGGGATTCCTAAGAAGAGTCATGATTCCATGAAGAACATGTATAAGGAGATCCCGGCTGCTGATTTGGAAGGATGGAAGCTTGGCTCAGTGTATTATCTCCAGGCAGGTCTGACCACCACTAACACTATTCTGAGGCATACATTGATGCCTAAGTCTGGAGACCACCGGATGATTCGAGGCTACTCTATCAACATGCTGCACATTCTCGATGAGAAGGCACCTTTTAAGGTGATGGACTTGATGGTAGAGACCATTAAGAGGACTGCAGCTGACCAGAAGAGGTCGTGTGGGTTTGCACCGCAGATTCAGATGCTCATCAACGCCAAGTTTGGCACGGGCAAATTCATGTTGGATAGGAAGCACTTGCCACTGCAGCCAGAGCATGAGGACAACGTAGTTGTGATGGATGAAGAGGATCCTACCTCAGTTGAAGGACAGGCCAAAATCGAAGCTGCAAAGAAGGCTAAAGCTGACAAAGAGGCAGCAGCAGCAGCAGCTAAGCCAAAGAGCTTTGGAGAACAAATTCTTGAAGCTACCCAAAGGATTGAACAACACCTGGCCAGCATTGAGCAATCTCAGGAGAGCCTAGAGAGGATTGTCGAGGACAAGATCCACGCTCTGGACGTGAAGCTGACTGAGATTCATGTGTCTGTCAACAAGCTTGAGGCAGACATGGAGGAGACAAGGCAGGAGAGAGCAGAGCTTATGCAGGATGATCTAGTCCAGGACTCTCATCGCCAGACTGCTCAGGTTCCCAGAGGATCCAGATCTGCAGCTATCCCAGTGACAGACTCCAGGGCTACCACTTCAGCACCAGCTACAGCTCCAGCAGTTCCTCCAGCTCCAGCATCCACTCCTCCACCACAGACTTCAGCAGAAGTCTTCGCCGATGCAGCTATCTCTACACCGACATCTACCCAGACGGGAGCCGCCAGCAGAGCCCGCAGTGACGCTTAGCTCTATACCTTTTCGAACTTTTTGGTAACTTGTTGCCAAAGGGGGAGAAATTGTTATAGATCATAGGGCTTCGAGAGAGAGAGTGTTCTTTCGTCTTTCGTTCTTTTGCCGGTTTTTCTTTGAGATACAGTGATTTCTTTTGGTTCCTGAAACTTTAAGTGTGCTTGCTACTAAGTTTGATGCTACCTTAATGAGTGCTTAGTCATACTATGCTTTAATGTGTGCTTATTGCTTATCCTATGCTATTCCTTATTGTATGGCTATTTACTCTTGTCTTGGTGATTGAGTGCATGTTACTCATTCTTATCATTTTGTGCGCTCCACCAAGATGTATGTGACATGGAAGAGTGACCCATAATCCTAATCGATTGTGCATTTGCATTCAAACGAAAATTTTAAATAATGCACAAATTTAGGGGGAGCTCTTGTTTATCACATACTTCTCAAAGCGACGATATTATTCTTTGATTATATCCTTTGTCGAAGCTTTGATCTATATGTTGTCATCAATTACCAAAAAGGGGGAGATTGAAAGTGCAACTAATCCCCGGGTGATTTTGGTAATTAATAACAACATATATATCATTGAACTAATATTTACTTGAGAATCATTTCAGAAAAGTTCGATGATATGGGTATGGAAATGTCTGAAGAAGTGGACCCCTCAAAATGCTAAGACAAGCATTGGCAAAAGCTCAAGACTCTATTTTTGGTTTAGTGATCAAAGATCTCATTGAGTCCATAGGAAAAGCCAATACTATTAAAAGGGGATGAGGTTGTGTTAATGATCTAGTTGCTCAAGTGCTTGGTGATCTAGCTCCCTCAACTATCAGCACTCTTCACTATTCAACACACTCATAAGTAATCTCGGACAAACCGATTCTGCAAACTCAGTCCCACCGAGATGAACCACTTCAGTTATTTCTCCAAACCCTAATTTCTCGGTCCATCCGATCCTGAGTTTCGGTCTCACCGAAAATGGACTGCCAACCTTCTGTAACCAATTGACATCATTTCGGAATATCCGAGTTGTTGTTTTCGGTCACACCGAGATGGCAAGCTCCAACCTTTGACTCACTTCGGACACACCGAGATGGTATTTTCGGTCCCACCGAAAATCCCAACGTTCACTATATTTGAACTTTCGGTCTGACCGAGTTTTCACTTCGGTCTCACCGAGATTGGTCAAATGTGTGTGTAACGGTTGGATTTTGTGTGGAGGCTATATATACCCCTCCACCCCCTCTTCATTCGTGAGGAGAGCCATCAGAAAGTACCACCACTTCTACCATACACTTTCTGAGAAGTGAACCACCTACCCTTGTGTTGAGATCAAGCCATTCCATTCCTACCATATGAAACTTGATTTCTAGCCTTCCCAAGTTGCTTTCCACTCAAACCTTTCTTCCACCACAGCCATATCAGTGAGGAGAGTTGAGTGTTGGGGAGATTATCATTTGAAGCACAAGAGTAAGGAGTTCATCATCATCAACACCGTCTATTACCTTTTGGGGGGTGGTGCCTCCTAGATTGGTTAGGTGTCGCTTGGGAGCCTCCGTCTTCGAGATGTGGAGTTGAACCAAGAAGTTTGTAAGGGCAAGGAGATCGCCTACTTCGTGAAGATCTACCCCGAGTAAGGCTAGTCCTCCGTGGGCGTAGGCCGTGATGGAATAGACAAGGTTGCTTCTTCGTGGACCCTTCGTGGGTGGAGCCCTCCGTGGACTCGCGCAGCCGTTACCCTCCGTGGGTTGAAGTCTCCATCAACGTGGATGTACGATAGCACCACCTATCGGAACCACGACAAAAATCTTCGTGTCACCAAACTGCGTTTGATCTTCTCCACCTCTCTTTTACATGTGCAATTTACTTTCCGCTGCTTATACTCTAGAATTGCATGTGTAGGGTGATACTTGAATTGATCTTAATTGTGAAACTGCCAAAAACATTGCATGATCTAAAGGCAGATTTTTTATATTGTCAAGTAGTCTAATCACCCCCCCTCTAGACCTACTTTCGATCCTACAGAGACCCACCACTATCCCCACCTCAGCTGCCTGTCTGCCTACATGGCGCCTCAGGCACTACTGGCCAGGGCGCATGTGATGGCTTCTCGCCCCTTGTTGGTTGCCCCAAGTGGAAGGTTTGAGATGTAGCGTAACGGCAAGTTTCCCTTGGCAAGATACCAAGGATCGAATCCCGTGAGACTCCGAGGGTCGACAAGAAGGTGTCAACGGCTAACGGCGCCAGATACTTAGCGGTTGACAGGACCTGCACACAGATACAAATAACTTTGCTCCCAATGAGTACAGAGAGGTTGTCAATCCCTCCGGCCTTGTCGTTTACAAAGGATCAAACACAAGAGATAATAGTGATAGGTATGACTGCAACTAGGAAATAAGAACAGGAAGTAAATAGCGGGTGTGATCAGTGATGGTAATATGGACCGGGGTCCCATGATGTTCACTAGTGATGTCTCTCTCCCAAAAGGCGATAAAACAGCTAAGCGAGGTAAACAAATTACAACTGGGCAATTGACAGGATTATGTGCGCAAACCAATGCTAACTATACTGTAAAGAAAGGTAGAGGCTCAAAAGCATGGGCAGTACGCCAAGGCAAGTAGACCGAAATCCATCTGCATCTACTACTAATCATCCACCTTGAGATATCTATCCAGAACATCTCGCTGGTATTAAGTTGTGAATCCCACCCAAAGTGTAAACTCAAAGCAACAGACATCTGCATTAAAAGAACTTTGCGTAAAGTAAACAATCCTTGCACCCGCAAGTACAAGCACCGTTGTTTTCCCCCTTGTGGCAACAACACATCCCCTAGACTCATGTTTCTGTCACTCAAACTAGTCATCGAGGGGCATGAACCCACAATCAAGCATAACGTTCCCTCTTGGAGTTACTACCTACTACTTGGCCAAAGCAATAAACAGCAACGGAGAACATGCAAGAATTACTCAAGAACATAAATATAAAAGAGGTGAATCAAATATATTACTCACACACAATCTGAATATAATCTCATAATCCATCGGATCCCAGCAAACTCAGCAGAGCAACAGCATAAAGATTACATATGTGCCTCGATCATGTAGGGCAGCTCACGTGGTCTAATCCATGAAGAACAAAGAGGGGAGGAGAACATCACATAGCTACTGGTCATGGACCCATGGTCCAAGGGGGACTACTCACAACTCATCCGGGAAGCGTCCGTGGTGGTGGAGAAGCTCCCGGTGGTGATTCTCCCCTCCGGCAGGGTGCCGGGAAGAGTTCTCCTGGTGCTCCCGATCTTGGAAGCGCGGCGGCGGCGGAACAGAGGCGAGATCGAAAAAAAGGGTTCCGTCCTCGAGGGTTTCGGGACGCGAGGAGTATATATGCCAGAGGGGGTCACCAGAAGCGGGGAGGGGGGCCCAGGCGCCCCCCTATGGCGGCCAGGGGTGGGGCCGCCTGGGCTGGCCGCCTGGGCTGCCCCTGGCTCCCCTCTGGCCCTGCTTTGGTTTTTCTTGAAGCTCCCGGTACGCTGATTTTTCCTGTATTTTTCCCGGAATTTTTAGGGCACTTTTAATATGGGGGAAACCTGAAATAGAAAAACAGCAGAAAACAGGAACTGGCACTATGGTGCACTGAGTTAATAGGTTAGTCCAAATATGATCAAAAGTGTATGGAAGTGCATAAATATCATAGCAATATCACACAAAAGAGGCATGGAGCAAGCAGAAATTATAGATACGTTTTGGACGTATCAACATCCCCAAGCTTAATTCCTGCTCGTCCTCGAGTAGGTAAATGATAACAAGCATAATTTCTGTGGTGACATGCTATCAATCATATAAGAACTTTTAAGTAAAGCAATCAAGGCATGTAATTCAATTCAAGTCATAAAAAGCAAGAGTCTATATTAGCATTGTAACAAGTAACATAAGAACATAAAGGTGCAAGAGCTCTCGCTGTCCGTGACTCGAATGTCTCCAAATGGTGTTTGCCTGCAAGAAAGGGGATAGGGATATATGAGAGAGTAAAACATAGTTTTTGTGTTGTTGAGAACTTAATCTACTAAAGTTTCACACTTGGTCTTCTTTGGAATCTTATCTTGACTCATCCCCACACCGTCAGCCAGGTACAAGTCAAAATGATCCACTCCCTTTCGATATTTTGAGCACTCATGCAATGGATGAGCGTAAGCAAGAAAGTCGACACTTAGGATGGCAAAGAGAGAAAAATGATAGAGGGGGAAGACAAAAAAGGTGTGAAAGGCTCACATCAATGAGGACAATCATCGGCGAGAGAAAGCCAAATGATAGATATGATGTGAGGAGTAGGGATTGCCATGCAACGGATGCACATATGAGCTAAGGTAAGCTCTCCAATGGAACTAGTGGGGGTGCATCCAACTTGCTTGCTCAAGAAGACCTAGAGCTCTTTTGAGGAGGCTCATCATTGGAATATACAAGCCAAGTTCTATAGTGTGAAGGTCCCCACATAGCTATATGCATGAATGATAATCTCTATGGAGTACAAGGTATAAGATGGAGTACGAGTGTGGATCTCTCAAAAGAAATAGTAGTGTGCCCTCTTCTCTCTTTTTATTTCTTTTTCTCTTTTTTTCTATTTTTATTTTATTTTTTTGTGGCCTCAATGGCTCTTTCTATTTATCTCTCATTTGTCATCTTTGGGATCTTTTGATTTTGTCCTCTTTGGGATCTTTTTATTTGTCCTCTTTGGGATCTTTTCCTCACTTTAGGGGCAACACTCTATATATTACAAGGAGTATAGAAGATCTTTCACACTTTACAAAAAGTACTCAACATAAAGAAAACTATCATGATGTATGCAATTGTATGCCTCTGCCGGTGTAGCAGGATATGCAATGATACTAGCGCGTCATGTAGTAATGATTAGGGAAAGTCCCAACTAGCATGCGGCTCATCGATCAAGCAAAAAGCATGTATGACATGAAGATCAAGTCATGAGAAGATGGCTGTTGCATGGCAATGTATCTCGGAAAGGCTATGGAAATGCCTTGATAGGTAGGTATGGTGGCTGTTTTGAGGAAGGATATAATGAGGCTTATGATGACAGAGCGTATCGTGCCAAGGATTTGGATGCACCGGTGAAGTATGCGCCAACTCTTGAGGTGAGAAAGGGCAATGCACGGTACCGAAGAGGCTAGAAAAATATGGTTAGGTGGAAGTGTCAACTTTCGAATACTCACATTAGTCCGAAGAACTCATGCACTTATTATCGGTAACTCTCAATCTAATTAGGAGGTTCACAAAGAGACAAGTACCCCGAGAAGGAGTGTATGGGGGTTTGGTTATCCTTGCGCATCCTCGACTCATGGTACGTGAGTGTACTCTAATATTCGATCCCTCCAAAGATTAGTGATCCACTTAGTAGCTAAAGTTCTCAACTATTTTGTAGGTTTCCGAAAATAAACACGGATTGCCCAAAATACGACATCTATCACTAATAGGCTAAAGCTCTTGACACCAAAAGTTCATACATTACTCATGGCAATACCTCAAAACTATTGCAAGTTACTACTAAAATGAAATAGCAACCTCAGTTACCTACTTTAAGTTAAGACACACAACTCAGTGCAACAGGCAAACTCTCTTAGCAAGGTAAACATGAAAACTCAAGAGAGTTCAGCAACCAACTAAACAAAAGCTCTTTTAAAAGAAAAGCATGAAAACTAAGAGCTAAACATGATAGCAGCTATGGAAAGACAAAGAACATACACAGCAAAGATAAGCATGAAAATCCTATGTTGTGTTATAGGTTGAAGTGGAGCGTGTTTCTCTCCCACACAAAGAAAGTTGGGTTCTAACTTGTTATGAACAGCAAGCAAAGCTAAAGAAAACTAAAAAGGAAACTAAGAGCAAGACGCTCCAAGCATAGCACATAACGCATGAAGTGATTAAAATATAGTGGAACGAAAGACGAACTGATAATTGTTGATGAAGAAGGGGATGCACGGGGGCATCCCCAAGCTTAGACGCTTGAGTCTTCTTGAATATTTATTGGGGGTGCACGGGGGCATCCCCAAGGTTGAGCGTTTGACCCTCCTGGATCTTCTTTTATCATCTTCCCTCGCACACTTGAAAACTCCCTTCATACACAACTCATCATAATCTGATTAGCGAGGTTAGTACCCATAATAAAATAACTTATCCCTGCTAGAAATAAGGATAATATTGAAGAGCTACTGTTTCTCAAGATTGCCAAAAGGTTTTTGCAAAGAAAAAGCAAGCTCAAGGTTTGCAAAACGAAGAAAAGGCAAAACAGGACAGAATCTGTGAAAAACAGACCAGCAGGTAGTAAATAATTTTTTCGTGGCACTTCTGCAACTCAAATCAAAAAACTCAGAACAAATGCCCAAAAGCCAATTGTATAGAGCACTCTGTCAAAAAAATTCAGATCAAAAGGATGATCTGGTGATTTTATACGAATTTTTCTGTCCAAGGACAGAATCTGTTTTCTGGACTGCACGTCACAACTTTTGAACTTTCTTGCAATCGGAGGCTAAACTTGGCACAAAGCTGAATAGAAAAGATACAATGATGATGCTACTGTAGTAACAATCATCAAGACACAACAAAATAAAAATAAAACTTTATTCGTTGTGGGCTGCCTCCCAAAAGCGCTTTCTTTTATGCCTTTAAGCTAGGCATGATGCAAAAAGATCAAGTTGTATCAATTGAACCATCATCAAGATCATCAAAAAGCTCTTCAATAGTACAACTAGTCTTAAGAGGACTTTCAAATAAAGGCCTAGTAAAGATACTTCTAGGGAGAAAACCAAAAGGTGGAAAGTCAATGGGAGATTCATTTATAAATTTATCAAAGAGAGTTATTTCTTCCAAAGTTTTCACAGTTTCAACCCCTTTGGCAATAGATGGATTACTTTTGGAACGAGGAGCCTTTGGAACGTAACCGAACTTAGGTTCCTTCTTTGCCGGAGTTTCTACCTTTTTGGCTTTGATTGAGGAGAAAGTAGTTCCTAAAGTGTCAAATATTTCCTCAATCTTGTCTATCCTAGAAGAATCCAAGTCATGGGATTTGATGGTCTCCAAAGTTTTGAGAATTTTATGCATGGAGCTATCAAGCCTATTCAAATTCCCTTGGATCTTACGGTCCAACTCATTTATCTTATTAATGCTTGGCATCTCTAGCTCTATCTTTTCAAGTTTTTTCATAATGTGAGCTAGGGTAATGTCCTCTTGAATGCTAACAACAGGGGGATTTCCAACAAGATTTTCCATAATCCTAAGAGATTCCCAAACTGGGGCTTCTAGGAAATTTCCATTGATAGCAGAATCCAGAATAAACCTATTCCAAGAAGTAATTCCAACATAAAAATTTCTAAGCAGGATAGTAGTAGATTGCTTCTTGGTGGCTCTTTTTTGAGAATCGTTAATTCTATACCAAGCATCTTTTAGACTTTCACCACCTCTTTGTTTAAAGGTGAGCACCTCTGCCTCACCAAAGGCAAAAGGACCAGACATAATGCCAACTAAAAGCAAGATAACTATTTTTGTGATTTTTGGTAGAGGACACTAAAGCAAAACTGAAAGGTAAACTAACAAGACTAAAAAGCAAAGATAAAGGATAGCGTGCAACTCCCCTATCTTGAAGAGTGGAGTCCCCGGCAACGGCGCCAGAAACTTTGCTTGATGGCTTCTCGCCCCTCGTTGGATACCCCAAGTGAAGGTTTGAGATGTAGCGTAACGGCAAGTTTCCCTTGGAAAGATACCAAGGATCGAATCCCGTGAGACTCCGAGGGTCGACAAGAAGGTGTCAACGGCTAACGGCGCCAGATACTTAGCGGTTGACAGGACCTGCACACAGATACAAATAACTTTGCTCCCAACGAGTACAGAGAGGTTGTCAATCCCTCCGGCCTTGTCGTTTACAAAGGATCAAACACAAGAGATAATAGTGATAGGTATGACTGCAACTAGGAAATAAGAACAGGAAGTAAATAGCGGGTGTGATCAGTGATGGTAATATGGACCGGGGTCCCATGATGTTCACTAGTGATGTCTCTCTCCCAAAAGACGATAAAACAGCTAAGCGAGGTAAACAAATTACAGCTGGGCAATTGACAGGATTATGTGCGCAAACCAATGCTAACTATGCTGTAAAGAAAGGTAGAGGCTCAAAAGCATGGGCGGTACGCCAAGGCAAGTAGACCGAAATCCATCTGCATCTACTACTAATCATCCACCTTGAGATATCTATCCAGAACATCCCGCTGGTATTAAGTTGCGAATCCCACCCAAAGTGTAAACTCAAAGCAACAGACAACTGCATTAAAAGAACTTTGCGTAAAGTAAACAATCCTTGCACCCGCAAGTACAAGCACCGTTGTTTTCCCCCTTGTGGCAACAGCACATCCCCTAGACTCATGTTTCTGTCACTCAAACTAGTCATCGAGGGGCATGAACCCACAATCAAGCATAACGTTCCCTCTTGGAGTTACTACCTACTACTTGGCCAAAGCAATAAACAGTAACGTAGAACATGCAAGAATTACTCAAGAAGATAAATATAAAAGAGGTGAATCAAATATATTACTCACACACAATCTGAACATAATGTCATAATCCATCGGATCCCAGCAAACTCAGCAGAGCAACAGCATAAAGATTACATATGTGCCTCGATCATGTAGGGCAGCTCACGAGGTCTAATACATGAAGAACAAAGAGGGGAGGAGAACATCACATAGCTACTGGTCATGGACCCATGGTCCAAGGGGGACTACTCACAACTCATCTGGGAAGCATCCATGGTGGTGGAGAAGCTCCCGGTGGTGATTCTCCCCTCCGGCAGGGTGTCGGGAAGAGTTCTCCTGGTGCTCCCGATCTTGGAAGCGCGGCGGCGGCGGAACAGAGGCGAGATCGTAAAAAAGGATTCCGTCCTCGAGGGTTTCGGGATGCGAGGAGTATACATGCCAAAGGGGGTCACCAGAAGCGGATAGGGGGGCCCAGGCGCCCCCCTAGGGCGGCCAGGGGTGGGGCCGCCTGGGCTGCCCCTGGCTCCCCTCTAGCCCTGCTTTGGTTTTTCTTGAAGCTCCCGGTACGTTGATTTTTCATGTATTTTTCCCGGAATTTTTAGGGCACTTTTAATATGGGGGAAACCTGAAATAGAAAAACAGTAGAAAATAGGAACTGGCACTGTGGTGCACTAAGTTAATAGGTTAGTCCAAATATGATCAAAAGTGTATGGAAGTGCATAAATATCATAGCAATATCACACAAAAGAGGCATGGAGCAAGCAGAAATTATAGATACATTTTGGACGTATCAGCATGTCAACACGAGGAGGGGCGGCGACGGACAGGACGGACGTCTTCCCCCGTCCCCGATAAAGCAAGGACACCTAAGCTGGGCGCATTAAATGCACCTTGTCCTGTAATGCGAGGTATAACCTCGCATCACTGTACTCTTTCTACCTCCTGTGTGCCACTGTGGCAGCCCCTTTTTCCTATAAAAGGAGGCCTGAGGCGACTAGGAGAAGGATTCGGCTTTTTAGAACTCCTCACGACTCTCTTGGAGCTCCTCACTAGCTGAAGAACACCAACATATAATCCACCAAAGCAGGAGTAGGGTTTTACGCATCTTTGCGGCCCGAACCTGGGTAAAGAAACCGTGTCCTGACTGTTAGATCCGCTGTTCTCTCAACCCCGCGCCTCGCAACCGTAGTAGGGCTTCTTGTGATCTCATAGGTGTCGATCCAAATACACCGACAATCTATCACATTTCATGATAAACCCTTAGTAAAGGATCTGCCGGATTTTTAGATGTTTGGATATAATCCAATGCAATTACTCCAGAGTTTTTCATTTTTCTGACAGACTTTAACCTTCTCTAAACGTGTCTTGATGACTTCATGTTATCCTTTGAGCTGCTCACTTTCGTGATCACAGTTTGATTGTCGCAGTTCATAAGGATACCCGGTACAGGTTTCTCAACTACCGGCAAGTCATTCAAGAGCCGACGAAGCCAATCCGCTTCGACCGTAGTTGTATCTAGTGTTGTGAGCTCTGCTTCCATAGTTGACCTCGTTAAGATGGTCTGCTTGCAAGACTTCCAAGAAACAGCGCCACCTCCATGAGTGAATACATATCTGCTCGTGGCCTTTATCTCATCAGCATCTGAGATCCAGTTTGAGTCACTATACCCTTCAAGCACCTTTGGATGCCTGGTGTAGTGAATTCCATAATTTGCAGTGCCTTTCAAATAACGCAAAACTCTCTCTAGAGCTTTCCAATGCACATCTCCTTGTTTTGAGACAAACCAACTCAGTTTGCTAACAGCAAAAGAGATGTCGGGTCTTGTAGCACTGGCTAAGTACATAAGCGAGCCAACAATCTGAGAATATTTCAATTGATCTCTAGCAATTCTTTGATTCTTTCGAAGTAGCACGCTGGCACCATATGGTGTTGGAGAGGGCTTGCAGTCGCTATAGCCAAAGCGACTCAAGATCTTTTCCACATAAGTAATCCCACCATCATCGTCTCTCATCAACTTTATGTTCAGAATGACATCAGCCATTCCCAAATCCTTCATCTCAAAACAACGAGATAGGAAATCCTTGACCTCCTTAATAACATTCAAATTTGTTCCAAAAATCAGTATGTCATCAACATACAAGCAAAGGATAACTCCCTCGCCCCCACCATGGCAATAGTACACACTTTTGTCAGCTTCGTTCACAACAAAGCCTGCAGCTGTTAAAGTTCTTTCAAACTTCTCATGCCACTTGCACACTTTTCCTTCCTGACCATCTATTACAAACCCATCTGGTTGTTCCATATAAATTTCCTCATCCAACTCTCCATTTAGGAAAGCAGTCTTAACATCCATTTGATGAACGAGAAGACCATGTGAGGTGGCTAGTGAAAGTAGAACTCGAATAGTGGTAAATCGCGCCACAGGTGAGTAAGTATCAAAGAAGTCTTCACCTTCCTATTGGGTATAACCCTTAGCCACGAGTCGTGCCTTGTACTTTTCAATTGTACCATTAGGCCTAAGCTTCTTCTTGAATACCCATTTGCACCCTTAGGTTTGCACCCATAGGGACGAACAGTAATCTCCCAAGTTTCATTCACCA
The DNA here is from genome assembly GCA_902687465.1 of Secale cereale. Lineage (NCBI taxonomy): Eukaryota > Viridiplantae > Streptophyta > Magnoliopsida > Poales > Poaceae > Secale > Secale cereale. Next base: position 646,847,268 of record LR738710.1, read on the forward strand.
AGATGGAATCCATCTCACTACGAATCGCTTTCTTCCAGTAGTCAGCATCTTCAGATGCATAGGCTTCTGAAATAGAACTGGGAGTGTCATCTATTAGATAGACAATAAGATCGTCACCAAAGGATTTTGCAGTCCTCTGTCTTTTGCTCCTAGTAGGAGCTTCATTGTTTTCCTCCATGGGTTTGTCAAAGTGTTCCATCGAAATGGTAGGTTCAGTAATTGTAACTGATTCTTGATTCGATGAACTAGGAATCTCCTGAGTAGATGAGGTAGTCATATCCTTCATGGGAAAGATATCTTCAAAGAAAGTCGCATCGTTTGACACCATGATTGTACCGACATGCACGTCAGGTACCTCATGTTTTACAACCAAGAATCTATATCCAATGCTATGAAAAGCATATCCCAGGAAAACATAATCCACAGTCTTTGGTCCAAGTTTGCGCTTCTTTGAGATTGGCACATTGACTTTCGCCAAACAACCCCAGGTTCGTAGATAAGAGAGTTTTAACCTTTTCTTCTCCCATTCCTCGAATGGAGTTATCTCTTTGTTCTTTGTGGGAACTCGGTTTAGGACATGACATGCAGTCAATATCGCCTCCCCCCACCATGCCTTGGATAGACCCGATGTATCTAACATGGCGTTAACCAAATCAGTTAGAGTACGGTTCTTTCTTTCGGCCACCCCATTTGATTGAGGTGAATAGGGAGGCATCCTCTCATGGATTATACCATGTTCCGCACAAAAAGCATCAAATTCATTGGAAAAATACTCCCCACCACAGTCGGACCTAAGCCTCTTAATCTTACGATCAAGTTGGTTTTCCACTTTAGCTTTATAGATCTTGAAAAAGTTCAAAGCCTCGTTCTTAGATTTCAGAAGATACACATGACAGTATCTAGTGGAGTCATTAATTAACGTCATGAAATATTTCTTTCCACCTTTTGTCAACACACCATTCATTTCACAAAGATCTAAATGTATGAGCTCTAGTGGTGCAAGATTTCTTGTTTCCGCAGTCGTGTGAGACTTACGAGGTTGCTTAGCTTGCACACAAACTTGACACTTAGATCCCTTGACGGTGGTGAAACTAGGGATTAAGTTTAATTTGGCTAGTCGCGACATGCAACCAAAGTTAACATGACACAGACGTGAATGCCACACATTTGATTCACTATTGTTGCAAACATGATTAACAACTTTATTGCAAACATCTGACAAGGATAAACGAAACAGGCCTCCTGACTCATAGCCTTTACCCAAAAATGTTCCATACTTGGATATTACAAATTTATTCGACTCAAAGACAAGCTTGTAGCCATCTCTACATAACAGAGATTCGCTAACAAGATTCTTATTGACGAAGGGGACATAATGCATGTTCTTCAGCCGCACGATCTTCCCCAAAGTAAACTTCCGATCGACCATGCCAACACCATGAACAGAAGCACATGAACCATTTCCCATCAGCACGGTTGAAGTCCCTGCGGTCTGATAAGACGAAAACATGGAAATATCACCGCATACATGCACATTAGCACCCGTGTCAATCAACCAATCAGGAGAATGACATACTGAAAAATAGTGGGAAATATACCATACCCATCATCCTTCATTTCAGTGTCTCCAATGACAACATTGACTGTCTTGCCGCCTTTCCCAAGATGACGCTTGTCATAGCGATTAGGGCAACTAGGAGCCCAATGATTAGGATCTCCACACACATGACAGACACCTTTCTTCTTGTCATTCTTCTTCTTGAAGTTGGTGTGTTGCACAGCCTTGTTCTTCCCATCAAACTTTGCTTTACCATCAAACTTTCCCTTGTTCTTGATCTTGTGGGTCTGGAAGTTTTTCTTCTGTATCAGATTGGCACTAGATCCTCCCTCAATACCTCGAGCACGTGTGTCATTTGCTCTCGCCTTTTCTTTCACATCAAGAGTACCAATGAGATCCAGAATGGAAAACTCCTGCCTCTTATGCTTCAGTAAGGTAGCAAAGTTCCTCCATGAAGGAGGAAGTTTAGTGATGATACCCCCGGCAACAAACTTATCCGATAGCATGCAGTTGAAGTGCTCAAGTTCTCTAGCAAATGACTGTATCTCATGAGCTTGCTCAACCACGGGGTGCTCTTCAGTCATCCTGTAATCATAGAATTGCTCCATGATGTACAACTCAGTGCTGGCATCCGAGACCCCAAACTTGGCCTCGAGTGTGTCCCACATATCTTTTCCATTATCAATTGACGCATAAGCATCAACAATGTTCTCACCAAGAACACTCAAGAGAGCAGCCCGAAACAGGGTATCCATTTTCAGAAAAGCTTGTTCATGTTGAGCATCATAATCTCCTTCAGGTTTGCCAAGAGTGGCATCATAGCAACTCATGGTTTGAAACCATAAGACTGCTCTCACGCGCCACCTCTTATAGTGGATACCCTCAAACACAGGAGGTCTCATGGAAGCAGCAAAACCATTTGGCGTAAATTGCCTATTATAAGGTTTTTGGATTGTTGGAAATATCAGCAATTTACCAAGTGATTTTACTAATAGAAATATTAGATAAAACCTGACTAATATAGAAGAGATAAAACAAGTCATGCGATCTAACAGAGAGAAGGTAAATAGTATCTGCATATACAAACTAGAACCAAACATATGCAGAGCAGACAAGTGCTAGGAACTGAAACAGAACCTCAAACAGAGAGAGTGTAAGATCATACGTAGCAGGAGCAGAAGCCCCGGTCTTGGGTGCAGTGTCCTCGCCGGCCATGTTGTTGAAGAGGTTGTCAACGTCGGGGAAGAAGTCGTCGGCGACCGGATCGTCCATGATGAAGCAGCCAGTAGTCGCGCCGAGCGCTCCCCAAAAATCTTATCACCCTTCTCCCGTACAGGACTCAAAAGGTGTGGTTTCGGAGGCCTGCTGTCCCGACCTGCGGTGCAGGTCGCAAGCCGGGATGAGGAAGACAGCTGGCAGCACAGAGAATGGAACCTATGGCAGGAGGAAGAAGAAGTTATGGTGCGTCTCTCTAAGGAGGGGCAAACATTAGACATCGGCTCGGCTCATTCCCGCAACCCGCAGCGGGCGGCGGAGGAGGAGCGCGTGGATGTCCCTGTTGTTCTCATGCTCGTACAAGTAGAGAAAGAGCATCCCTTATAAAGAGGTCCAACTCCCTGTAAACTAGCAATGTGGGACTAAACTTTAGTAATGCCCCTTGCCTTGCACGAATGGGCTAAGTGAGCCTCTAGGATTTATTAGGAATTTCAGAAATTAATATTGGGCTGGGTAGCCCATAAGACAAAATTCCAGCAGTTTTCAGAGGAGCAAATGTGATCCTCTAAAATATACTTGGCCGTTTACTTCTCTAAAATTTAGGAGATCGGATAGAGTTGCTCTCATACAATCTACAAGTTGCAGAAGGCCTATGCAGGATAGTAGTCTATGATCATAGTTTCCGAATAGGCACTACGCACTCAAGCTAATAATAGGCCTATGCAGGATAGTAGTCTATTGATGTGGAAGATGAGGAGCGCCCACCCGGTCGTGATACATCTAAGGATGAACGTGATGGTAAACGAAAACCAAAGGAGTCGGTGTCTTTGCTTGGAGAAAAACTTGACACTTTTATTGAGACCCAGAAATAGACTACTATCCTGCATAGGCCATGCCAAAATTTGACACTTTTATTGAGACCGGTTTCCGAATAGATGTTACCAGATGTTATATCTATTTTATCTTGCTCCCCATTCTATTTTATCTTGCTCCCCATTTATTAGCTTGATATACTAAGAAAACCATCAGGTGGACGGTTATACATTGGCCTGAAACAAATAACAAGTAGTAAGGCAACAGATACTTAACAGCAAAGTAAGGAAGATAGCATCACTATACTGAACCGAACTGAATTCAGTTTTATTCTGTAAAAATATTGCTACAGATTTACATATACATGCAGATGTGCTCAGTTAGTGATACTTCTGAATATGTTAATATTACTACTGTACATATAGGCCGACTTGTGTAGATTTACATATACATGCAGATGTCCTTCAGTTAGTGATACTTCTGAATATGCTAATATCATGTACATACTATAAGAGAATAATATGGCAAGAAACTCAGATTCAATGGACTTAGATTCCAGTTTCTTATGAAATTAGATGGCCATGATTTGTGAAAAATTCATACTAAATCAAAGGATGACTGCAGATTATATCCAACTAGGAATTCATGGACTTGTGAAAAATTAGATTGAAAACCGTAATAAAATAGAAGTGATATACTGATCTATCAACCTGCGGTCATCCAGTCATGCATGAGAAGTGATTCAATTGAAAAATTAGATCGAAAATCTAATACATAATCAATGGATGGCTGCACTTTATATCAACCTTGTCTCTTTCTCTTTCTATGAAGTGCTGAATCCATGGACTAGTGAAAGATTGGTACAGAATCCATACAGATTTTGCAGTGTAGGCTTGCCCTTACCAATGACCAGGTGGGGACTTGCCGAAGGGGCTGTTGGCGGTGGCGAACAGAGGATGAGCCCGTGGTGCAGCAGCAAAGAGAGGCGGAGCCGATGGTGGAGCGGCGGAGCCGGTGGTGCCGCTGCCACCTTCTCCCGGCGATGGTCCATGCGGCTGGCTGAAACAAGGACGGGCCGGCGTTGGGGCCGACGATCAGGGGTGACGGCGCTACACTAGGAAGAAGAAGCGTTAGCAGAGGCTGCACCCGGTGGAGTTGGGGAAGAATAGGAAAAGGGAGGCGATGACTCGGTTCAGCGGACAGGATCGATTAACTCCACCTTTTGCCTAGGTACGTGCGCCTGGTACCGTTTCCTCGTGGGTTACCAAACGATACTCTCTCCTTATTAATTAACATGCCACCTTAGTTTTTTGCTCACGTGGCAGTCTAAGCACCGATCCAGGGTGGAGCACTGGGAGCAGCCTAATTGTCTGTCGATGGTGTTAGAAAGTAATCGAGAGAGACGATAGACCGGAATGTAAAGTGAATGGTTGTCTTTATTGATGATTGTGTACAAGTATATATAGTCCCGAGGGGGTACATCCAACAGACGCGATGGTCCGGAGAGACACGAGCGAACAGTCGTGTCCTTCGTACATGGCGGTTAGGGATAGTGGAGATTCTCCATAATTAACACATGGGTTAATTAAACTCAACACTCCCCCTAATCTATGATATCCTTGTAGACATCATCATCTTAAATAAAAGCTCCTCAAAAACCCTATGGGAAAAATGTGAGGAGTATAGAGTTTGATATGTTGGATAAACTCCTGCAAACCGAGTGGGAAAAATAAGGAGAAAATGATGCAACATATAATGGTTATTGTCTCTTTTAACTCAATACGAGAAAACCCATAGAGTTCAGAGGACAATAAATATATCGTATATACTTTCCTAAAAAACCCGGTGGGGAAAACTGAAAGTATGACATATGATCTCATGTTGATATTACCTCATTAAAAACCTTTATGAGAACCTGTAAAGTAACTCATGAAGGGAGAAAGAGTATACTATGATGCATTGAACATGAACCATTCAGGAAGATACTCCCCTGGTTCTTGCAAAATTAGAAGCCATCATCTACTAATTCCATAAACACATTTCTAGAACATAGAAGTTGGTAGAGACCCGATGAACAAATCAGTCACATGATTTGACTTGCAAGATATGCAATATAGTGATATTGCTTATTATGTAACCTGTTTGCATCCGGACAACACAAGAAACATTATCGTTGAGATAATGGTTGATGGATGTAGCCATGAGGTTTGTTTCGAAGACTCCCCATGAGAGGGCTACCACACCTAGTAGGAACACTAAGCTTGTCAACGATCTGACATAGTAGGGGTCTGATCGATGTACCCAATGATATCGGTGTTCACATTTCTGTGAGACTGAAAAACCAGGACAAAATGTTTTGATGCCTTTGAGATATCAAAAGATATTCTTGAGAACCAACCAATTGTGTTTGGTGGATCCAATGGCATTATGGAACGTTGAGTCCCAATATTTCATTTCCATCATCTCTTGGTCTAAATAGATCTTTCTCTACGTCTAGAGAATTAACTATCATGAGAGTTATGGATGGATAAGATTTGTCCACAATGAATTTCTCCAATATATTGTGGATATAGACAACATAGTATACCATAATGTATGAATGAAGGTGCTCAATTTGTAGTAACGAGCGGTATTTTGGTTTACCCAAATCCTTCATTTTAAACTCCGTCATTTAGATGATTACATGTGTCGTCATTGCAGACACACAAACATGGATAATCATCAGTGTAGGAGTAACGCTTGTGAATAAGGAACTCACTACGTCGGTAGTACCAAATGTACCGACAATAATAATAAGTTATATGGTGACTTATTGATTTTACACAATGTATGTTGCGTATTGCATTTCGATTCAGAAGTGAGATTCCATTGGGAATCAACCATATATGTCTGAATCTAGTGATCCACATGGATATGTGATCACTACATCTATCAAATGCAGAAATAGATGATTTTGTACTGCCAATGATATAAGTAATCAGAAAGAGATTCCACCTCTGGAGAATTGTTGGGTATCTGCGTGAACCCTTATGCTACAATACTTGCTCTTTGTTTCACCACCTCGTTGCTCTCAATTCTGTTTCCAGAAGAAAACTAGTGTAGGTATTGCTTATGAATACCTTCCCATTATTGAGCAAGATCATTTCTACCTAGATTATACCCTCTGCTTGAGTTCAGTCCGAGTGTTGATCACACTTTGCCATGGCCATGGTCTTTGGATCTGAATCATGTGTAAGGTTTTGCAATCTAGTTGATAAATGTATGTCGACAATTGTAGACTTCTGGTTATATGATTCTCCAGAATCTATATATCAACATGCAGTTGATGTAAATATCGTTACCCATAGTGACTTCTCGCGATTTCCCAATGCGATTGAGTCGGGTATTCCGATGTCCCGGTCATTGTGTGCACTATGACCTGGGTTGGTGCAGGTTTCCCATCCACTGGGTGTATACTACCCATTAGGTGTCTGTCAATGTGAAGTTGACATGCATTTACTGATTCATAGGCCTTGATATCCTTACTTGCGAGAAGCTGAATCCTGATGTATTTCTGCCATACATCTCCCCCTGTTGCTTTGAACGGGGAGTGGAGTGGATTTTGCTGGTACCTCCACTCTTTCAGGCATACTTTTGCAGGATTGTAGGATTGTGTGACACCTTTATAGCCAGTAAATGAATCTGGCAGGTTATTTGCAATGTGTTGCAAATCTTCTGAACACATGGTTCAGATCTTTGAGTACGTGGTTTTGAGGTAGAAATGTGTTGAACATTCCACTAATTTCCTAGCATTCTTTATGGTACTTGAATTCTCCCCCTAATGCCTGGAAATATTCCTCATGAATCAGCATACTGGCCTTGAATAACTCCCCATGCGAGGGGCTCGAGGTATTGACGGAAATACAATTATTCCTCACGTGAGATCCCAACTATATGTTGAGGGTCCAATGATGTATGCTCGGTGGTGATATCGGTGTGCAACCGAATTACCGCAGATAGGAAATACTTGGTAGATATCCACATATCAAAGATAGAGGGGAATAATATTATGCAGTTCTGTCATGAGCGTGTAAAACTGCATGACTCCAACGTACAGTTGGCAAGTTGCAATTCCAAAGTAAAGATAATGCAATGAGCTTAACTCTTTGGATAGGATTCTACCAAACCATTTTGAGTCTAGACATTAGGACAAATTGCTAAACTTCAATCAAAAAACCATAGATAAGGCCCTCAAGGAGAATTCTACAATGTTATCCATTCGATTTGCTTGAAATCGATGTCAGGATAATGAGCCAATGGTTTTGTGTGAATAAATCACGCACTTAAGACCATCATGTAGATATGTCTTGTAAAACCATGGAATACATGAATAGTCTACTCGATGGTTGGGAAGAGCCACTTACCTTGACTTGATGCATTCAAGGAGTCTGAGTGGTTCAGCGTAGACTTTAAGATGTGCGGGCCTTAAAATTAGCTTCCCCGTGTCACTTGTAGTGCACATAAAATCCAAATGTTGTTAGAATTTAGCATCATAATAATCATAAACTATTGGAATTACTAATAGTTTTGGTTTCAACCCAATGTCTCAATGACCAAGGCGAGTGTGCCAAGTTTTTCATGTACAAGACACTCTGGAAAACTATCTCATACGCAACATGTGCTACGGGTTGTGTCGTATATGTAGTACAATCCAGATGATACACAGAGAATGTGCTTGCCATATCCGTTGCATATGGTAAAGAGAAGTTATTTCTCTTTGTTGTCATCATAAGTTTCGATATGGAAACTATTTTGACGAATACCTCCATAGTTTAGTAGGGTACGAGTTAAACCTGGGAAGCAATAAAGCATCCCGACGTTACTCGAGTACCCACAGGGATTGTAAATATGACTCGAGTTGAGCCAACAAATACCTTATCACGTCTAGCGATTTAAATATCCCCTTTCTCTCAATGAGAGTGGAAACATTGGACTTCCCTGAGTATAAAGTTTGTGGTGCATATGTCCACAAGGCACATATCATTTTTCATCGGATTGACCCCCGTAGATATCTATATATAGACATGAAGATTCTCAATATGAAAATCATTGTCACATATATAGAATACATACAAATGTATTTGTATCAAAGTGCTGATATAGTATATTGTAATATACAATATATGATGACAACAATAATCATGTTCTTATTAGAACATTATAAATGGACATAAATAAATAGATCACTAAGGAGACTAAGGGACTAAATGTATAGTCTCCAAACATGTCGGTTGACGCATATTCAACCATCATGCTCTCCATGCTCATAGGGTCTCGTGACAGCTTGATGGTGTCGGGTTGAGGTTTTGAAGTGACTTTTAAACCTTTACCCTTGAGGTCCTTTGCGTCCCGATGTCGTGGCTTGGATTGCACGCGTTATCCCAAGGGATGCAAGACTGATCTTGATGTCAATGACCCGCTTAAGTAAGTTATATGGCCATTGAGGGCAAAAGCCTCTAACTACTTAGCCATCGATTAATTATAGGGGCAAACCAGAGATAATTAATTTACGATTAGTAAATTAAAGATCATCATGGTTAGTGTTTAAATGAACTTAGCAAAATCAATGGGTATTTCAAGAAGTTATCTTGAAACCATAAGTGTGAATCTCAAATTGCTAAGGATGACACCTTGAATTTTGCATATGTATTTGCAAGAAATTGAAAATCTCAATTGCAAATAGTCGTATTAATCTCGACATGTGTTTAACATAGAGATAGATACATCATAGAAATATTCCGGAATAACTCGTACTCAACGGAGAAACAGTACTGCAGAGGTACTGAATTTATGTTTGCAAGAGATAAAAAAAATCTCAATTGCAAATAATAGATGTAATAAATCTCAACATGTAGGAAACATGGAAATATATTACATCACATTCTGAATACTGAAAATAATAGAGTCTAAATAGGAATAAATTAAGACTAATTTGCTGATTAGTTGAACTAGTACTAGTCAAGCAGTCAAGGCAAACGAACAAACAGTAAGGCACGTGGTGCCTTTTGATCCCCTGCCGCATGCACAGACTAGTCCACTACCAACAGAATAGGAGAGCGATGGAGGGGAAAATTCCCCATCGCTTCGTTCCCAACCACGCTCGAGTAACCCAGGCATAGCGCACACGGCCGCCCTGTGCCACCAGGAAGCACGCCGCCGCAGCGGCGTTCGCCGGAGGCGGGAGGCGCTACCCCCCCCC
>LR738710.1:646857175-646887359 GCA_902687465.1 Secale cereale
GCCCCCCCCCCCCCCCCCCTACGCTCGTCCTCGTCCGAGGAAACTCCAATGAGCAGGTTGCCTGGCTCGACACCGTTGGAGACGCCGCTTGTGAGCCCGAGGGCGGCCGGGCTCCAAGTCCCCACGCACGCGGCGGCACGGCTGCTCGACGGAGGGCTCGACGCCATGAAGCCGAAGGACTTAAGGCAACGACGAGGACGAGGTGTGGTTGGCGTGGGGGATGGCAGACGCGGAGGCACAAGGGCGTGGTACGTCTCCAACGTATCTATAATTTTTTATTGTTACATGCTATTATTTATGAAGTCTTGGATGTTTAATGGGCTTTATCATACACTTTTATATCATTTTTGGGACTAACCTACTAACCCAAAGGCCCAGTCTAGATTGTTGTTTTTGCCTGTTCCAGAGTTTTGCAGAAAAGGAATATCAAACGGAGTCCAAATGGAATGAAACCTTCGCAAGAGATATTTTTGGAGAAAATCACGCACATGGGACTTGAGAACCACGTCAGGGGAGCCTCGGGGTGTCCACGAGGGTGGGGGCGTGCCCCCCTTCACAGGGCGCGCCCCCTGCCTCGTGGGCCCCTCGAGCACCCCCGGTGTCCTCCTTTCTCCTATATAAGTCTACGTACCCTAAAACTATCAGCAACAGAGAGAAAACCCTAATTCCACCGCCGTAACCTTCTGTTCCCGTGAGATCCCATCTTTGAGCCTGTTCCGGAGCTCCACCGGAGGGGGATCCATCACGGAGTTCTTCATCATCATTATCATCGCCCTCACCATGAGTTGTGAGTAGTTTACCACAAACCTTCGGGTCCATAGCTAGTATCTAGATGGCTTCTTCTCTCTCTTTGGATCTCAATACAAAGTTCTCCTCGGTCTTCGAGGAGATCTATTCGATGTAATCTCTTTTTGCGGTGTGTTTGTCGAGATCCGATGAATTGTGAGTTTATGATCAAGATTATCTATGAGAAATATTTGGTTCTTCTCTGAACTTTTTATGTGTGCTCATAATATCCTTGCAAGTCTCTTCGAATTATTGGTTTGGTTTAGCCTACTAGATCTATAGTTCTTGCAATGGGAGAAGTGCTTGGCTTTGGGTTCAATCTTGCGGTGTCCTTTCCCAGTGACAGTAGAGGCAGCAAGGCACGTATTGTATTGTTGCCATCGAGGATAAAAAGATGGGGTTTATATCATATTGCTTGAGTTTATCCCTCTACATCATGTCATCTTGCTTAAGGCGTTACTCTGTTCTTATGAACTCAATACACTAGATGCATGCTGGATAGCGGTCGATGTGTGGAGTAATAGTAGTAGATGCAGAATCGTTTCGGTCTACTTGTCTCGGACGTGATGCCTATATAGAATGATCATGCCTAGATAGTCTCATAATTATTCACTTTTCTATCAATTGCTCGACAGTAATTTGTTTACCCGCCGTAGAATATCGCTATCATGAGAGAAGCCACTAGAGAACACTATGGCCCCCGGGTCTATTCTCAACATATCAATCTACATCTACTTTACTTTTGCCGCTTTTATTTTCGGTTCTTATAAACCAAAAATATAAACTATCATCTCTATCAGATCTCACTTTCATAAGTGACCGTAAAGGGATTGACAACCCCTTACCGGGTTGGCTGCAAAGTTCTTATTTGTTTGTGCAGGTGCGAGGGACTCGCGCATTGTATCCTACTGGATTGATACCTTGGTTCTCAAAAACTGAGGGAAATACTTACGCTACTGTGCTGCATCTCCCTTTCCTCTTCGAGGGAATACAACGCAAGCTCGAGAAGTAGCAAGAAGAATTTCTGGCGCCGTTGCCGGGGAGGCTTACGCAAAAGTCATATACCAAGTACCTATCACAAACCCTTATCCTTCGCATTACATTTATTTGCCTCTCGTTTTCCTCTCCCCCACTTCACCCTTGCCGTTTTATTTGCCCTTCTTCCGCCGTGTGTTTATCGTTCGCTTGCTTCTTGTTTGCTTGTGTGTGTTGGATTGCTTGCTTGTCACTATGGCTCACAACAAGACCAAATTGTGTGACTTCTCCAATACCAACAACAATGATTTTATTAGCACTCCGATTGCTCCTATTACCGATGCTGAATCTTGTGAGATCAATGCTGCTTTGTTGAATCTTGTCATGAATGATCAATTCTCCGGCCTTCCTAGTGAAGATGTCGCTACCCATCTAAACAACTTTGTTGATTTGTGTGATATGCAAAAGAAAAGGGATACGGATAACGATATTGTTAAATTGAAGTTATTTCCGTTTTCACTTAGAGATCGTTCTAATACTTGGTTTTCCTCTTTGCCTAGAAATAGTATTGATTCGTAATAAGTGCAAAGATGCTTCTATCTCTAAGTATTTCCCTCCTGCTAAGATCATCTCTCTTAGAAACGATATTATGAATTTTAAGCAACTAGATCATGAGCATGTTGCACAAGCTTGGGAGAGGATGAAATTGATAATATGTAATTGCCCTACACATGGTTTGAATCTATGGATGATTATTCAGAATTTTTTGAAGGAAATATGCCCTAGAGGCAATAATAAAGATGTTATTAGTATTTCCTTATATCATGATAAATGTCTTTTATTCATGCTAGAATTGTATTAACCGGAAACTTAGTACATGTGTGGATACATAGACAAAACAGTATGTCCCTAGTATGCCTCTACTAGACTAGCTCATTGATCAAAGATGGTTATGTTTCCTAGCCATAGACATGAGTTGTCATTTGATCAACGGGATCACATCATTAGGAGAATGATGTGATGGACAAGACCCATCCGTTAGCATAGCACTATGATCGTTTAGTTTAACTGCTATTGCTTTCTTCATGACTTATACATGTTCCTATGACTATGAGATTATGCAACTCCCGAATACCGTAGGAACACCTTGTGTGCTATCAAACGTCACAACGTAACTGGGTGATCATAAAGATGCTCTACAGGTGTCTCCGAAAGTATTCGTGGTGTTGGCATAGATCAAGATTGGGATTTGTCACTCCGAGTGTCGGAGAGGTATCTCTGGGCCCTCTCGGTAAAACACATCATAATAAGCCTTGCAAGCAAAAGACTAATGAGTTAGTCACGAGATGATGTGTTACGGAACGAGTAAAGAGACTTGCCGGCAACGAGATTGAACTAGGTATAAAGATACCGACGATCGAATCTCGGGCAAGTAACATACCGTTTGACAAAAGGAACAACGTATGTTGTTATGCGGTTCTGACCGATAAAAGATCTTCGTAGAATATGTAGGAGCCAATATGAACATCTAGGTTCCGCTATTGGTTATTGACCAGAGATGAGTCTCGGTCATGTCTACATAGTTCTCAAACCCGTAGGGTCCGCACGCTTAACGTTTGATGACGATCGGTATTATGAGTTTTTGAGTATTGATGTACCGAAGGTAGTTCGGAGTCCCGGATGAGATCACGGACATGACGAGGAGTCTCGGAATGTTCGAGACATAAAGATTGATATATTGGACGGCTATATTCGGACACCGAAAGTATACCGGAAAAGTTTCGGATTTATCAGGAATGCCGGAGGGGGTTACCGGAACCCCCTACGAGAGGGAATGGTCCATAGTGGGCCTAAAGGGTGAGAGAGAGGCAGCCCATAGGGCTGGCCGGCGCCCCCACCTAGGAATCCTAGTTGGACTAGGATTGGGGGGGCGCCACCTCTCCTAATCCTTTCCCCCTTCTTCCTTCCGGTGAATCCTACTAGGAATAGGATTGCAATCCTATTCCTAGTAGGAGTCCCCTCCCTAGCCGCACCATAGGAGGTGGCCGGCCCCTCCTCCCTTGATCCTTTATATACGGGGGCAGGGGGGCACCCAAAGACACACAAGTTGATTTGTTTTAGCCGTGTGCGGTGCCCCCCTCCACAGAATCACACCTCGGTCGTACCGTCGCGAAGCTTAGGAGAAGCCCTGCGCCGGTGATCACATCATATCCGTCACCACGCCGTTGTGCTGACGAAACTCTCCCGTGAAGCTCAACTGGATCAAGAGCTCGTGGGACGTCATCAAGCTGAACGTGTGCTGAACGCGGAGGTGCCGTACGTTCGGTGCTTGATCGGTTGGATCGTGAAGAAGTTCGACAACATCAATCGCGTCACTTGACGCTTCCGCTCCCGGTCTACGAGGGTACGTAGACACACTCTCCCCTCTCGTTGCTATGCATCTGGTAGATAGATCTTGCGTGATCGTAGGAAAATTTTAAAATACTACGTTCCCCAACAGTGGCATCAGAGCTAGGTCTATGCGTAGATGATATGCACGAGTAGAACACAATAAGATTGTGGACGATACTAGTCATACTGCTTACCAGCATGTCATACTTTGCTTCGGCGGTATTGTGAGATGAAGCGGCCCGGACCGACATTACGCGTACGCTTACGCGAGACTGGTTTCACCGTTACGAGCACTCGTTGCTTAAAGGTGACTGGCGGGTGTCTGTCTCTCTCACTTTAGCTGAATTAAGTGTGGCTACGCCCGGTCCTTGTGAAGGTTAAAACAGCACATACTTGACGAAACATCGTTGTGGTTTTGTATGCGTAGGTAAGAACGGTTCTTGCTAAGCCCGTAGCAGCCACGTAAAACTTGCAACAAACAAAGTAGAGGACGTCTAACTTGTTTTTGCAGGGCATGTTGTGATGTGATATGGTCAAGACATGATGAGTTATACGGTTTTGTATGAGATGATCATGTTTTGTAAAGTTATCGGCAACTGGCAGGAGCCATATGGTTGTCGCTTTATTGTATGAAATGCAGTCGCCATGTAATTGCTTTAGTTTATCACTAAGCGGTAGCGATAGTCGTAGAAGCAATAGTTGGCGAGACGACAACGATGCTACGATGGAGATCAAGGTGTCAAGCCAGTGACGAAGGTGATCATGACGGTGCTTTGGAGATGGATATCAAAAGCACAAGATGATGATGGCCATATCATGTCACATATTTTGATTGCATGTGATGTTTATCTTATTATGCTTCTTATTTTGCTTAGAACGACGGTAGCATTATAAGATGATCCCTTACTAAATTTCAAGGTATAAGTGTTCTCCCTGAGTATGCACCGTTGCGAAAGTTCGTCGTGCCGAGACACCACGTGATGATCGGGTGTGATAAGCTCTACGTTCAAATACAACGGGTGTAAGCCAGTTTTGCACACGCAGAATACTCGGGATAAACTTGACGAGCCTAGCATATACAGATATGGCCTCGGAACACTGGAGACCGAAAGGTCGAGCGTGAATCATATAGTAGATATGATCAACATAAGATGTTCACCATTGAAAACTACTCCATCTCACGTGATGATCGGACATGGTTTAGTTGATTTGGATCACGTGATCATTTAGATGACCAGAGGGATGTCTATCTAAGTGGGAGTTCTTTAAATTAATATGATTAAATTGAACTTTAATTTATCATGAACTTAGTCCTGATAGTTTTGCATATCTATGTCGTTGTAGATCAATGGCCCGTGCTACCGTTCCTTTGAATTTTAATGCATTCCTAGAGAAAGCAAAGTTGAAAGATGATGGTAGCAATTACACGGACTGGGTCCGTAACCTGAGGATTATCCTCATTGCTGCACAGAAGAATTATGTCCTTGAAGCACCGCTAGGTGACAAGCCCCCTTCCGCTAATGCAGACGCTTTGAACGTCTGGCAGTCGCGGTCTGATGACTACATGATAGTTCAGTGTGCCATGCTTTACGGCTTAGAACCGGGACTTCAACGACGTTTTGAACATCATGGAGCATATGAGATGTTTCAGGAGTTGAAGTTAATATTTCAAGCAAATGCCCGAATTGAGAAATATGAGATTTCCAATAAGTTCTACAGCTGCAAAATGGAGGAGAATAGTTCTATCAGTGAACACTTGCTCATAATGTCTGGGTACTACAATCATATGACTCAACTTGGTTGCAATGTTGACAAAGATAGTGTTATTGATAGAGTTCTTCAATCACTGCCACCAAGCTATAAAGGCTTCGTGATGAACTATAACATGCAAGGGATGCAAAAGACAATTCCCGAGCTCTTCGCTATGCTCAAAGCTGCGGAGGTAGAAATCAAAAAGGAGCATCAAGTGTTGATGGTTAATAAGACCACTGGTTTCAAGAAAAAGGGCAAGGGAAAGAAAGGGAACTTCAAAAAGAATAGCAAATCAGTTGCTACTTCAACGAAGAAACCCAAATCTGGAGCCAAGCCTGAAACTGAGTGCTTCTACTGCAAGGGAACTGGACACTGGAAGCGGAACTGCCCCAAGTATTTGGCGGATAAGAAGGATGGCAAGATGAACAAAGGTATATGTGATATACATGTTATTGATGTGTACCTTACTAATGCTCGTAGTAGTACCTGGGTATTTGATACCGGTTCGGTTGCTAATATTTGTAACTCGAAACAGGGACTACGGATTAAACGAAGATTAGCTAAGGACGAGGTGAAGATGCGCGTGGGAAACGGTTCCAAAGTCGATGTGATCGCCGTCGGCACGCTACCTCTACATCTACCTTCGGGATTAGTTTTAGACCTAAATAATTGTTATTTGGTGCCAGCGTTGAGCATGAACATTATATCTGGATCTTGTTTATTGCGAGACGGTTATTCATTTAAATCAGAGAATAATGGTTGTTCCATTTTTATGAATAATATCTTTTATGGTCATGCACCCTTAAAGAGTGGTCTATTCTTACTGGATCTTGATTGTAGTGATACACATATTCATAATATTGAAACCAAAAGATGCAAGGTTAATAATGATAGTGCAACTTATTTGTGGCACTGCCGTTTGGGTCATATTGGTGTAAAACGCATGAAGAAACTCCATAAAGATGGACTTTTGGAATCACTTGATTATGAATCACTTGATTATGAATCACTTTGGTGCTTATGAACCGTGCCTCATGGGCAAGATGACTAAAACTCCGTTCTCCGGAACTATGGAGCGAGCAACAGATTTGTTGGAAATCATACATACTGATGTATGTGGACCAATGAGCGTTGATGCTCGCGGCGGGTATCGTTATTTTCTGACCTTCACTGATGATTTGAGCAGATATGGGTATATCTACTTAATGAAACACAAGTCTGAAACATTTGAAAAGTTCAAAGAATTTCAGAGTGAAGTAGAGAATCATCGTAACAAGAAAATAAAGTTCCTACGATCTGATCGTGGAGGAGAATATTTGAGTTACGAGTTTGGTCTTCATTTGAAACAATGTGGAATAGTTTCACAACTCACGCCACCTGGAACACCACAACGTAATGGTGTGTCCGAACGTCGTAACCGTACTTTATTAGATATGGTGCGATCTATGATGTCTCTTACCGATTTACCACTATCGTTTTGGGGTTATGCTTTAGAGACAGCTGCATTCACGTTAAATAGGGCACCATCTAAATCCGTTGATACGACGCCTTATGAACTGTGGTTTGGCAAGAAACCAAAGTTGTCGTTTCTTAAAATTTGGGGCTGCGATGCTTATGTGAAAACATTTCAACCTGATAAGCTCGATCCCAAGTCGGAAAAATGTGTCTTCATAGGATACTCAAAAGAAACTGTTGGGTACACCTTCTATCACAGATCCGAAGGCAAAATATTCGTTGCTAAGAAAGGATCCTTTCTAGAAAAAGAGTTTCTCTCGAAAGAAGTGAGTGGGAGGAAAGTAGAACTTGATGAGGTAATTGTACCTTCTCCCATATTGGAAAGTAGTACATCACAGGAAATTGTTCCAGTGATTCCTACACCAATTAGTGAGGAAGTTGATGATAATGATCATGAAACTTCGGATCAAGTTTCTACTGAACGTCGTAGATCAACCAGAGTACGTTCCGTACCAGAGTGGTACGGCAACCCAGTTCTGGAAATCATGTTACTAGACCATGATGAACCTACGAACTATGAGGAAGCGATGATGAGCCCAGATTCCGCAAAATGGCTTGAAGCCATGAAATCTGAGATGGGATCCATGTATGAGAACAAAGTATGGACTTTGGTTGACTTGCCCGATGATCGGCAGGCCATCGAAAATAAATGGATCTTCAAGAGGAAGACCGACGCAGACGGTAATATTACTGTTTACAAAGCTCGACTTGTTGCGAAAGGTTTTCGACAAGTTCAAGGAGTTGACTACGATGAGACTTTCTCACCTGTAGCGATGCTTAAGTCTGTCCGAATCATGTTAGCAATTGCCGCATTTTATGATTATGAAATCTGGCAAATGGATGTGAAAACTGCATTCCTAAATGGATATCTCAAAGAAGAGTTGTATATGATGCAACCAGAAGGTTTTGTCGATCCAAAAGGTGCTAACAAAGTATGCAAACTCCAGCGATCCATCTATGGACTGGTGCAAGCATCTCGGAGTTGGAATATACGCTTTGATGAGGTGATCAAAGCATATGGTTTTATACAGACTTTTGGAGAAGCCTGTATTTACAAGAAAGTGAGTGGGAGCTCTGTAGCATTTCTAATATTATATGTAGATGACATATTGTTAATTGGAAATGATATAGAATTTCTGAATAGCATAAAAGGATACTTGAATAAAAGTTTTTCAATGAAAGACCTCGGTGAAGCTGCTTACATATTAGGCATCAAGATCTATAGAGATAGATCAAGACGCTTAATTGGACTTTCACAAAGCACATACCTTGATAAGATTTTGAAAAGGTTCAAAATGGATCAGTCAAAGAAAGGGTTCTTGCCTGTTTTACAAGGTATAAAGTTGAGTAAGACTCAATGCCCGACCACTGCAGAAGATAGAGAGAAAATGAAAGTAATTCCCTATGCCTCAGCCATAGGATCTATCATGTATGCAATGCTGTGTACCAGACCTGATGTGTGCCTTGCTATAAGTCTAGCAGGGAGGTACCAAAGTAATCCAGGAGTGGATCACTGGACAGCGGTCAAAAACATCCTAAAGTATCTGAAAAGAACAAAGGATATGTTTCTCGTATATGGAGGTGACAAAGAGCTCGTCGTAAATGGTTACGTCGATTCTAGCTTTGACACTGATCCGGATGACTCTAAGTCACAAACCGGATATGTATTTTTATTGAACGGTGGAGCTGTCAGCTGGTGCAGTTCCAAGCAGAGCGTCGTGGCGGGATCTACGTGTGAAGCGGAATACATAGCTGCTTCGGAAGCAGCAAATGAAGGAGTCTGGATGAAGGAGTTCATATCCGATCTAGGTGTAGTACCTAGTGCATCGGGTCCAATGAAAATCTTTTGTGACAACACTGGAGCCATAGCCTTGGCGAAGGAATCTAGGTTTCACAAGAGAACAAAGCACATCAAAAGACGCTTCAATTCCATCCGCGATCTAGTCAAGGAGGGAGACATAGAGATTTGCAAAATACATACGGATCTGAATGTTGCAGACCCGTTGACTAAGCCTCTTCCACGGGAAAAACATGATCAGCACCAAGACTCCATGGGTGTGAGAATCATCACTTTGTAATCTAGATTATTGACTCTAGTTCAAGTGGGAGACTGAAGGAAATATGCCCTAGAGGCAATAATAAAGATGTTATTTGTATTTCCTTATATCATGATAAAAGTCTTTTATTCATGCTAGAATTGTATTAACCGGAAACTTAGTACATGTGTGGATACATAGACAAAACAGTATGTCCCTAGTATGCCTCTACTAGACTAGCTCATTGATCAGAGATGGTTATGTTTCCTAGCCATAGACATGAGTTGTCATTTGATCAACGGGATCACATCATTAGGGGAATGATGTGATGGACAAGACCCATCCGTTAGCATAGCACTATGATCGTTTAGTTTAACTGCTATTGCTTTCTTCATGACTTATACATGTTCCTATGACTATGAGATTATGCAACTCCCGAATACCGTAGGAACACCTTGTGTGCTATCAAACGTCACAACGTAACTGGGTGATCATAAAGATGCTCTATAGGTGTCTCCGAAAGTATTCGTGGTGTTGGCATAGATCAAGATTGGGATTTGTCACTCCGAGTGTCGGAGAGGTATCTCTGGGCCCTCTCGGTAACACACATCACAATAAGCCTTGCAAGCAAAAAGACTAATGAGTTAGTCACGAGGTGATGTGTTACGGAACGAGTAAAGAGACTTGCCGGCAACGAGATTGAACTAGGTATAAAGATACCGACGATCGAATCTCGGGCAAGTAACATACCGTTTGACAAAAGGAACAACGTATGTTGTTATGCGGTTCTGACCGATAAAAGATCTTCGTAGAATATGTAGGAGCCAATATGAACATCCAGGTTCCGCTATTGGTTATTGACCAGAGATGAGTCTCGGTCATGTCTACATAGTTCTCGAACCCGTAGGGTCCGCACGCTTAACGTTTGATGACGATCGGTATTATGAGTTTTTGAGTATTGATGTACCAAAGGTAGTTCGGAGTCCCGGATGAGATCACGGACATGACGAGGAGTCTCGGAATGTCCGAGACATAAAGATTGATATATTGGACGGCTATATTCGGACACCGGAAGTATACCGGAAAAGTTTCGGATTTATCGGGAATGCCGGAGGGGGTTACCGGAACCCCCTACGAGAGGGAATGGTCCATAGTGGGCCTAAAGGGTGAGAGAGAGGCAGCCCATAGGGCTGGCCGGCGCCCCCACCTAGGAATCCTAGTTGGACTAGGATTGGGGGGGGGGGGCGCCACCTCTCCTAATCCTTTCCCCCTTCTTCCTTCCGGTGAATCCTACTAGGAATAGGATTGCAATCCTATTCCTAGTAGGAGTCCCCTCCCTAGCCGCACCATAGGAGGTGGCCGGCCCCTCCTCCCTTGCTCCTTTATATACGGGGGCAGGGGGGCACCCAAAGACACACAAGTTGATTTGTTTTAGCCGTGTGCGGTGCCCCCCTCCACAGAATCACACCTCGGTCGTACCGTCGCGAAGCTTAGGAGAAGCCCTGCGCCGGTGATCACATCATATCCGTCACCACGCCGTTGTGCTGACGAAACTCTCCCGTGAAGCTCAACTGGATCAAGAGCTCGTGGGACGTCATCAAGCTGAACATGTGCTGAACGCGGAGGTGCCGTACGTTCGGTGCTTGATCGGTTGGATCGTGAAGAAGTTCGACAACATCAATCGCGTCACTTGACGCTTCCGCTCCCGGTCCACGAGGGTACGTAGACACACTCTCCCCTCTCGTTGCTATGCATCTGGTAGATAGATCTTGCGTGATCGTAGGAAAATTTTAAAATACTACGTTCCCCAACATTTTTATGCTGGCTTGAATTTTGCTTCTAGAAATCTTTTAGATTCGGCCGCAGGAGGCACTTTCATGGAAACTATCTTAGGAGAAGCTACCAAACTCCTATATAATATTATGGTTAATTATTCTCAATGGCACACCGAAAGATCTACTTGTAAAAAAGTGCATGCTATCGAAGAAATTAGTGTTTTGAGTAGAAAGATGGATGAACTTATGAAATTGTTTGCTGCTAAGAGTGCTTCTTCTGATCCTAATTATATGCCTTTGTCCACTTTGATTGAAAATAGCAATGAATCTTTGGATGTGAATTTTGTTGGTAAGAATAATTTTGGTAACAATGCTTATAGAGGTAATTTCAATCCTAGGCCTTTTCCTAGTAATTCCTCTAATAATTATGGTAATTCCTACAACAACTCTTATGGAAAGATGCCTTCTGAATTTGAAACTAGTGTTAAGGAGTTTATGATCTCGCAAAAGAATTTCAATGCTATGCTTGAAGAGAAATTGCTTAAGGTTGATGAATTGGCTAGAAGTGTGGATAGAATTACTCTTGATGTTGATTCTTTGAAACTTAGATCTATCCCACATAAGCATGATATCAATGAGTCTCTCAAAGCCATGAGAATTTCCGTTGATGAATGCAAAGAAAGAACTGCTAGGATGCGTGCTAAAAGAGAGGATTTTATTAAAGCATGTTCTTCTAGTTATTATGAAAATAAAGATGAAGATCTGAAAGTTATTGATGTGTATCCTAAAGATCCTTGTTTTCTAGTATAAATCTTGATGAAGATAGGATTGGAGATGATTCTGCTTTAAGGTGTCCCAATGATTCAGAGTTTTTAGATCTTGATGCTAAAATTGCTAATTGATTATGATAATTGCTCTTTGATTGATTGTATTTCCTTGTTGATACGTCTCCAACGTATCTATAATTTTTTATTATTCCATGCTATTATTTATGAAGTCTTGGATGTTTAATGTGCTTTATCATACACTTTTATATCATTTTTGGGACTAACCTACTAACCCAAAGGCCCAGTCCAGATTGCTATTTTTTGCCTGTTTCAGGGCTTTGCAGAAAAGGAATATCAAACGGAGTCCAAACGGATTGAAACCTTCGCGAGATATATTTTTGGAGAAAATCACGCACAGGGGACTTGAGAACTACGTCAGGGGAGCCTCGGGTATCCACGAGGGTGGGGGCACGCCCCCCTTCCCAAGGCGCGCCCCCTGCCTCGTGGGCCCCTCGAGCACCCACCGCTGTCCTCCTTCCTCCTATATAAGTCAACGTACCCCGAAACCATCAGCGACAGAGAGAAAACCCTAATTCCACCGCCGTAACCTTCTGTTCCCGTGAGATCCCATCTTGGAGCCTGTTCCGGAGCTCCACCGGAGGGGGGTCCATCACGGAGTTCTTCTTCATCATCATCATCGCCCTCACCATGAGTTGTGAGTAGTTTACCACAGACCTTCGGGTCCATAGCTAGTATCTAGATGGCTTCTTCTCTCTCTCTCTCTCTGGATCACAATACAAAGTTCTCCTCGGTCTTCGAGGAGATCTATTCGATGTAATCTCTTTTTGCGGTGCGTTTGTCGAGATCCGATGAATTGTGAGTTTATGATCAAGATTAACTATGAGAAATATTTGGTTCTTCTCTGAACTTTTTATGTGTGCTCATAATATCCTTGCAAGTCTCTTCGAATTATTGGTTTGGTTTGGCCTACTAGATCTATAGTTCTTGCAATGGGAGAAGTGCTTGGCTTTGGGTTCAATCTTGCGGTGTCCTTTCCCAGTGACAGTAGGGGCAGCAAGGCACGTATTGTATTGTTGCCATCGAGGATAAAAAGATGGGGTTTATATCTTATTGCTTGAGTTTATCCCTCTACATCATGTCATCTTGCTTAAGGCGTTACTCTGTTCTTATGAACTCAATACACTAGAAGCATGCTGGATAGTGGTCGATGTGTGGAGTAATAGTAGTAGATGCAGAATCGTTTCGGTCTTATTGTCTCAGACGTGATGCCTATATACAATGATCATGCCTATATAGTCTCATAATTATTCGCGTTTCTATCAATTGCTCGACAGTAATTTGTTTACCCGCCGTAGAATATCGCTATCATGAGAGAAGCCACTAGAGAACACTATGGCCCCGGGTCTATTCTCAACATATCAATCTACATCTACTTTACTTTTACCGCTTTTATTTTCTATTCTTATAAACCAAAAATACCAAAAATATAAACTACCATCTCTATCGGATCTCATTTTCGTAAGTGACCGTAAAGGGATTGACAACCCCTTATCGTGTTGGCTGCAAAGTCTTATTTGTTTGTGCAGGTGCGACGGGCTCGCGCGTGGTCTCCTACTGAATTGATACCTTGGTTCTCAAAAACTGAGAGAAATACTTACGCTACTGTGCTGCATCTCCCTTTCCTCTTCGAGGGAATACAACGCAAGCTCGAGAAGTAGCAGGGCGTCATTCGCCGCGGCACTTGAGAAACTGCGCATCCCGTCGGCGCGGACACGAAGGCGAGCGGGCGGCTGGCTTCAACCTTGACGACCGTGGGGGTCGGAGATGGTAGCAGCGCAGCCTCGTCCTCGTCCTCGACGATGTCCTTCCCTGGAGGCGTACCTATTTCGACAGGGACGACCGGGTCGATGTGCAGCGTCGGAGCGGCCGGACCGGCGTACAACCAGTCAGCCACCGCCGGCATCAGCGGCGCTGCCGGCTCATGGGCCAGCGGCGCGAAAGGCCGCGCGGCCGGCGCTAGGGCTGCACTGGCACGCTCAGGGCGCCGATCTGGTGGCGGTGACGACGACTCCTACGCTGGTTCCAACCTCCACGGGAGCGGGAAGTTCACGCACTCGACGTTGGAAGCGACGAAGTCCGCCCACACCATGATGACTGCGGCGAGCAACGGCTGTCGTCGCGAAGGAGGCGAAGAAACAAGGAGAGAAGATTCCCAGACATTTGTTCTTCTGTCTCACCTTTTGCCTGTTGATTTTGTTCAGTTCCGGCGAGTTTGGGCGTAACCTCTGCCTGGTGTGATCGTAAATCCCAACATCTCTCTCTGTCTTGCCATGAACAGGCCAATCACCGAAGCAGAACTGGGCGCCGGGCCGTGAGTGGCCGTCGCCATGGCTGAGTACAGTCGACGCAAGAGCCGCTCCTGGGAGAGGCCTTGCCGACGATAGCGGCGGGGCAGACGGCATCGCGCTGCAGAGGGCTGGCCGTGGGGCGTGGCCTCGAGTACCGCCGATCTACCGGATGCGCGAGACGAGGGCCGCTACTGCTCTGTGAAGCCGATGAGATCGCTCCGCAGAAGAGGTGTTGTGGCCGAGCGTCTCCGCGGCCACGCGACGGTTTCTTATTTTCCTGTCGTCCATTGCTCGGGGGCAGATTCTACGTGTTGATAACGTGTTAGAAAGTAATCAAGAGAGACGATAGACCGGAATGTAAAGTGAAGGGTTGTCTTTATTGATGATTGAGTACAAGTATATATAGCCCCGAGGGGATACATCCAACAGACGCGATGGTCCGGAGAGACACGAGCGAACAGTCGTGTCCCTCGTACATGGCGGTTAGGATAGTGGTGATTCTCCATAATTAACACATTGGTTAATTAAACTCAACAGATGGTTCCAGAGGTACTGTATCTAGAACTGTAGCAGCAAATCCCAGCATTTCCAACCATTGGATGGACTCTATCAATGGTTCAGGTTGCTTCCGTCATGCGATTCAAAATTTCAAAACTGGTACACTATGTAGTACTCCCTCCGTTCTAAAATTCTTGTCTTTGATTTGTCTAAAAATGAATGTATCTAGTCACATTTTAGTGTTAGATAATTCTTTATCTAGACAAATCTAAGACAAAAATTTTGGGACGGAGGGAGTAGTATAGAAATCTTTTTAGAGATTCTAACAAGTAACTACATACGGAGCAAAATGAGTGAATCTACACTTTAATGTATGTCCACATACATCCGTATGTCGTAGTCCATTTGAAATGTCTATAAACACTTATATTTAGGAATAGATGGAGTAGGAGTATTTTCGTGTAGTTGCTTAGGAGCAAAACCTGCCGGCCTTCATGCCTGCATCCATCTGTCGACAGCAAGTTATCACTTGCTTGCGAAACACCCATTTATTATTTTCAGCAAAAGAGTTGATCCTACAACTACTCTTGGTCAATCCTGAGCTAGAATATTGGAGTAACATGTTGGCCTTATGATTTGCTCCATAAGTAAAAAAGCTGCTTGGGTTATTTCTTAACAAATGGGAACATTTAACCTTTGGTAAAGCGCCTGCACTCAACATAGGAACCAAGAAACCAAGGTTCAGTTCTCGAAGTGCTACTGGACGCTAAATTGATGCTGGATTTGCCTAATGGAAGTCTTTTCTTTTGAATGACCCAGCAGTCAGTACCACTCTTCCATTGAGATTGGTCAATATACTTCAGTATAATAACAACTAGGAGAATAAAGATCCAAGGAGAGAAAGGAAAAAGAGCTTATCGTGTTAAAGCAGAACCAGGCCCCAAAGATCAAAGCTCCTGAGTTGCTTTTGCTTTTCAAGGAGCAAGAACACACTTTGCTCGCTTGTATTGTATTGCAATCCCATAAACTCTGCTGAGAAATCATCTACGGTATGTATACGCGATGCTAGAGAAGAAGAATCATTTTGCGATCTGTTAGTACTGATGTAGTACAATTGAATTGACAGCACAAAAGTTTAACGCGTTACAGTACAGATGTCTACCTGGCTTACATTACTGTGGAAACTTCAGAACACAATAGGGAACAGACGCAGGCAGTTTCCCGGGAAATCTCAGGTATCTTCACCGAGACTCCAAATGTAAAGAAGCTCACCAGCTCGCCGTGACTGGCATGATCTCGCCCATCTTTATTCTATTCCCTCCACCTCCGGGCTCATGGAAACTGGCGCAGTCACACAATCGCACCATCCACCACAAATGCTTCAAGATTCTGCAACACCACATGTAGTACATGCCATTGCTTAGTAGTACTACTAGCTGAGTGATGCTGCTGCCACCTTTGCATGCCTTCCCTTGCCGGTGACGTCCAACCGACGGGCCGACACGCGCGAGCAGCCACGGAGAAGCCGGCGGCCGTGTTTGCCGGTCATGGCGTACCCGTATGTCTTCCACGCGCAGGCGCCACCGGCGAGAGCGGAGGAGTACAAGTCCAAGGGCGCAATGCCGCAGCCACAGGTCAGGGCCCAGTGGCCTGCCGGCAGCGGCAGCGGCGCCGGGCGTGGGCGTGGCGGCGGCGGAGCCGGGTGGATGGGCCTTGGCTCCCGCGAGAGGCCGCTGGCGAGCTCTTACGACCTCGTGGAGCAGATGCATTACCTGTACGTGCGTGTCGTTAAGGCGCGCGGGATCCCCGTGGGCGCGGTCACCGGCGGGTGCAGCCCCTACGTCGAGGTGCGCCTCGGCAACTACCGCGGCACGACGCCGCACCACGACAGGAAGTCGAATCCAGAGTGGAACCAGGTGTTCGCCTTCTCCAGGGAGCGCGTCCAGGCCACGGTGCTCGAGGTGTTCGTCAGGGAAAGGGACGCCGTGGCGCGCGACGACTATGTCGGCAGGGTCGCGTTCGACATCAGCGAGGTGCCGCTGCGCGTGCCGCCCGACAGCCCTCTCGCGCCGCAGTGGTACCGCCTCGAGAACGTGCGCCATGGCGGTAAGATGGTGCTGCAGAGCGAAGTCATGCTCGCGGTGTGGGTCGGCACGCAGGCCGACGAGGCGTTCGGGGACGCGTGGCACGCCGACGCGGCGTCGGTGCGCGGCGGCGCTGATGGTGTCGCCGCGGTGCAGAGCGCGCGGTCCAAGGTGTACGTGACGCCGAAGCTGTGGTACCTCCGGATAAACGTGCTGGAGGCACAGGATGTCGTGACGGGCCGCTTCGTCGGCGACAAGGTCCGGCAGCACGTCGAGGTCTTCGCCAAGGTGCAAGTCGGCGGCATGATGCTCCGGACCAAGCCGTGCGCTATGAGGAATCCGACAAGCCTGGCGTGGAACGAGGAGCTGGTCTTCGTTGTGGCCGAGCCGTTCGAGGATCCGGCGGTGCTCATCGTCGAGGCCCGGGCGCACCCCGGCAAGGACGAGATCGTCGGGCGTGCCGTGCTGCCGCTTACGATATTCGAGAAGCGCCTCGACCGCGGGGCGATCCACTCGCAGTGGTTCAGCCTGGAGCCGTTCGCGCATCCGTTACGCCGGCCGGAATCCACTTTCGCCGGCCGCGTCCACCTCCGGGCGTGCCTCGAGGGCGCGTACCACGTCATGGACGAGCCGACCATGTACGTCAGCGATACGCGTCCGTCGGCGCGGCAGCTGTGGCGGCCACCCGTCGGTGTGCTCGAGGTCGGCGTCCTCGGCGCGCAGGGCCTCACTCCCATGAAGACCGCCGACGGGCGGGGCACCACCGACGCCTACTGCGTGGCCAAGTACGGGCAGAAGTGGGTGCGCACGCGCACCGTCGTCGACTCGTGCAGCCCCCGGTGGAACGAGCAGTACACGTGGGAGGTCTACGACCCCTGCACGGTGCTCACGCTAGCCATGTTCGACAACTGCCACCCCGGCAAAGCTAATGCCGCCGCCGGCAACGCCGTCCTCAGGGACCAGGTGATGGGCAAGGTGAGGATACGCCTCTCGACGCTGGAAATGGACAAGGTGTACACCAACGCGCACCCGCTCGTCGTGCTGCACCCGTCCGGCGTGCGCAAGAACGGCGAGCTCTGCCTCGCCGTGCGCCTCACCTCCGTCTCTCTCTCCAGCGTACTGCTTTTGTACGGACAGCCGCTCCTCCCCAAAATGCACTACCTCCAGCCGTTTGCCATCCCGCAGCTCGACGCGCTCCGGCGCCAGGCGATGAGCATCGTGGCGGCACGGCTGGGCCGGGCCGAGCCGCCGCTGCGGCGGGAGGTCGTGGAGCACATGCTGGACGCGGGGTCGCACCTGTGGAGCATGCGGCGGAGCAAGGCCAACTTCTTCCGGGTCACGGCGCTGCTGTCCGGCGCGGCCAGCACGGCGCGGTGGCTCGTGGACGTGTGCCACTGGAGGAACCCGGTGACCACCGTGCTGGTGCACTTGCTCTTCGTCACGCTCATGTGCTTCCCGGAGCTCATCCTGCCGACCGTGTTCCTGTACATGGCCATGGCCGGCCTGTGGAACTACCGGCGCCGGCCCCGCCGGCCGGCGAGCATGGACGCGAGGCTCTCCTGCGCGGAGGCGACCCACCCCGACGAGATCGACGAGGAGCTGGACACGTTCCCGACGTCGAAGCCGAACGACGTGGTGCGGCTGCGCTACGACCGGCTGCGGAGCGTGGCCGGGCGGATCCAGACGGTGGTCGGCGACGTGGCGACGCAGGGGGAGAGGGTGCGGTCGCTGCTCGCGTGGAGGGACCCGAGGGCGACGGCGCTGTTCACGGCGCTCTGCCTCGTCGCCGCCGTGACGCTGTACGTCACGCCGCTCCGGGTCGTGGCGCTCGTCGCCGGGCTGTACGCGCTCCGCCACCCGCGGTTCCGGAGCCGGATGCCGTCGGCCGCCGGCAACTTTTTCAAGAGGCTGCCCTCCAGGGCCGACACCATGCTGTAGCATGTATATGTGATTCGTTGCGATTTGTTCATGTGTTTTGCTCGATTCTTCAGTTCGCTGCCGTGATGTGTACTCAGTGACGGCTACATCCTGGCAAGTCACTCTCACCAGCATGATCAAAATAGAGCAAATCCACTGCTAAATGTCGGTGAACTTCAAAGTGAAATGCCTCTGAACGGGACTGATATTTTTCAAATCAGGATTTGTGCTGCTATTCCTGTATACATCTCACTGAATCATGCAAGTGCTTCTTTTGTTTGCCATATCTGAATCCATTTTCACAAAATCTGAATTCATTCAGCAGACTGAAATACTGGAGGGCATGCATTTCTGAGGAACGACAGATTGACAGGACAAATGCATTAATCAGATTTATGTGTTCAAGTTTGATCCTTAGCATCTTCCCAGAAACCTAGAGTTGCAGAATACTTCTGCACGCTGTAGGAAATCTGACAAACCTTGCTACCAGCAGACAACCGCTTGAAAGTAGAGAGTAAATATAGTTCCAGCAACATAAATGTATCTCACTTCTCACTAAATCAGGCATGTACTTCCATATCTGAATCATTTTCTACAAAATCTGAATCCATTCAACATGCTGAAATACTAAAGGGAATGCACTTCAGAGGATTATGAACCTTTGCAGTGCAAACGGATTATGTGCTCCATTTTGAATCCTGGGCATCTTTCCAGAAAACTAGAGCAGAGTTACAGAGTACTTCTGACTTGTGCTGGGTGCAGGGTGCAGGAAATCTGATAAACCTTGCTACTAGCAGACAACCACTTCAAATTCCAGAGTAAATATAGTTCCAGCAACATCAAAACGTATGCCAATTCATATGGAGCAAAACTCCTTCATATTCATCAACATTTTTTTTATTAGGCAAAGCTGCCCTTGTGCCCATGCAAAATTTTGAAGTACACAACAGCAGAGTCGTAACTGAACTACTCCCTCCGTATGAACTGTAAAACGTCTTATATTTTGGTACGGAGGCAGTACATATTAAACATTGAGCAAGAACTTATAAATTTGTTACAACAAGATTTTTGTGCAACTCAAAAAACTACAATACCCACAATGCTAGCAAATCCAGGCACTTTACCAAATATAAGACGTTTCTATAGGCTAAACTAGCCTACAAAAACGTCTTATATTTCGATACGGAGGGAGTATGAAGAAAATGAAGTCTTGGACGAACTGAGGCAACAGCTAGCTGTGCATAGCACTTCCCAGGCCTCACAATGGGCCCAACACATCTCGGACAAACTGTCGATGAACTCTTTCTCAGCCTTAACACAGAACAGAACAAACTTTCTTTTTTGTTGGAACAAAAAAGGAGTTATTGCTTCTTGCCCCCAATTTGCACTGGACAATCATGCATCAACTTACAAGACAATTGAAACGGGAACCAGTTATCCATTTATAAATAAATAAATCAACGCCACACAAAAAAGCAGAATCACAGGGAAGGCAAGCAAGTAATAACACAACTAAGAATAAGAAATAAGTTTGTTTAGGGGAAGAACAGCTCATTGTACAACCCTTATTATGAATTGTTGCTCTTCCCCGGTTCCTTTGATTAGTACCCTACAACAACAATAGGATCAGAATCCAATGTGCAGATTC
Organism: Secale cereale; assembly: GCA_902687465.1. Taxonomy (NCBI): domain Eukaryota; kingdom Viridiplantae; phylum Streptophyta; class Magnoliopsida; order Poales; family Poaceae; genus Secale; species Secale cereale. The sequence goes on from LR738710.1 coordinate 646,877,689, forward strand.
AACAGAGCACCCATGCACAGGACATATCAGAATCTGGTTCTTGATTCATGGCTCACTCACGCTTGGATGAACCGACCCAGGGAAGCATCCTCGTCCTGGAAAGCCGCGCGCGCGATCAGGGCGACTGCCGGCGCCTGGGTCCCCTGCCGTGGTGGTGGATGGGATCCGGCCCGGTGGGCACCTCCCTCTCCTCCTCCGCGCCGAACCCCGTCGTGCTCACGTCCTCCTCCGCGTCCTGCGCACCGAGAATTAAAACCCCATGAGCTCCAAGCACGACAACAAGAAACCACCAAAGGAGGCGCCTTTCCTTCGTCCCGAAGCCGTGGCATGGCGGCGCGGGCGCCGCCGTCCACCGCCTACGTACCTTGGTCACATCCGGCTTCTCCTGCAGGTCCTGCGGGGTGTACATGGCCGCCATCTCGACTCGTTGCAATGCCGCCGCCGCTGCGAGGGAGACCGACAAAGGCGTCAAAGAGCGCAGGAGATTTCCGGGCGGCGGCGAGGAGCAGGAAGGTGGCCTTGCGGTGGGGGTTGTAGAGAGCAACGAACGCATGGCGGACGACACGACGTACCTGCCCGGGAAGACGAGGAGGAGGAGGAGGCGGCGGGTTGCGGCAAGCAGGCGACGAAGACGGCAACGGCGAAGAGCACCGCGACGACGCAGCGCGACCTCGCGTCGGCGGCATGAGCCATCCAATCCGGCCTTGGCCTTGGCCCTGGCGCCGGGCTCCTTGCAGGCGGCCGCCGGAGGAACGAGCCCGAAATAAAATGGAGAGAGGCTTGGCTGTTCTGTTCTGTTCCGTTCCGATCCTCCTTCCGTCCAGACGCGCCGCAGCGGCGAGGCCTTTTGCGCTTCCCCGCCTACGGTCTCACGTGCCGCGGGACACGTGGCGGGCATCCGGCCGCTCTGATCGGGCCGAGCGGCAGGAGAGGCTCCGCTTGGCCGTTACGGAGGGCTGGGTGGGTCCCAGGCGCAGTGACCGAGATTGGTGCGCCCGGGGATTCCGCTTTGATGACGTGAGACACAGCTGGTGATGGGACGACGACTGGGTGTTGCTGAGCAGGCGAGGTGACGGTCAGGCCAGGCCCGTTGGAGGATTACTCACAGCACCTTTCTCCGCTCTTTCTTGGACGGAGGTACTAGCAAGGATGTGAAAGTGAGTTTAAAATTCAAATATCAGGATCAGTAATGGAGCTGGAAGAAAATCGCTGCAGATTTTGGCTTATATGTCATCAACTTCGGGGATCAATTGTGGCAATCTTAGTTTGTGTGCCTTTTGTCATTGAAAATTCGTAGGGGCACGCATCTAAAAAAACGCCTGCAGCCGTCGATCTTCGATCTACGCCGTGATTCGTGCACATGTTTTAACAGAAAATGATTGGAAAATGGATTGAAATTCTTTAATTGTTTGAAAACATGACAACATACATGTTTATTTTATATGAAAACGTCTGCTGATCCTTCTTATACATCCGCCTACCTTTTTTTTTTTGAGATAATGCATCTGCCTACATTTGTGTAGTGTATATCCTACATCCCTTGTTATGTTACTAGCATTTGGGGCGCGTCCATGGCGCGTCGTCTGAGGCGTTATGTTGCGGTGTCAGGTTGGTGGCCGCACCTTTCAGTTTCTTTTTTATCCTATAGGCAGAACATGTACATACAAATGATGTGAATTTGATGCGCCCATGACAGACAATGCATAGGAATATGCCAGACATGTCAAATCTTTCAAGCAAATTGACCAAAGTAGCACAACAAACCACACATATATTTCTTTGCTGCAAGTTGATTCATGTGCTCTTTCTTTTTACAAATAAGTAATTAAGATGGAAAGAAAGATGTCCAATGAACATGAAACAAATAGAAAAGGAAATGGGATTTGCTTGATCAAGCTGATGATTCCTTGGCAATAACAGACCAATAATAAATAATATGCTTGTACCACATGTTAGTGCATAAAAGGATGAAAGTCAATTTACTATACTTGGTCTAATTAAATTAGAGAACCCCAAATCAATCAACCTCATGGGAGCATTTTCCTCTCATTGTGAAAAGGAAGTTATGTCCAAGTGATTTCTTGTGAGTGAGTAGAACAGCTCATCTCCCAGTCTTCCTCCAACTCGTTTATCCCAGCACAAATGGCAGGGACGAGCCGGTTCGGGGCTAGATGAGGAAGTCGCCGGCGACATGGCCGTCTGTGCGTGTACCAGCCAAATTGTGACGCCGATGCCATGCCCATCCGTACGTGGACCAGCCAAAGTGTGGTGCGGGCGCCATGGCCGTTTGTGCGTGTACCAGCCAAAGTGTGGCGCGGGCGCCATGGCCGTTTGTGCGTGTACCAGCCGAAGTGTGGCGCTGGCATGGCAAAGCAGCCATCGTTGTGCTGATCATTGTCGTCCTGACCAGCAGCTACTCCCTCATCTCCTGCAGAACCGCCTCCATCTGCACGCACACCTTGGCTATCTTGTTGCGCTCGACGCGGCTCTTGGCAAGGAGGAACACCAAACCAAAATTTGGACCACATATATATACATACTCATACATCAACATGTTTGTTAAGTTACTTACAACATGATCTTCGTTGTATGCTTGCTGCATCTGCTTTACAATACCTTGAGTTCCATCAGGACTTCCATCATCCACAATAATGATTTCAAACTTGGCATCCCTATAGTATAAAGTTAGACCATCAGTTAAAGTTTAGTAAAGCAAATGCAATAACCTTGACATTAGAAATACACGGTTAAAAAAGAGAGTATACAGTAGTGACGAAACAGGTTGTAATGCTGATCAAATACTATTGAGCATACAACAGTAACGGAAACATGTTGGATGTTTGTTACAAACAAATGTGTTGCATGATGGATTCTAAAACAGGTAAGATACGCACTGACAAATCACATAACAGAATTTCCGTTATGATTGTTGAAGAATTAAATAATGAAAACACCATTTTGTTCAACTCCAAATGACAGTTTGAAGGCATGATTTTCTTTTGTACACATGGCAAGCAAAGTCCTGATAAACGTTACAATTCAAAATCACTATATTTCTCTCTGAAACCTCCAAAAAAATGATCTCATAGAGATTGAGCAAACAAAGGCTAATTCATTTTTCATAAGAAGTTTAACCTTTATGTTCATATTTCAGACTGAAGTATAGGAAAATAGCATTTGTTTCTCAGGCATCATGGATCCAAACATCAATCATACAAGATAATGTTCTCGCTGGATCATTGATGGACAGACAAATATACCAAGAAGCAATCAAGAGGTGCTCATAGGAAGGACCTTGAAATGCTGCTATTCGGCGACTGTATACAAATTGGGGAAAGAGGAGTATATCTAAGTGGTGGTCAGCTTGCTTGTGTACTATACCAGAAAGTTGACATCTGTCTTCCTGATGACCCTTTCAGCGTTCCCACAAAAAAAACATGACCCTTTCAGTGTTGTTGATCCCCATACAACAAGTTTATTTAGTGTAAGCACCTATCTTATCAATAGACTCAGATTGTATTCATGTTTGACTATGGGCTGTTTTATATGGCTCTTACTCGGCTAGCAGGATTATGTCGAATTATCATGATTAACCATTAAAAATAATATATTCAACAATCATTTGGCTAGACTCTAGTACCAATTTATAGTGTAGTAGGACAGTAGGGGGCTCTGCTACTTCTTGGTATTTTTTTAATAAGTATAGTACTCCCTCCATCTACATTTTTTCAGCAACCTTATGATAACTTTACAGGTGTAACATTAATGAGAATATGAGACGAGTGTTCCCCTTAACATAAATCAGTTGTAAACCTCTGAATATTTAGATTGTAAATCAGTTACCTCATGATTCATCAGCATACCAAATACCACTGCTGAGAGACCATGTGGGTAGGAGGGGTAGGCCATGGCTGCACATACCGACTCTGGATTGCATGACCGCAACGGCCTCCACTTGTCCCCCCCCCCCAATGGGGACATCCGAGCTTGATGGGGGAGCAGTACCACAACCGCCAGCCACCTTTCTGCTAATGGTGGAATCCCAACAGAACCAGTAGATGGCATGCATGAGTGACAAGGACAGACGACCATCCCAGATCAAGAAAATGTGATAAGAATCCCATAGGGTGCACTACAAAAAAAAAGACACATCCTGACATTTTGGGCCAAACAAAATATTTTTCTGTCATACTTATGAAACTTCTATGACGATAATTGTGACAAAACCTGGTATCATCATAGATGTGGTGGGGTCCTACTTCTATGACAAAAAATCATGACAGAAAATGGGCTTTTCATCCTGGGCGGGCCGGAGACGCAGCTACATGACATTCTTTGGGTCGTCCATGATGGAAAAAACCGTGGTAGAAGCGAGGACGAGGAAAATATTGGGGTGTTCCCGATTATGGTGGGTGGTCGGGGCCGAGCGATGCGCGTTTCTCTCATACAAGCACGCGCGTGGGTGTGAGGCGTTGGGCTCTAACTGAACCCGAGCGAGGCGTTGGGCTCTAACTGAACCCGAGCGATTGCACTGCAGGCTACGGTTACTGAACCCGAGCGATCGATCGATGGCTGTTAACTAAACCCTATCGAGCGATTCCTTCACTACTGCTGCTAACTGAAGCCGGTCGATGCTGCCTCTGGATGAACAGTGAGCATTGCTGGGGGCGTTTGGATGAACATGACCCCGTGGTGTTGCCTCTGGATGAACAGGACCCCGATCGATCGAGCCGGTTGGGGCTGGATGAACAGGACCCCGTGGAGGGCTGGATGAACAGGACCACCCCGTGGAGGGCTGGATGAACAGTAGACGGTGGAGGGCTGGATGAACAGTAGCCCGTGGAGGGGTGGTTGAACAGGAGCCCGTGGAGAGGGCTGGTTGAACAGTAGCCGGTGGAGTAGCGCGCGGTGGAGGCTGGATGAACAGGAGCCCGTGGATGAACAGTCGCAGGTGGAGGCTGGAGGAGGTCGACGGTGGATGAACAGTAACCCGTGGAGGCTGGAGGGGGTCGATGATGGAGATGAACAGTATCCCGTGGAGTCCCGTTTTGTGGTACGCCACACCCCTCCCGATGAACATGATCCCCATTTCGACCGTGGCGCTCCAACACAAGTCCGTTTCCTCTGTTTTGCCGTACCCCACACCCCTCCCGATCAACAGGACCCCCGTTTCGATCGTAGGAGGTCCGTTTTCTCCGTTTTGTGGTACGCCAGATCCCCCCCGGTGATCAGGATCCCGTTTCGATCGTGGCCGGTCAAACACAAGGCAGTTTCCTCCGTTCTGCGGTACGCCATGCCTCGTTTCCATTGGCTGTTCCGTCCAAGCCGGTTGGCTCCCACGCGTTCCGTTGCCTCGCGATGAACACGACGCATTCCGTTGCCTCCCCATGAGCATGACGATGACGCAGTTTCTCCGTTCCGACCCAGCCATGTACATGAGCCCTGGCCGTACGTATGCGCGAGTAGGCGTTCGAGACCCTGCCCATATGTACGTACATGACCGTATTTTCTTTCTTGCACACAGGCTGTTGTACGTACGTGTACATGCTACGTGCGCGCCTCTACTACGACACGTGCGCGCCTCTACATCGACCAGTATGTACGTACACGTTTTCGCGACCAGAATGACAACGCTACGTACGCTTCGACCAGGTGGGTCCCGACATTCAGGCACTTCCTTGCATGTGAAGATGTAGCTGGTGGGTCCCAGCAGTCAGGGGGGCAAATCGTTTTTTTCCCGGACGTACTTCCTTGCGTGCGAAGATGTAGCTGGTGGGTCCCAGCAGTCAGGGGGAAACGTTTTTTTCATGAAATACGGTGGCCTGTCCGATGGGTCCCCACTGTCAGGTGGAGGAATAATTATTTTGCGTGTAATAAGGAGGCACTTCCTTGCTGCGGCTGTGGACCCAGCTGTCAGCCTCTCCACGTACAGTCCACATCCGATGGAAGCCGTTCCTTAACCACGTTGACCACGCCGCGCCGAGAGCACCAGGGCGGTGGACGACGGCGAGGCCTAGGAAGGGGACGACGCGGTGCCGGGGAAGACGCGGCAGTGGATGCCCACGCGTAGAGGAGTACGAGGGTTCTCTGGTTCTTGCGGTGTGAAACTGCCGTCGCCACAGAATAACAGGGGTGTGGGTGAGTAGAGGGATGGCCTGGCCAGTGGTGGGAATAACCAGTTTGTCAATGTTTCTTGGATTTCGCGGCAGTAACTCCTTTTTGTAGATGCTGCACAACATAGTGATCACGTCAAACATCTAAATATATAAGAATGTGCTGCAAGTTTAGTAGATTATGATGTATAAGCTACAGTACTTAGCACTTACTTGATATAAGGTGGTATCTCAGGACAGTTATTCAACACATACCATACCATTTTGTCCAAATCTTTAGGTTTGTCATCATGTCGACTCTTCCCTGTAACTCGAACAGAATAATCGAAAACATTGAGCCCATGATTGTCTTCATCCACCTCTTTGCTAAGCTGATCAGCTGTTTCAATGTATTTTGAGCAGAATGTCAACGCTTCTGTAGCAATGTAGGCCTCTGTAATGGAACCCTCGGGTCTAGCTCTGTTCCTAACATAGCCCTTTAAAGTGCCTAGCCGCCTTTCAATAGGGTACATCCAGCCATACTGTACTGGACCTCTAAGTAGTGCCTCATCAGGTAGATGAATAGCCAAATGCACCATCACATCAAAGAAGGATGGAGGATATATCTTCTCAAGGTCGCATAGGATAGTTGGTATCTTGTCTTTAAGACACTCCAAAGCATCTATCCTGATATTTCTACTGCAGAGTTCCCTGAAGAATTGTCCCAACTCTGCAACTGCTCTGTATAAGTCAGGGCGGCCCAATCCTCTAAGGATAACAGGTAAAACCCTTTGAAGTAGGACGTGGCAGTCATGATTTTTCAACCCTTGTACCTTATTTCCATTTGCACTTACTCTTCTTTTAGGGTTGGAAGCAAATCCATGTGGGAATCTCACACGTGCCAGGACCTCGCAGAATTCTTTTCTTTTTACCTTGTCCAAGACGTACATAGCTGGTGCCATATCCCGTGGTTTACCTTCATCTTGCACCTACAAATCCTGTCTGATACCCACGTGTGTCAAATCAATCCTAGATTTTAAGGTATCTTTCATCTTGCCTTCAATATTAAGAAGTGTGCCGATAATGCTGTCACATATATTTTTCTCGATGTGCATCACATCAAGATTGTGCCGCAGATCCAAATCTTTCCAATACTCCAATTCCCACAAAGTGGACCTGCGGGTAAACAATAATCTCTCTTCTGCCCTACCACGCTTCCTTTTCCCGCTACCATTATCAGGATGGTTTCTTGGTGTAATATGCATGACCTTCTCTAATTTCACTTGCAACTCATCGGCGGTGAGCCTCTTTGGCGCATCATGATTTTGATGCTTTGCATTGAACACATGTCTTCGGTATTTTCTAGGATGCGGCTTGTCCTTTGCAAGGAAACGGCGGTGTCCAATGTAACAGATCTTGCTAAGTATTGTGTATGACAGCGGATTCCTGTCACATCGAACACATGCATTGTAACCATGTGTTGTTCGCCCTGACAAAGTGCCCAAAGCCGGATAATCATGGATGCACCAAATTATAATAGCAAGCAGAAAGAAATCAGCTGGTGGGCTGCTATATAGGTCTCGAGTGAGAACACCCCTCCATAGCTGTTGAAGTTCCTCCACAAGAGGTTCCATGAACAAATCAAAATCATTTCCAGGACTTTTTGGACCTGGGATGAGCAAGGCCATCATGTAGTTTGATTCTTTGGTGCAGAAATTTGGAGGCATGTTGTAAGGGATAACAAGCACTGGCCACATGCTATATGTGGCGCTTTGATGGCCAAATGGGTTAAATCCATCTGAAGCTAAGCCACGCCTAATATTTCTCGGGTCAGCAGCAAACCTTTTGTGCTTCTGATTGAAGCTTTTCCACTCACTACCATGTGATGGATGGCTCATTACATTCTGATCTCTATACTCCTGGTTCCTAGAATGCCATAGTACATCCTCTCTTGTCCAGCATCAAGAAACAACCTCTGCAATCTTGGTGTAATTGGAAAATGTCTCAGAACATTATGAGGAAACCTCTTCACAGCATCACCATCTTTCCATCTTGATGATTTTCATTTCGGGCATTCACTTAAGTTGGCATAATCCTTCTGGAATAGAACATAATTATTCTTACAAACATGGATCGTATCATATCCAATTCCAACTGCATGAAGGAAATTCTTCATTTTACTGTAGGTGTGTGGCAGTTCAGACGCATCTGGGAAAGCTTTGCGGAAAGCAGCCAACATCGCATCGAATGATTTGTTGGTCATCCGCTCAGATGTCTTCACCTGAAGAAAGGTGACCATAGCTGAGAATACTGACAGCTTATTTCATGGGGTGACAACCACGTTGCATTGTTCCAACATGCGGGCCCATCGTTTTTCTTCTGCAGGTGAAAGTTCACGGAATGCATGAGCATTTCGTAGCATTGTTTCAATGTTGGTCAAACTCACTGGCTCCGCCACCACCTCCTCCTCCTCCTCTTCCACCTGAGCATCAGGCAGATCAAGATGGTGATCTGCTGCTTCCACGTAGTCAATACCATTGACGTTCACAACTTCACCATGATGAACCCGCCTAGTATATGTGACCGACATCCCATACAAGTGTAGATAATTTTGCACAGTTGACTGGGGTCTTGTAACTGAATTCATACAACTGCTACACGGGCAGAGCACATCTGATTTCGGACCACCGTACTCAGCTCTAATAAAGTTCATGAAGTTTTCAACCCCCTCGACATATGCAACGGAGAATCTTCGAGCAGAAGTTATCCAAGTCATGTCCATCTGTTAGACATACAAATTAGTTCTTCTACTAGATATTATAGGAAAAACATATATGTTTTTTTATGAAGTCCAGAAGAAAATACCTAGGTCGATGCCTAAAGCTATGGTAAGATATTTGGACGAGCAGATCTAAGTAATGAAATATATGTAAAGCTAATTCAGTAAACATATTTGAGTGCTAAAATATGGCAGGCTGTTTCAGCAGTCAATGAGGCCGAGCACACAGCCATCGAACTATCGAAGGCCATCGTAGCAACAAAGATCGAGTATAAAACGGTGTAGAGCTATTTCACCTAACAGATTGGCTACTAGACAATGGCAATCTATGTCACAATAAATATATGGCATGATATTTTAGCAACTAATCGACCTTGGCATGCCATCTCAGCTAAGCAGATTGAGTGTAGAACAGGGCAAGGAAGCTTCTTAAGCAGAGCATATTGACTGTAAACTACTTTGGCAAACAGTGAGATTAACAGCGTCTATCAGCTAACATTCAGCGCTACACCAACGTGCACGGGGCCTCAGTCTAGAATGCGCGTACCGTGGGAGAAGCTGACCGCCGTGCATCTCCACACGAACGTCGCGAGCGGTGGCGGCGCTGACCGTCGTGCGCCTCCGCAAGAACGTCGCCAGCGGTGGCGGCGCGGCTAGAGGACGGCAGTCTACGAGAGCGTACTGTGGGAGCGAGAGGATCGCCGTGCGTCCCCTCGACGAACCGCGGCACCGACATATCGGTGTGGCGGGGAGGGCGGCTTTGGCGGAGCGAATGGAGTGGAGGGGGACGGGGGAGGGGG
>LR738710.1:646887455-646945869 GCA_902687465.1 Secale cereale
TGGGGCGGGGGAGTTTGGCGCATGGTCGGTTTCTCCAAGTGTAGTCCCACGTGTCAGTGAAGAGGCAAGCCGAAGCACGTTCTGTTTGCGTGAGCCATGTGCAGGACCGAACGTGTGTGGGGTGCAATGCAACCGCGACAGGGGTGTTGTGAGTGTTCCGCCTTTTTCCTTTTAAACTAGGTGCTTCGCCCCCTAAAAAAAACTTGTTGCTTCGCGCGATCCATTGATACTACTACTAGTAATCCGGTAATCCCGACTAAAACGGCGCGGCCGGGTCTTTTCCCGCGCGATATGCTGGGAGGTTGGCTTAGTTGGGTTTTTTAGGATGAGTAATGCTACACCTACGTAGTCCCAGTCACGTAATTAACATAATGTGAAATGTGTGAGCTGTTGATTGTAGATTGAGGGAAGGGAGGGGCCCACCACCATGAAAATCAGGGGAGGAGAGAGAGAGAGAGAGGCAATTTACGTTAACCCTTTCGTAGGTTCCCGTAGACGTGAAATGCGTGAATCTGCATTTGCAAATAAGGCCTTCCCTCATTCATCCTTTTCTCCCATAAGATCTTGATCTTCCGTGCAACGCACGGGCATCTTGCTAGTACTCCTACAATATACTATATTATTATGAAAGTTCATATACACCCGCCAAGATTAATGCAAACACGGCAGATTTTCATAACATTTCGAACTTTTATAGGACAGAAAAATAAAAGAAACCCTACCCTAAACCTATTCTACGGCGGCGACCGACGTCCTCCATCTGCGATCTTCATGTATGGGGGCGGGGTTCAAGACCCGTGAAGTGATGCGGTCTCCGGCGAGGAAAAGTAGAACACGAGAGACGGACCAGCCAGTTAGCACACCATGCCCTGCCGCCTCCCATGCCCTACTCATCCTCGGAGGATTTCCCGACCTCGGCGTTGCCGGACGTTGGACGGCGGCAAGTAGGACGCGTGGCTGACGGTGCTCCCGTCATTGGCCGCCAGCGTGGCCACCGCTTATGCGGCGACTTGAGCGAGGGCGACGACCTCGAGCTCCATCCCCGAAGACAAGCTCTCCCGTAGAGCGTTCACGCTTGCGGTCATGGCGGATGTGGTGCCAGGTAGGAGGACAATGCGCTATGGTGTGGAGGTTAGCTGGCGTTGCCGCTTTAAGTAGTGCATTCCAGTGAGGCCAAGTGTCCTGGTGCGTCATTAAGTCGCCGGAGTTGGTTCCTCAGGCACCGAGCCTCTTAACGACGGCATACGGATGGACGGCATGAATGCGGGCACTGGCACCGGCTGGGAATGCACCGCGTGACGGCGCGAGGGACGAGGGTTTTTGGTGTACCAAGGTAGTCAGCTATGGTCGTGGCAACATTGGATATGCCCTTTGCTCACATGCGATCGACGTATGTCATTGAAAAAGCAAGACGACCCGGCATGGTCTCAGGTCCTGAGGATGCAGTTGGCCCCGCTGCACCACTCCGCGGACGTGTCCCGGCGCCCTGTGCATCCTCGACGAGCCGGGTGTTGGGGTGTGTTTGGATTGTGGACAAAGTGCACCTTACCAAAATTTTGGTCATGACCCAAAGATTGGTCTTTGTTTGGATGGTTGCCATTTTTTTGGCATGCCAATGAACTCTAGCCAACTCTAGTTCATTTTTCTTGCTGATGTCGGCCAAATCATGGGCAACCAAAACCTCAACCAAAATTTTGGCTACCCAATGCTTTGATGGGGCAACCTATGGCACAAACCAAACATACTGTTGGTCGTGCCACAGCACTAATGCCACCCTCGGCACACTGAAACCGACCGTGTCTAGCGACGATGAGCATGTCGCTCATCGTGGTCGCCGTGTCCAGAGGAGGTGCTGGAGCTGCGCCACATTGTTGGCCCCCACGACCCACATGAACGGTTACCGGTGGCGAGGAGGTCATGGGCCAGCTCCTCCATTAGACTAGTTTGTGCCACGTCGTCCCGACAGGTGTGCCCCACATGTCGGTTTCCCTGTTTTCCCGGCCATATTCGAGCGCGAGTGCTCCGCGTTGCGCATTAGGCCTTTCACTATGTAGGCCAAGCGAGACAACTTATTGTTTATTTGAGCCATTAAAGTATAATCATGTGGCGTTTGCTTATGTCTCATTCCTCTCCAACCCTCTTCTCCATCGATCATGTCGCCCTCTGGTCGAGTCCATCCTCCCGCATGCCTCATTTGAACATTTCGCCGACTATCATTCGTATGTGGGCCTAGAACATGCTTGTATTTCCAATGTTTATTTGTAATTTTTCCGACATGCATACAAACAAATGGTTCATTTGAAGTTTCACTTTGCCTCCACTACGTGTCGCTTCACGTCTTAGTTTTGACATCCCATTCGGTTCATGCCCCGACACATGTTGACGAGATCGATTGATGTTCAGAGATCAATTGCGTGTCGTGCAAGGAGATAAAGGTTTGATCTGTTTCTATGATAGAAATGACCCGCGAGGGGGGGGGGTCTGTGGGGATCAGAGGGAGTATATTGTACGTTCATAAGCGAAACGAACGTATTGTACCCACCCTAATCCTCTTTCAATCGATCTCCGGACCCCGAGATGAAATCGAGAGAGAGCGAGTGGGGGCATGTGTGATACCTAAGACGGATTCAAAATTTTGAACCGGTGATCATAGCATCCGCAAATCATATATAAAGGGTATTCAATGTTTGTTTTGTTTTTGAACGTACAATATACTCCCTCCTATCCTTTCTAGTTTACATATAAGTTTTATGTGTAGTCAAAGTATCTCTACTTTGATAAAAAAATTATCAACATTCAACAATGCCCAATCAATATTGTTAGATTCGTACGTACTCCTAGTTTTGTACTCGAGAGGGTTTCCAACTTGTTTTCAACCACGTGAATGTGCTTGTTCTCGCGCATGCTCTTCCTACTAGGATTTCGCCACGTATAGCCAGTCCAATAGTAACTTTTTTAAGCTCCCTGTCCAATAGTACTAGTAGAGTACTGACAACATCTGTACTAGAGTATGTAGTGCTCATAGTTGTACTCCCTCCTTCCATTTATATAGGGCCTATGTGGAGGAGAGAGATGTGAAAAAGTAAGGGGAGTGAGCTCTCATGCAAGAGCCTAGCTATATACGCATTCCTAGTTAAATACGTACAATAAATATGAAGAAAGAGATGGAGAGGAGTTGGAAAAAAGTACTAATACAATAGCCCACACTACTGTATGAGTGCATATAATAGATGATGGCTATAGATGACATGGCAGTTCCTTATAGCCATCGACTGGCTATATTATTAACCATGCTCTAATGCGTTTTTTCAAAACTGCAGTTGACTATTGACAAGATTAATAGTACATGAGATGTATAATGTGAAAATTATATCATTGAAAGCTCCTTTCACATATGTATCCCCGCCTTACCCTCCCTTTTGGTCACTTACCGGCGGACCCCATGCTTGCTAGGCCCCGCATGTCAGTTACTCAATGGGTTCGGCCACGTTAGGGGATCCTCATCCGTAGTATACTCCCTCTGTTTTTATTTACTCCGCATAAAATGACACGGGCGGGGGAGGGGGAGGGACGTGGGTTTGCTCTCAACTGCGGTCCCACAAGCGAGCGAAAACGCAAGACGAAGCGCATTCCATTTGGTGAGCGACATGGAGGGTCCAGCGTGCCGGGCTGCAACGCAAACGCGACAAGAGCGATGTATAGTCAAAACCGATTTACCGGTCGTCACCGGAACCACTATTCACACCAGAACATTCGCTGCTCGGCCTACACCAGCCACTGCCCTAAAACCACACCTAATCTCCAGCCCCTTCCCCCACCTTTCGATCCCCTAGCCCGCATCAAGCGTCCCCTAGTTCGCAGGAAAGCCATGGTGCGCCGCAAGATCACGTACTACAAGATGCTGACGTCGGAGCGCCGCGCAGAAATCGCGGCGGCGGTAGGCGCCAGAGACCTCCGTTCCCAAGCTTGCTTTGCGGCGGGCCAATCCCAGAATTCTCTTGAGCCAAGCTACGAGGAGGAGGAAGCCGATCCAATGTTCATGGCGGAGGTCGCGGCACAGAAGGCCCCTGATGGGTAGGAGACGATGGACGTTGACTTCTTGCCGGCGTCCGAGTCCCCCATGGTGCAGGCGGACCAGCAGATCAACCTGGCGATACTAAAGGAGGATTGGGAGGCAGAGGCTCAACTCGACGCGGAGCGCGCGCATGATGCTGCCATCGAGGCTCTCCTGCATGCAAAATCGGATGTCGTGGATGTGAACCGGGCGGCGGAGGCTCAACTTGAGGCGGAGTGCGCGGATGCCGCTGCCATCGAGGCCCTCCTGCAGGCGGAATCATACGTCCTGGACTTGAACCGGGCGGCAGAGGCTCAACTCGACGCGGAGCGCGTGGATGCCGCTCTCATCGAGGCCCTCCTATAGGCAGAACCGGACGTCTTGGACTTGAACCGGGCAGCAGAGACTCGACTCGACGTGGAGCGCGCGGATGCCGCTGCCATCGAGGACCTCCTGCAGGCGGAACCGGACGTCCTCGACTTGAACCGGGCGGTGCTCTCGTCCGTGCAGAGCCCCCGCATGCTCCGCGTGAACGAGTAGCTGGAGGCTGAGGACAAACACGGTCCGGAGACACACGTCGGCAGCTACGGCTGGTTCGCATCGGCAGCCAAAGATGACGAGGTCGTCTCGTTCCGCAAGCAGTGATAGTTTTTCTTTATGTTGTTGTTTTTATGGATCTTTTGTTGTGTAAAAACATATATTGTTATGCAAGTCGTATGACTTGGGTCAGTCTACCATTTCAGGCGGTTGGATGAATATCCTATGTCTCCTAACCCTTCTTCCTCACCTCTTCTTCTTCCCCAATAGACCACTGCACGGGCCATACGATACTCCCCAACATGCGGTTGGATAAACATACTCTATGAATGAAAATTATGTGTCAGCGATAGGACGGCTGAGTTTGGTTTGTTCACATGCGACAGCACATATCAGTGAGGATGCGTTCCCTTGGTTGGGTTTGCGGCGTGCAGGAGCGACTGTGCATGTGAGGGTGCGGTGCGACTGCGGCATGCAGGAGCGACCGTGTGAGGGTGCGGTGCGATCGCGACAGCCGTGCGCAAGTGTACCTCCTTTTTATTTTGAAAACTTTAGGCAAGCTTGGCAAAAATGTGTGGCGAAGTATGGCAATGCAAGGCCTAGACCCAAACAGAATAAGTACGTAGTACTACGTACTAGGAGTACCAGTGTCAAAAAAGAAAGGCGGGGTTTTCCTTCGCGGGATTAATCGATACAAATCCTCGTCTCACGTGTCAATTAATGCATATTTTTTCTCCAAAGCCCAAAGAGCTAACCATCTCACTCCTCATCGCTTGATTAATGCAGTGCCATGCAAACCAACCTTCTCACTTCCACATGCATGCAGGGGATATTAATGTCCTTGGTTGCTAGTATGAGGCGAACCCCATCAATTTTGCCTCAATTACTGTTAGTGGCATTTTGCAAATTGTAATTTTGATATACTGGCCTTGTGTACAAAAGAAATTGAGGTAGTAACTATATCTGACTTCCTTCCCCATTGCGGTGACGTCCACGATATCTCGAACGTTGTGGTTTGGCGAAGTGCGTTCGACGAAGAACACCATTGAGGGAGACCACAGTAAGTCGTTCGCAAGTGCCGCCTGCCAGCCGAGACAACCGCCTTATTTGCATCCAGGAAGTCTGTTGAACCAAAGGACGAGTAAATGTACTAGTACTACTCATACACAATAGCGTCTTCCGTCTAGCTTAGTGCGGTGAGATGGTTTCTCGAAGAAGACGATGGGGAAGCGGAGTCAGTGAAGAGTGAAATGATGGTTGCTTCGTCTGTGCTTTGTGATCTGACGCCTCATTGCTTTGTGATTTGTGATAGAAGGGACAGGGGAGTAGACTCTGTCCTCTATACTGTACATGCGTCCAAGCACGGGAAAAAGAGGAGAGACGTTGCATTTTTCTATTCCTTCAATCAATCAATCAGGGAGCTTCGGTTCCATCTTTTTGGCTTTGGCAACACCGTCCACAATGGTTCTCACGATGTCAAAAGCTATTTTCACATTTGACTACACATTGTAGATGCCCTTAGCCGTACCACTTGGTTTTGCTCCTGCGTGCTATCTATACAAATCTCAATTATATTGATCTAAAAAATTATAGAATCAAGATTAGTAAAAAGGAGGTGATTTTGCCACGCGGATGGCGGGGGAGGTTTCTTATTTTTAGAGGACGTTATCCTGGCGGTTTGCTAACATGCGGTCCCATGTGTCAGTGCTTCACCAAGCCGATCCGCTTCCCACATGAGGCAGAACAACGACAGAAGCAACACGTGGTTAACTTGAAGAAGATGAGGGAGAAGCGGATTCAGCAACGAGTGAAATGATGGCTGCTTTGTCCCTCCAACTTCTTTTTTTAGCATTATTACTTCGTCCCTCCAACTTAACTGCGGGAAAGGTGCAGCTTTGTGATTGACGCCTCATTGCTCATTACTACGCCGGCGCCATGACCAGGTGCTTCACCCTGGCTGCTCTGCACTGTATTCCGGTATGGCACGTGGACCCGGTAGCTTGATGCCCCACATGTCAGCGAAAGGGACTAGAAGATTTATGAAAGCGAGCCCTCCACTCTTCCGATGGAGGAGTACACGACATGACAGCCCAGTGAACTGTCACTTGTACTATATATAGTACTATAGTTTTGCTGTTTCGCACGATCCATCAATACAAACGCGATTAAACAGGAAAGGGCAGGATTTTTCCCGCGCGGTATATGATACTGGCCATACATTTCAAAGGCAATTTTAATGTATGCAAACTGAATAATTAAATAACAATATGATATCTAGTAAAACTAAAAACACATATGATTTATTGTGTTAGAGTGTAGTAGTAGTGTTGTATTGCATAATTGTTAGATGTAACATGCGTGAACGTGTAGAGATGTAGTTTTGGAGGGCCTACAAAGAGAAAAGCGTAATACGTTCACCGAACTTTAGAATAAGCTGATTACGGTCACTATATACGTTTTGCGGTGATTATACGGTCACTTGCTCATGGTTCAGCATCGGATTGCACTCTATTGACCGGCCAAATAGTCTGTGTGGCACCATGTTGACTAGTTAAATTGACCACGTTCCTAGTGGGTCCCACCTGTCAGTTCGCATAGGGAAAAGGTCAGATAAACATAAATTTACGCAGGCGTGACAAGACTCCACCCCGTGCGCGGGAATCACCTGGTTGTGTATGTGTCTGTCAGGGCCTGATGTGTGCGCATGCACGTGTAGGTTGAGCACTTGAGCGTGAGAGTGTATGTTGGTTGTGTGGTGTACTGGTGTGTGCCTGCATGCGTGCGTGTGTGCGTGTGAGTGTTGCGTGCGTGCGTGGCTGCGTGTGTACGTGTGAGTGTTGCGTGCGTGCGTGGGTGCATGTGTTCATGTGAGTGTTGCGTGCATGCAGTTCGTGTGCATGCGTGCGTGTGTATATAATCACCACACCAGCTCATATGTGTTAAAACAGACGGCTCAACATACCAATACAAGGCCACCTTGTCCGCTGTGCCCGCGTTCATGACTTCGAACCACCGTCCAATATTTTTTTGTCATTTGTTTTCATTCTTACTAGCGAGATGCCCGTGCGTTGCACGTAACATCAGGATGCATTTGTATGACTAGTTTATCTTGTGAGAGAAAAGGATGAACGAGGGAAGGCCTTATTTGCAAATGTGGAGAGGTGTGTGGGTACCTTTTTGCAAAATTGTCATAGTTTCTTTCCTATCCGTCAGATATAAATCGGACGGCCTATATTGCAGGATGGCAGGCACACCATCATCACCAACTCTGTTTTTTTATAAGAGTGTATTTTATCCCTACTCTTATAAAAAGCATAGTCGGTGATGATCGTGTGCCTGCCATCCTGCAATATAGGCCGTCCGATCTATATCTGGCGGATAGGAAGGAAACTATGATAATTTTGCAAAAAGATACCCACACCCCTCTCCACACTTGCAAATAAGGCCTTCCCTTGTTCATCCTTTTCTCCCACAAGATAAACTATTCATACGAATGCATCTTGATGTTCCATGCAACGCATGGGCATCTTGCTAGTATTTTATAAGAGTGTAGCAGTAGAGTAGATACAAGCCGACAGGTGGGCCCGATGGTAGAGAGATAATGTGATGCAACACTAGAGGTGCCACGTGGAGCATTTAACTGGTCAACTAGTCGCGTCTTGAGCAAATATAGAGTTGTACAGTGAGCCCGTGACTGTATAATAACCACAAAACATAAATGGTGACCGTAATGAGTGGATTCTGAAGTCCAATGTACGTATCGTGCTTTTGCTTCAAATACAATGATCGTCACTGTATATATCGCGAGAGAAAGATGAAACATGCGTGAATGTGCTGGATATATCGCGAGAGAAAGATGAAACATGCGTGAATGTGCTGGGGGCTTACTTTTAGAGGACCTAGAGATAGTTTGTGTGCGTACGTGAAAGGGGCATGGAGGGGGGTGGGGTATGCGATAGAGAGAGAGAAATGCTCTTCGTTTCTCTTTATTATGACTAACTTTATATATTGTATAAAAATATACAAATTCACAGTGCGGAATAAATATCATTATGGGCACCATGCAATGCAAGCGTTCATACTCCTTCATATAACTTTGTAATGTTGTATATATGTAGAAATTCTAAAATATTTTTTTGGCCACACTTTATTCAAAAGGAATGTTGTATGTGAAATAAATGTGAAGAGAGGGCCTTTTAGATCAATGGGGTACGTGATGTAACATGTGTGAATGTGTAGTTGATGCATTTGGCAGGGCCTAGAGAGGTATGTGTGTGTATTACATATTCGAGAGAGGCATGGATAGAGGGGCCGGCAGGGGGGGCGTGGGAGAGATAGCACGAGAAATGAGAGTGGTCTAGAGAGAGAGAGAGAGACGAATATGACGTCACGGCGAGAGATTCCCTTGAGTGTGTATATGCAAGGGGGGAGTGGATAGAGGCACCAGGAGAATTTGTGTGTGTGTGTGTGTGTGTGTGGTGTCTGTGTTGGTATGTGTGGGTGTGAGAAGATAACGAGACGTGGGGGCAGAGGGTGTGTCACCGCGTGAGGTCCGGTGGGTCGAGGTGAGGCCCTTCGTTCGGTTCTGTCCTGCAACACATTGGTTGGCCCGTGACGCATTTAGGGAGACCCATGGATGACTAGTCGTACAAGACAAAGATAACATAATTGTGAAGGACTCTATGTCCACTGACAAAGCCGGCTAGGATTTGTAACCCTAGGTTCTCGGACTAAGGTAACCCCTTTATCTCTGATATTACTATTCATCCAACCTAACTTTAAGGGGCATCCTACAGAATGCTCTGCTAGAATCATAATCGTCGATTAGGAAGAGAGGTATGAGACAATGAGTGAGAGACAGGCCTAAAGATAATGTGCGTACATGAGACACCTAGGCAGGTCTATGTATATAGAAAGGGTCAATGGGGATTGTGCGTGTGTATGCTTGCGAGAGGGCGAGTGCTTGTGATAAAGGTTAGTGAAAACAGTCGTAAATGGTTACGAGAGGGAGGGAGGGTTATATCGAGAGCATGTGTGCGAGAAAGACACCTCGGGAGAGAGTGTGTGAGCATGTGTGAGATACCACCGATGAAGAGTGAACCTACACGTACAAGACTGCTGTACACATTGATTAAATATATACATTGTATCCCAATATTAGGATGGGATCATGATATTTGCAATTCGCGTACGGAACGGTCATTGATCCATCAGACATCTAGATTCTATCGAATTTGAGCATGTCTATGTTATTATTGGACACAATTGATTCACATAGTTAGTATTTTGAACTCCAGACAATGCATCGCTTTAGCAATCGAATATAAACGTGAGTATAGTTCATGTTGTGTGTGTAAAGCACATTATACATACGAAAGTTACACAATGAACATTATAAATAGCTACCTATGAACTAGCATACATTTGAATTCAACTTAAGGTGGTTTAAAAAATTGAATTCAACATGAAGTCCATTCAATTATTTGAATTTGATATCATGGCATTTGTAAATCATACCTAAATTATGGGGGCACCAATCTTTGCTCTGATTTTGTACATAATAGCATATGTAGTCCTGCACAAAATAGATTCTAATTTAGCTCCTCCATCCAAAATAATCGTAGTTATAGGATTTTCAAGTGTCAAAATTTCAAAAAGAAGCGGATAATTTAATGAGGTTTTCAAACATACAAGATCAAATTTAACGTTGTCTATTTAGGTCAATCCTCAAAGTTCAAGAGTACTCTAAACGTGAATGCTTGTGTTTCAAAATTTCAAACGAAGCGCCAAAAGAGCCTCTACTCGCTCGAAACCGCGTGAGACCAATGTTTGGTAGTACAAGGAAATTACTTTTCTAATAACTCCGACCTGTGAAACCTACCGGCCCGACGTCCAAAGGTCTAAACCGGGGTAGGTTTATAGCTTCATCCAGACGCCACGCAACCGCCTCCAAAAAACATTCATACACAATGGCCGCCTAAGCACACATGTGCGCGGCCGAAATCGCTCTCGCCCACTATTTGGGACACCTGGGATTATCATCCTACCCCGACCCGCAGTAGGTCCGAAATTTAAGAGGGGGGCAAAGTTTGTACTTTCCCCAAATTTCAAACAAGCGTGTCCCATCTTTTATTCGAAAAAGCCAAAAACAAGCGCGTCCCAGACCGAAACATGGTTCTCCCCCTCCCCCACCCACCTGTCCGATTCCCCATTCGTACTCCGTGGGCATGAAAACTACCTCTCCACCAGCCGTGAAACCCCGGCGTCCTCTGTCCGCCACCTCATTCCACCCATCAACCGCCGCCCTCCTCCATCACGCCAGAGCCGATACCCCGACGTCGTCGTCCACCGCAACCTCAACCGCAACGCCCTCCACAGCTAGTAGTTGAAGCCGAGGCCGAGCCATCTGTACCCGAGCCAGTTCAACCACGCCGTATCCGTGTAGGGGTTTGTGCCTTACTTTGGGAAATTTGGAATTTTCGGAATGATTGTACTTTTAACAGGTCTCGCTCTATTAACTTTTTGGAGGTTGTGTTCAGAGCCACACTATCGATCCATATGTGGTCATCACTTCAGCGTGGGGATGTTGGGGACTTCATGGCCTTTGGGTGCAACCATCTGAAGATGGTTTCACATGCGTTATTCAACTAGTTAGGCTGGCATGTCACTAATAGAATATGTGGTTAAGTCATGTAATCTTTCGTTTGTACCCACCATTTGTGGTGTTTTATTTTTCTTTTTGTCGCTTTAGTTGATACTATGTATGTTTCAGACGTATTTATTTTCTTTTAATAAAAATGGTTGTGTGCATCATGATGATGCAAAGCAGGGGTCATTCCCCTTTTCGAAAAAATAAATCTAACATTAATATTTGTGGTGCACGCAATGCAGATGCCTCATCTTCTTTCTCGCTTCTCTTTCCCCAACCTATTCTTCCTTTCTAGTCCCGTCCTCTAGATCTGCTATGTTTGGACTTCTACCAGACGTTGTTGCGACTGCTTGGAGGATATCAACGCCAACAATTGTGAACAAGTTGCACGCCATCATCATGTGGTTGTGGAGGTTGCCCATGCAAGAAGAGCCATGGAAAAAATCACAGTCGATCCGAATGCAATTCATGTGGAGGTAAATAATACGTATACTCGTTAATCTCCTCCAAATCAGGTCTAATTTTCTTCTTCTAAATTACCTGTTGGTATTTTTGTAGTGTCATGTTTGCAAGGGATGCAGAGGCTTGTGCGACGAGGACAAGATTCTTAAGAACAACTGCTTGTGTTTTTTTAGACATGAGTACTTTCCAAGGAATGATTTCTTAAAACATATCGGCATTACAAGATTTGTTTCATCTCAACTTACAATTTTGCTTGAGGCAAAATAATGAGTTAATTTTTTATTGATGTCCACAATAATCAAAGATACATTTATTTCACTGCGAACAAGTGCAAAAAACTGTTATATGTGTAACACCTCTAGTTCTATCACAAATCGTCTCCCATGACACTTCTGTCACATT
Source organism: Secale cereale (assembly GCA_902687465.1). Taxonomy (NCBI): domain Eukaryota; kingdom Viridiplantae; phylum Streptophyta; class Magnoliopsida; order Poales; family Poaceae; genus Secale; species Secale cereale. The sequence continues at coordinate 646,899,560 of LR738710.1, forward strand.
TAACTTACTGCTTGACTACCACCTAAGCATACATAAATTTAGTTTGGACACCAATTTTGATATTCATGTCTAGGCATATTTAATTTTCATCTTGTGTCACATGACACTTCTTAGATTTGAGTATTGCCCCAACATATCGTTCTCTATAATATATTATTTAAACAATAGTATCACCAACATACAATCTACTTTTTGTAAGAATATTCACTTCATAATTGTTTGTAACAATACATTTTTACTTCCATTTTTCTCGGGTCATCCTCTACTTTGCAAAGGATGGTTTATTAAAATTTATTGGCATTACAAGATCTATTTCAACTCAAGTTACGGTATTTCTTGAGACAAAACAAGGCTTCAGCTTTTTAGTCAATGTCACCAATAATGAAGTAAAAACCTTATTTCACGTGCAATAACTGGATACATTTGATTACTTCCTTTGGCGAAATGATTCTCGTATTTTTTCCTAGACGCAACCCTGAGTTATCAAACCCACGGGAGGATGATGCCCTTTAAGTTAGGGTTTCATACAAGCTTTTGTTAAAGGAATAATTCCATCTTTTGACTGGATCAAAATCAAACAACTGCTGAGAAACACTTATAATAAAATTAGGCATGGGTATGAGGTCTTAATGCTTACAATCATATATTTGTGTTGGGACCAGATATGATCTTTATTTGTGCTTTGGAAATCACCCATCAAGATATGCTTGCTACGTATCGAAGTGAGAGATGTGTCCAAATTACGTCTTGATCGACGTCATGCATCAAGAGTCAATTGTCCAACCGAAGGCCATATCTGTCGTGCGAGGTTGCTTCAATAATTAAGACTATTATAATCAGACAAAAGCATTGGACGTTTAATCACAACACCTCTTGTGCCCCAGAGATTGGATCTGGGTTACCATACTAAACCTTTTTGTCATTGGTGTTCAAAATAACACTTCATGGTCTCCCTTCCCTTAGCCTCTTCGTGGTTTGTTCTCCATGATCCTTGGTACCTGCAGCGACGAAGAATGTGAACAAGACAAGAGACAACTACAAAACAATTTTATTTCACATATATCAGATGTTAATTCAAAGCCATTCCATTGATCCCCACAATAAATACATTGGGTTGCAAGGCTATTGCCTCAACCCATACCTTACCAAACTTCACACATGGAGATCAGATCACACGAGGAACACATTAAGGAAAACATCATGAAGATTGATAGATTGATAATATGTCTTACAATGGTTGTCATGTGTGATACACGATTACAAGTATGACTAGATTGATGAGAGCTATGGTGGTGGTGAAAGTGATGGCTTTGGAGATGGGAAATTGCGGCCACTAGGGTTCATGAAGATGGCTATGGTAATGACGAAGATTGGATGTTTCTGCACTCTTCGTTATCCATTTGACGAAGGCCCTTTTATAAAGGTTGTTTTGGTGGACGAGGAGCATCAGTTTGCACATCATACGACTGCTTATATGAGCGGGAGCGGTCATATGGATCATCGTCTTTTCTTACTTCGAGTAAAAGGTTTTGACACCACAACATTGATCATTTTCCATATTTTTACTTCCAAGAAGTGCAGGTTTAGACGTTGTTATTGTGGCCATGGTTGTTACAGAGTTGAGCATTGTCAACGAGTACCGACACTACTCAATCTATGCACAATGTCCCCACCATCCGTCATGAGCGCCGGCACCTTCGCATCAACGAGGTGGAGTGCAACTGCCTCTTCGACGTGCTGGATCAACACGACAACGGCATCGGCAGCTGCACCTCATTCACGATCTCCCACAACGATGACAAGGTCAGACTATCCGGTGCGGGGATTGTCGACCTCACCTCCACCAGCGACGATGACCACAAAGACTCCGGTCCTTTTTTGTATAAAAAGTATTCTGAAAATTAATGAAAATGACGTATCCACTTTTTATTTGGTGATTCTCAATGTCTACAAAGATTTAGTGAGTTCTGTTTTGGTGATCCACATTTGAGTTGTCCTAAGGCATGCTACTTTTGTTGACAAATGTTGGTAAGATCCTAGGAAAATTACTCCCTCCATTCAACGATGTAGTGAGCGTAGTTTTTTTCTAAAAGTCAGACATCACAAAGTTTAACCAAGTTTATTGAGAAAACTATCAACAACAATAATACTCGAGTAGAAAATAATACAATATGAAAGTATATCTTGTGTTTCATGTAGTTATATGAATTTGGTATTATATACGTAGATACTTTTGTCTACAAACAAAGTCAAAATTGATTAGTTTTGACTTTTTTAAAAGATCTATAAACACTACATTATGAAACAGATATGTCTATCATGTATCTACCCAAAAGGGTTCTCAAGAAGATTGATAGAATGCGTAGGGCCTTCATTTGGAAATGGGGTGATGGAGAGAACTGTGACGCCCCTGATTTGACTGTACACTAATCATGCACGCAAATGTGTACGACCAAGATCAGGGACTCACTGGAAAATATCACAACACAACTCTAGACACAAATTAAAGATCATACTAGCTTCATATTACAAGCCAGGGGCCTCGAGGGATCAAATACACAAAGTAGATCATAAACGAGTCAGCGGAAGCAACAATATCTGAGTACATACATAAGTTAAACAAGTTGCCATAAGATGGCTAGCACAAACATGGATACAGATAAAAAAGGCAAGGCCTCTTGCCTGGGATCCTCCTAAGCTACTCATGGTCGTCGGCAGACTCCATGTAGTAGTAGGCTCCGTCGGGTAGCTGTAATCGTCAGCAAAGGCATCTGGCTCCTGGGCTCCACCATCTGGCTGCATCATCCGAGAAGAAGGGAAAAGGGGGAAGAGGGGAAGCATGGCAACCATGAGTAATCATCCAAAGTACTCGCAAGCAAGGATCTACACTACATATGCATTGGTATATGTATAAAGGGGTAATATCTGTGGGCTAAACTGCATAATGCAAGAATATGAGGGGGGAAGCTAGGCCTATCAAAGACTATGCTTCTGGCAGCCTCCATCTTGCAGCAGTAGAAGACTGTAGCTGGAATAGAAACAAGTATCAATGATTCTGGCAACCCCCATCTTGCAACATTAGAAGAGATTAGCTGGAATAGCAACAAGTATCAATGCTTCTGGCAGCCAACATCTTGCAGCAGTAGAAGAGAGTAGCTGGAAAGTTCACCAAGTAACTAGCATAATCCTACCGGGCAATCCTCCCCACGTCACCTTGCGGGAAAGCGATCACTGGGCTGTATCTGGCACTTGAAAGGGTGTGTTTTATTAAGTATCTGGTTCTAGTTGTCATGAGATCGGAATACAACACCGGGTCATCCTGTTACCGTGGACATGTCTATTTGAATAGATTACTTCCCTTGTAAGGGCACACCGCATAACCTGACACGCTTGATCACTCTGGCCGGACACACTTTCCTCGGTCATACCCGGCCTCGGAAGATCAACACGTCGCAGCCCTACCTAGGCCCAACAAAGAGGTCAGCACGCCGGTCTAAATCCTAAGCGCGCAGGGGTCTTGGGCCCATCGCCCTTTGCACTCCTGCATGTTGCGAACGTGGCCGGTGAGCAAGCCTAGCCCCCTTATACAAGTGCGGGTGTTCCAGTCCAACCCGGCGCAAGCCGCTCAGTCGCTGACGTCCGGAAGGCTTCGACTGATACCATGACGCCGGTTGCCCATATCTTGTCCCACGTGGAAGTTAGTGCATATAAGGCCAACGACTCAACTCAGATCAAATATCCAAACTCGTTAATCGTGTTATTATAAAATAACCGCGGACAACGGCTAGGGACAAGGCCCACCTGTCTCCTAGGTGGTCACAACCTGCCCTGCCGCTCCGCCACAAAGAATCAAGTGGGGGCCGTCGGGAACCCAGGCCCATCACTACCTGGATGGAACCACCTGTCCCTCCAGCCTCCACTCTGTGAATCACCTACGGGTACTCTACGAGCCAACTCGGCTTTAGTCACAACATGTATCATGTATAACATGTATGTAGTATATACCCGTGATCACCTCACGAAGTGATCGTGGCCCGATAGTATAGCATAGCAGACGGACAAGAATGTAGGGCCACTGATGGAATACTGCTACTTCTCGAGCTTGCGTTGTATTCCCTCGAAGAGGAAAGGGTGATGCAGCACACTAGTGTAAGTATTTCCCTCAGTTTTTGAGAACCAAGGTATCAATCCAGTAGGAGACCACGCGCGAGTCCCTCGCACCTGCACAAACAAATAAGAACTTCGCAGCCAACGCGATAAGGGGTTGTCAATCCCTTAACGGTCACTTACGAAAGTGAGATCTGATAGATAGGATAGTATAATATTTTTGGTATTTTTGATATAAGAACATAAAGTAAATAATGCAAAGTAAAGTAAATGGAAGATTAATATGCTAAGAATAGACCCGGGGGCCATAGGTTTTACTAGTGGCTTCTCTCATGATAGCGGAATTCTACGGTGGGTGAACAAATTACTGTCGAGCAATTGTTAGAGAAGCGCATAGTTATGAGAATATCTAGGCATGATCATTATATATAGGCATCACGTCCGTGACAAGTAGACCGAAACGATTCTGCATCTACTACTATTACTCCACACATCGACCGCTATCTAGCATGCATATAGAGTATTAAGTTCATAAGAACAGAGTAATGCTTTAAGCAAGATGACATGATGTAGAGGGATAAACTCAAGCAATATGATATAAACCCCATCTATTTATCCTCGATGGCAACAATACAATATGTGCCTTGCTGCCCCTGCTGTCACTGGGAAAGGACACTTCAAGATTGAACCCAAAGCCAAGCACTTCTCCCATTGCAAGAACTATAGATCTAGTAGGCCAAACCAAACCAATAATTCGAAGAGACTTGCAAGGATATTATAATCATACATAAAAGATTTTAGAAAAGAATCAAATATTGTTCATAGATAATCTTGATCATAAACCCACAATTCATCGGATCTCGACAAACACACCGCAAAAAGATTACATCAAATAGATCTCCTCGGAGATCGAGGAGAACTTTGCATTGAGATCCAAAAAGAGAGAAGAAGCCATCTAGCTAATAACTATGGACCCGAAGTTCTCTGGTAAACTACTCACAACTCATTGGTGAGGCTATGGCATTGATGTAGAAGCACTCCGTGGTAGATCCCCCCTCCGGTGGAGCTCCAGAATAAGCCCCAAGATGGGATCTCACGAGAACAGAAGGTTGCGGCAGTGGAATTAGGGTTTTCTCTGTTGCCTCGATGTTTTCAGGGTACACTGATATATATATAGGAGGAAGGAGGGCATCCGGGGAGCCAGAGGGGGCCCACGAGGGTGGGGTCGCGCCCTGGGGGAGGGGGCACGCCCTGGACCCTCGTGGACACCTCCTTCGTTCCCTCGCGTGTAATCCTAGTCTTCTAGGTAGATACAGTTCCAAAAATAACTCTCCCAAAGGTTTCATTCCGTTTGGACTCCGTTTGATATCCCGTTTCTGCGAAACTCTAAAATAGGCAAAAAACAACAATTTGCACTGGGCCTTGGGTTAGTAGGTTAGTCCCAAAAATAATATAAAAGTGTATAATAAAGCCCATTAAACATCCAAAACAAAATATATAATAGCATGGAACAATAAAAAATTATAGATACGTTGGAGACGTATCAAGCATCCCCAAGCTTAATTCGTGCTCGTCCTCGAGTAGGTAAATGATAAAAACAGAATTTTTGGTATGGAATGCTAACTAACATAATTCTCAATGTAATTTCTTTATTGTGGCATGAATGTTCAGATCCGAAAGATTCAAGACAAAAGTCTATATTGACATAAGAATAATAATACTTCAAGCATACTAACAAAGCAATCATGTCTTCTCAAAATATCATGGCCAAAGAAAGTTATCCCTAGAAAATCATATAGTCTGGCTATGCTCCCTCTTCATCACACAAAATATTCATATCATGCACAACCCTGGTTTCAGCCAAGCAATTGTTTTCATACTCAAATTTTTTCAAACCTTTCAACTTTCACGCAATACATGAGCGTGAGCCATGGATATAACACTATAGGTGGAATAGAGTGGTGGTTGTGGAGAAGACAAAAAGGAGGAAGATAGTCTCACATCAACTAGGCATATCAATGGGCTATGGAGATGCCCATCAATAGATATCAATGTGAGTGAGTAGGGATTGCCATGCAACGGATGCACTAGAGCTATAAGTGTATGAAAGCTCATCAAAAGAAACTAAGTGGGTGTGCATCCAACTTGGCTTGCTCATGAAGACCTAGGGCATTTGAGGAAGCCCATCGTTGGAATATACAAGCCAAGTTCTATAATGAAAATTTCCCACTAGTATATGAAAGTGACAAAACAAGAGACTCTCTATCATGAAGATCATGGTGCTACTTTGGAGCACAAGTGTGGAAAAGGATAGTAGCACCGTCCCTTCTCTCTTTTCTCTCATTTTTTTGGAGGGGCTTTCTATTTTTTTAGCCCCTCTCTATATTTTTTGGGCCATCTCTTTTTTTGGCCTTTCCTCACATGGGACAATGCTCTAATAATGAATATCATCACACTTTTATTGACTTACAACTCAAAGATTACAACTCAAAGCTAGAACAAAATATGACTCTATGTGAATGATGATGAAGCATGTCATATGAACGGAACGGTGGAAAGTTGCACGACAATATATCTCGGAATGGCTATGGAAATGCCATGATAGGTAGGTATGGTGGCTGTTTTGAGGAAGGTATATGGTGGGTGTATGGTACCGGCGAAAGTTGCACGGTACAAGAGAGGCTAGCAATGGTGGAAGGGTGAGAGTGCGTATAATCCATGGACACAACATTAGTCATAAAGAACTCATATACTTATTGCAAAAATCTATGAGTCATCAAAGCAAAGTATTCAACGCATGCTCCTAGGGGAAGGGTTGGTAGGAGTTAACCACCGCGCGACCCCGACCACCACACAGAGGATGACACTCCATAAATACCTCATGCTCTAACTTCGTCACATAGCGGTTCACCATACATGCATGCTACGGGAATCACAAACTTTAACACAAGTATTTCTTAAATTCAAAATTAGTCCACTAGCATGACTCTAATATCACCATCCTCATACCTCAAAACAATCATCAAGTGTCAAACTTCTCATCATATTCAATGCACTTTATATGAAAGTTTTTACTATATTCATCTTGGATGCCTATCATATTAGGACTAGTTTTATAACTAAAGCACATTACTATGCTGTTATAAAAGACTCTCAAATAGATATAAGTGAAGCATGAGGGATCATAAATTTCTACAAAATAAAACCACCACCGTGCTTTAAAAGATATAAGTGAAGTACTAGAGCAAAACTATCTAGCTCAAAAGATATAAGTGAAGCACATAGAGCATTCTAATAAATTCTAAACCATATTTATCTCTCTCAAAAGGTGTGTCCAGCAAGGATGATTGTGGAAAACTAAAAAGCAAAGACTCAAATCATACATGATGCTCCAAGAAAAACACATATCATGTGGTGAATAAAAATATAGTCCCGAGTATAGTTACCGATAGATGAAGACGAAAGAGGGGATGCCTTACCGGGGCATCCCCAAGCTTAGGCTTTTGGTTGTCCTTGAATTTTACCTTGGGGTGCCTTGGGTATCCCCAAGCTTAGGCTCTTGCCACTCTTTGTTCCATAGTCCATCAAAGCCGTACTCAAAACTTGAAAACTTGACAACACAAAACTTAGCCAAAAATCTCGTGAGCTCCGTTAGTATAAGAAAACAAACCACCACTCAAAGGTACTGTAATGAACTCATTCTTTGTTTATATTGGTGTTAAACCTAATGTATTCCAACTTATCTATGATTCATACCCCCCAATACTACTCATAGATTCATCAAAATAAGCAAACAACACACGAAAAACAGAATCTGTCAAAAACAGAACAGTCTATAGTAATCTGTAACTTTCGAATACTTCCGTGACTCAAAAAAATTGAAATAAATTGGTAAACGTGAGTAATGTGTCTATTAATCATCTGCAAAAAGAATCAACTAAAAAGCACTCTCCAGTAAAAAATTACAGCCAATCTCGTGAGCGCTAAAGTTTCTGTTTTTACAGCATGATCATATAAACTTCACACAAGTCTCCCCAAAGGTTCTACTTGGCACAAACACTAATTAAAACACAAAACCACATCTAAACAGAAGCTAGATGCAATATTTATTCCTAAACATAAGCAAAAACAAAGAAAATAAAATTGGGTTGCCTCCCAACAAGCGCTATCGTTTAACGCCCCTAGCTAGGCACGATACAAGAATAGATCTAGGTATTAGCATCTTTGGTAGGCAATTCTTCGATTAAGCATAAATCAAGAAATTCACTTGTAGCAAAAGGTTCCCTTGCAAAAGTGAGAAAATTGGGGTGAACACTTCGGGATTTGAGATCAACAGTTTCTTTACTAGATGATTCACCCTTATTTTTTAGGAACATACATAAATTTAGACAATTTAGTGGTAGAGGGATTCGAAGTATTTTTCATAGTAGAAAGAGCAGACCCTACATTGGTGATAATATCCTTAAGTTTATCGATTCTAGTGGAATCTTGATCTATTCTCTCTTTAACGATAGGTTCATTTTCTTTAAAAAAATCAGAATAACTCCTACCTTGGATCCATACTTGGTAATTTGGTTGTGGATCTTTCTATCCAAACTCTCAACCAACTCTAAAGTAGCAACTTTGTTTTCAATAATTTCAAGCCTTTGCATAACATGTTCCAAAGTTAAAACAGTTCCATTAACCAGAAGAAGTGGTGGGCCAAATAATTCTGTCATTGCATTATAAGAATCAAAAGTATGGCTACCCAAGAAATTCCCTTCGGTAATGGTATCAAGAATATATCTATTCCACGGAGTTATGCCAACATAAAAATTGCGAAGAAGCACGGAAGTGGAAAGCTTCCTAGTAGATCTATTTTGAGCATTGCAAACTCTATACCAGACATCTTTTAGATTTTCCTCCTCCCTTTGTTTCAAATTAAGAACCTCACTCACGGGAGTATTGATAATGGTAGGCGTACTAGCCATGATGGCAAGGCAAAGTGAACGGTAAACACACGGAAAAAGAAAGGCGAATAAAACGGCAAGGGTGAAGTGGGGGAGAGGAAAACGAGAGGCAAATAATGTAGTGCGAAGGATAAGGGTCTGTGATAGGTACTTGGTATATGACTTTTGCGTAAGCCTCTCTGGCAACGGCGCCAGAAATTCTTCTTGCTACTTCTTAAGCTTGCGTTGTATTCCCTCGAAGAGGAAAGGGTGATGCAGCACGGTAGCGTAAGTATTTCCCTCAATTTTTGAGAACCAAGGTATCAATCCAGTAGGAGACCACGCGGGAGTCCCTCGCACCTGCACAAACAAATAAGAACTTCGCAGCCAATGCGATAAGGGGTTGTCAATCCCTTTACGGTCACTTACAAAAGTGAGATCTGATAGATATGATAGTATAATATTTTTGGTATTTTTGATATAAGAACAGAAAGTAAATAACGCAAAGTAAAGTAGATGGAAGATTAATATGTTGAGAATAGACCCAGGGGCCATAGGTTCTCCTAGTGGCTTCTTTCATGATAGCAGAATTCTACGGTGGGTGAACAAATTACTATCAAGCAATTGATAGAAAAGCGCATAGTTATGAGAATATCTAGGCATGATCATTATATATAGGCATCACATCCGTGACAAGTAGACCGAAACGATTCTGCATCTACTACTATTACTCCACACATCGACCGCTATCCAGCATGCATCTAGAGTATTAAGTTCATAAGAACAGAGTAATGCTTTAATAATGATGACATGATGTAGAGGGATAAACTCAAGCAATATGATATAAACCCCATCTTTTTATCCTCGATGGCAACAATACAATACGTGCCTTGCTGCCCCTGCTGTCACTGGGAAAGGACACCGCAAGATTGAACCCAAAGCCAAGCACTTCTCCCATTGCAAGAACTATAGATCTAGTAGGCCAAACCAAACCAATAGTCGAAGAGACTTGCAAGGACATTATAATCATACATAAAAGATTTCAGAAAAGAATCAAATATTGTTCATAGATAATCTTGATCATAAACCCACAATTCATCGGATCTCCCTAACACACCGCAAAAAGATTACATCAAATAGATCTCCTCGGAGATCGAGGAGAACTTTGTATTGAGATCCAAAAAGAGAGAAGAAGCCATCTAGCTAATAACTATGGACCCGAAGGTCTATGGTAAACTACTCACAACTCATTGGTGAGGCTGGACATTGATGTAGAAGCACTCCGTGGTAGATCCCCCCTCCGGTGGAGCTCCGGAACAGGCCCCAAGATGGGATCTCACGTGAACAGAAGGTTGCGGCGGTGGAATTAGGGTTTTCTCTGTTGCCTCGATGTTTTCAAGGGTACATGGATATATATGGGAGGAAGGAGGGCATCGGGGGAGCCAGAGGGGGCCCACGAGGGTGGGGGCGCGCCCAGGGGGAGGGGGTGCGCCCTGGACCCTCGTGGCCACCTCCTTCGTTGCCTCCGTGTACTCCAAGTCTTCTGGGTAGATACGGTTCCAAAAATAACTCTCCCGAAGGTTTCATTCCGTTTGGACTCCGTTTGATATCCCTTTTCTGCGAAACTCTGAAATAGGCAAAAAATACAGCAATTTGCACTGGGCCTTGGGTTAGTAGGTTAGTCCCAAAGATAATATAAAAGTGTATAATAAATCCCATTAAACATCCAAAACAGAATATATAATAGCATGGAACAATAAAAAATTATAGATACGTTGGAGATGTATCAAATACTAGCATCATATACTAAGCATTTAGGATAGCAGGTAAGGTATCAATAATTGTACCAATAATGACAGGCTATGCAACAGAATATGAGCTATCGAATCAACAATAGTAACAAACCTAATGCAAGAATAAGAGAGAGGAGAGTGGGCGATATCTGGTTGATAAAAAGGGCTTGCCATGCCTGGAAGCTCTATCAATAAGGAGGGGTCATCAACATCGTAGTTCATTGGGGTAATAGAAGTGGCGCCAGTCTCGAAATTTAACGGAGATAAGAGGGGGAAGAAATATTAATTATAAAGCAAACATCGCATCACAAAGCATAACATGGCAATACGCGGTGCTAGGGGTGTCATAATGTGGTACTAGGTGATACTGACGAAGGGGGGCAACATCCGGGAAAGTATTCCCGATGTTACGTATTTTCGAACAGATGAAACAGAGTGGGACGGTTGCATGTTCGCTATGCTAGGGACATGTGTCGGATGAATGGGTTGCATAAACGGATTCATTGGATTTTTCTGAGCAACTTTCATATATAAATTATTTTCATCCGAGTTATAGATTATTTTATATTAATTTTTAAAGTTTTATTCATTTCTAAATTTACTGGAATTAAATTAAATTCGAAAAACAGTTAAATACTTTTACACTCACTGTGGGCTAGCCACAGTGATTGATATGTGGGGCCAGATCAAAGCTGACTCAGCAATCAACTTGACCATGTTGAGTGGTCTATTGGGTCCACTGGACCCACCAGCCAGTGAGTGGACCTGCCCACCCAGCATGTTGACTAGGTAAACTGGGTCCACAGGGCCCAGGGGGACCCGTCTGCCAGCCTTAGGTTAGTTTAATCAACGCTTAAATTAATCTGACTAATCTAATTAGGATGTGGGCCCGCTCTGTTCGTGTCTTAGCTAAACAGAGGGATATTTAGCGGCTAATCCAAACACACAGCAGCATGGCCCACTATTAGTGGGTGTTAGGCACGGGGGTTAGTGGCCTAATCACTGGGCCCCACCAGTCAGCTGCCCACCGGCGTTCAAACGCGGTGGCGCGCCGGCGTCGACCACATGAATGGCGGGGGAAATCGGGATCGCACCATAGCGGGCCACAATAAGCGCGGCCTAGCTCATTCCGACGTGGGCAGAGCCGCGCATCGGTCTACAACATTGGCAGCCGCTCAGGAGGCTAGGAACGACTCCGACGGCAACTGGAGGTAGAGGCCGGAGCACGACTTCGATGGGCACGGGAGTAAGCGCTGAAGGGTGCGTTCGCATCCTAGGGGTGTGGTGAGCACGAAGCAAGGCTTGGGTGTGAGCTTGGACGACTATGGCTGCGGTGGCGAGGTGAACGGCGGCAACGAGTTCTCGGATGCGACGGGGAGCAGCGCTAGGGGGAAAGGTCGAGGAGCTCACTAGCTCGGGGGAGCCTTGGAGAAGACGGATGGCGTCGGTGATCCACGGCGGCCGAGGGCGTCAATCCGCGCGAGGCAGGGTCCGGAGCTCGAATACGTCCATGTAGTCGACGAAGACAACAGAGGCGGTGCTCCCGGCATAGTCTCGGGCGGCGGGGAGGGCAGCAGCCATGAGGATGAGGTCGGCCATGGCGACGTGGTTCGGCTGCGAACGAGGTGGAAGAAGGCGGCGCAAGGGAAGGAAGAATAGGCGCTAGGGTTTACCAGGGGCTCACGGGCGACGCACGTATCCCCCTTGGCGCCCTATAGCGCCTCGGTGGCGTTGATCTGCCAGTGGCATCTGCCGTGGGCGCGTGCGATGCTGCCACGGTGATGAAGAAGACAACGACGGGTGCGACGGGTTGGGCATGACACTGTGTGCGCTGGGCCTGGCACTGTGTGTGCTGGATCTGGTAAGTGCACAGTGCATTTTATTTTTATTTTAACCTTTTCTTTTCTGTTTTAGTTTTAGCTACTGATTTGTATTTCCTTTTTGTAGAAAAATAGTTTTCTAAAATAAGAAACTTGCACCTAAATTAGTATAAATAATTAGGCCACTACCCTAATTAAGTTTGGCACATAAATAACCTAGTTTAGCATGCTTATAATTTTAAAAGCATTTAGTTATTTTTTTAACCCATGTTTCAATTATTTTAGGGTATTTGAACACTTCAAAAAAGTTGGTTCACCACCATAATCAGTTATGGAATATTTGTAAATCATTGAGAATTTCTTTAATTCACTTATGATTTGAAATTGAATTTTCCTTTGAATTTTCATCAAGTGATAATTAGCTGAGTAAGCATGGTGACATGGCATCATTAGGGTGAGGTTACTGTTGTTTGATTATCCGGGCGTCACAATTCTCCTCCACCACAAGAAATCTAGTCCCGAGATTTAAGAGGTGGAGTAAGGGAGAAATGTTTGGTTACGAAATTCTAACAATCTTCTTGGCCTTAGTTGCTCTTCTTGAAGAGGTTGATCCATTACGTTGATGTCTTCATTTCTCTGCTTCAGGTCATCTTGATGAAGTCGGCAGCATTTCTTCGCGAACTCCATCGTACTTACGAAAGAATAAAAAAAGGGGGTATTCCGGGAGAACGGACCTCTGCATGGTTCACTATCTGGTCGATAACAACGGGGAAGGTGGCGGAAAGTAACTCTCGAATTGAAACCTTAGAAAATATCGAGAGCAAGGTAAGGAGGTATCATGAGAAGTTTCGAGCGGGCATGAAAGGGGTTCATAGCAGCGGGAATAAATATTGTGTCTGATAGCAGAATTGATGATCTCATCGGAAGGTGGCTCGTGAATTACCTATGAGGCCACGCGCGTGGAATAACATTGGGAATAGGGGGTGTACAAGAGAGCTAGGTTTCGACCCTGTGAAACTGTGGGTTAAAAGTAGGAAGGGGGGTGAAGTCCTGCACGATCATGTAAGCAAGGCATGTCAGAGGATAATCTATCGGTTATGTCAGCAACAACATCGGTACCAAGGGCGAGGGATGAAGAGAACCATTTTCCTACTCGTTGAACGAGGCAGACCAATAGGCCAAGTTTTCGTCCATCGGCGGTTACCGGAATGTCATCAACAGTAGAAACAGGGTCTCACTAATAGAGTTGTACACCAAGGTGTTCACATAAGCAGTGAATTATTACTGCTTAGATCATGTAGATCACAAGAAAGGTTAAACAAACCAATGGAAAGGAAAATGTGATTATCATATTAAACAAAACAATGGAAAGGAAAATGTGTTTAAACACATGATTTAGGGGTATATCCTTCCCAAGGACAAGCAGAGCATGATACCCATGACATGATAGAATGTAGAAAACCATTTAGGTAATGGGATAGGAATTTTATGACATCACCCATACAACGGTGTTTGGATAGTTGATCAAGAAACATTTAGCATTGCGCTTCCAATGTTCTTGTGGATATCTGGAGTACCACATACATGCTTCAGGATAGCATTGACATGGTCATCAGGTAAATGTCAGACTTTGGGAATACAAAGGATCCATCAGGAACTTCTAGGACATCATAACTAATGCAATTTCATCATGGAGAAGATGAGGAGGTGGCCGATGGGCTCGGTAACAATTTATCGAGATTTCCATAAACATGGATTCCCACCATTAAGTGAACATGGTGATAACATTTGTCAGATCAAATGATATTATAACGTATGCTCGAGGAAAACATAATCAATTAAACATTGGTTGAAAAGTGCACCCAGAAATCTGGAGTAAGTTGCACGATCAATGATAGAGTGGCGATCCAATAGCAAAAAGACCTAGAATGAAACTATCGACCATTTGCTTCGAAGCAATTAGGTTGCTAGAAGTTTTGAATTCACACATCATAGTTCAGTTGCCAGTATTTTGGTTAGAAACAACATAGTGACCAAGAAATGAACGGCGATGCGAGAAGTATTACTATATCAAGAATTCTTAATAGGTGGAGCAATTCTCACAACATCCTTGACATAAAAGATGGTAATACTCCAAGGTAGAACACAACACAAGCTGGATAGCCAGGAGCTCCAAAACATGATCAAGTTTGTGTTGGAGGGAAGGTAATAATGTTGTCAATGATAACACAAATCATTGAGGGGAAGGATTGTATTTCTCATCATGAATTTGATTGATACCCTGGAAGAGTTCATAGTGTTGGTGATGATCACGACATATTTTGTTGAGAGGTTTCATCAAGATGTGATCGATTAGTAAGATGGCCAGAGCAGATCAAATTGTGAAGCTAATGGTCAACGGGACCACAGATATGAGAAAAGCTCGGATTCCGTCATGTGGTGTAAGCAAAACGATATGATGATGAAAGTTTGACACAAGCTTAACTCACTGTCGAAATTTGTGCTCCGGGAAGAAGGACCAGGTAGCAGAGTTAAATTAGCACGATGAAGAGTTAGCAGATCAGGCTAGGAATGGCTTGATGGAGTATTAATCTTCCCAGCAACAAAGTACTAGGAGTACTGTATCATGGTGTATTTGAGTCATCCGTCAGAGTTCTCGAGTGACGGATAATGCAAGCATGCGGAGTGAGTAAAATGGGGAGAGTTTTATTCCAACAAGAATTCATAAGAGATAGTGCAATGGCACGATATCCTCGAGATAATAGGGGCAACACTCGAGGTAGATCAGCATAGAGGTTGGTCAGGCGTACTAATCTGCATAAGACAAGTATTTTAACTTGACCAGGAAATGGGACCAAAGAAGAGCAATATGGTCGGAACCATGATTGCAAAAGACAAATCATAGATATGAGATCAATTTATACCATGGGAACAATCATTGTTATGAGAAGCTTCCATGATAAGATCTACAACGTTTCCGTGGGCATGAACACAAAGTTCAAGGTCGACTCCCACTTCTTCAATGCATAACCTTCCTTTCACTTCTCGCTTTCGATGAAGTTGTAGTGTTGAAATTTTATCTGGCAAAACACTAGAAGAGTATGACTCGCGAAAACTCACAGGTTGACACGGACTACGGAAGGCATAGGTTCAACCCATAATGACATCTTAGGAACATATACCACAAACTTAAAGAGTAAATAACACAAGATCGAAAGTAGAGCATGGTTGACAAAAGCATAGAACACAATTTATTGAAGGCATTATGTATCAAGGGAAGAATTCACAAGAATTTCAAATGTGAAGGCCACTATCAGATAATAATCCAACAAAGGGTTTGGCTGTCCACAATGAAGCTGATGTGAGTAACGGTACTCAACCAAGGGAAGAAGAATGCAAGGCATCAGATTATGGAAATATCTGAATAATTCAATGCTTAAATTCAAAGGAATTATGATTTCTAAATCGGGGGATCAGAAGCAGACGCTCTGATCAAAAGATATGTATACCGAATAGAATTAGATCGACAATCAATCAAGGTTTGATTTGTCGAGAACCAGATCATGTCCGGAGTGACGTTTGAGACGAAGGGAAGAATTCTAATTATGACTAATAATTGCGAGCATCCAAAAACATATCGAATCAAATGCTCAAAATGACGATGGCAGAGGATGCTAATGAATATTGTTGCACAAATGGAAGTACCCATAATGCAAGCAGGCAAGACTTTCCAGAGCAATCTGTTGCAGAGGATTTTCATAAAAACGAATAGTATTCCGAATAATTCTGTGAAATACATGAATCAACTGGTGATGAGCTGATACTCGGTAAATGTGAGAGATTGTCCATAGGGGTATTCATATGGCAAGGAACTGAAAGGCAGTAGGCACAAAGTATTCTTGGAACAATAAAGAGAATTCCAGCGTATCTTGTAATAACAAGATCAACGGGAAATGATGGTAAGAATGGCAAGTGTACGTGGTTATCCATAGGTGTATATCAATGGAAGGGAATTGCAAAAGCGATGGCACAAAGTCTCGAGAGAACATCATAGAGTATCCTTCGAATCTTCTACTACAACAAGCGATCATCTGTAACACGGGGCTTGCTGGGTGGATGTGATTACGAGATCCTAATGTTTGAGTTTGCAAATTCATTTAACCCGAATAGAAGAGATATCAGAGTCCCAGAGTATAGACGAGGAATAAAAGATCCTAATACCACCCAATGGCAACATGGGCCCGTAAGTCACACAACCATGCTAGCAAAAGTTTTGCAATGACTAGGCTCAACTTCGGCCATGGAGTTGGAAAGGGGGATTCCTACAGGCGGTCGGCCCTGATACCAACTTGTGACGCTCCCGATTTGACCATGCACTAATCATGCAGGTAATGTGTACGACCAAGATTAGGGACTCACTCGAAGATATCACAACACAACTCTAGACACAAATTAAAGATCATACCAGCATCATATTACAAGCCAGGGGCCTCAAGGGCTCAAATACATAAATTCGATCATAAACGAGTCAGCGGAAGCAACAATATCTGAGTACATACATAAGATAAACAAGTTGCCATAAGATGGCTAGCACTATTAGGGATACAAATCGAAAAGGCAAGGCCTCCTGCCTGGGATCCTCCTAAGCTACTCCTGGTCGTCAGCAGACTCCACGTAGTAGTAGGCTCCGTCGGGGTAGCTGTAATCGTCAGCAAAGGCATTTGGCTCCTGGGCTCCACCATCTGGTTGCATCATCTGAGAAGAAGGGACAAGGGGAAAAGGGGAAGCAAAGCAACTGTGAGTACTCATCCAAAGTACTTGCAAGCAAGGACCTACACTACATATGCATTGGTATATGTAGAAAGGGGTAACATCTGTGGGCTAAACTGCAGAATGCCATAATATGAGGGGGGAGCTAGGCCTATCAAAGATTATGCTTCTGGCAGCCTCCATCTTGTAGTAGTAGAAGAGTGTAGCTAGAATAGAAACAAGTCTCAATGCTTCTGGCAGCCCCCATCTTGCAGCAGTAGAAGAGAGAATTTGATATAGGAACAAGTATCAATGCTTCTAGCAGCCTCCGTCTTGCAGCAGTAGAAGGGGGTAGCTGGAAAGTTCACCAAGTAACATAGTATAGCATAATCCTACCCGGCGATCCTGCCCTCATCACCCTGTGGGAAAGCGATCATCGGGTTGTATCTGGCACTTGAAAGGGTGTGTTTTATTAAGTATCCGGTTCTAGTTTTCATGAGGTCAGAATACAACTCCGGGTCGTCCTGTTACCGTGGACACGACTATTCAAATAGCATACTTCCCTCTAGGGGTGCACCACATAACCCGACACGCTCGATCACTCTAGTCGCACACACTTTCCTGGGTCATGCCCGGCCTCAGAAGATCAACACGTCGCAGCCCTACTTAGGCCCGGCAGAGAGGTCAGCACGCCAGTCTAAATCCTAAGCGCGCAAGGGTCTTAGTTCCATCGCCCTTTGCACTCCTGCATGTTACGAACACGGCCGGTGAGCAGCCTAGCCCCCTTATACAAGTGTGGGCGTTCCAGTCCAACTCGGCGCACGCCTCTGAGTCGCTGACGTTCGGAAGGCTTCGACTGATACCACGACGTCGGTGGCCCATATCTTGTCCCACGTGGCAGTTAGTGCGTATAAGGCCAATGACCTAACTCAGATCAAATATCCGAACTTGTTAATGGTGTTATTATGAAATAACTACGGACAACGACCAGGGACCAGGCCCACCTGTCTCCTTGGTGGTCACAACCTGCCATGCCGCTCCGCCACAAAGAATCAAGTGGGGGTCGTCGGGAACTGAAAGTGCTAGTTATCGACTAGAGGGGGGTGAATAGGCGATATTTATGAAAGTCTTCCAAACACGAGGTCTTTGAAGACAAACAGATGGAATGAACCTATTGATATGCATGGGAAGATAAACTACACTAGACAAGCCATAGTCAAGTACGCATTATAGTGAAATGATACGTCTCCAACGTATCTATAATTTTTGATTGTTCCATGCTATTATATTATCATTCTTGGATGGGCTCACCACTAGATCCAATCTAGACACCATCTCGGATGGGCTCACCACCTCCATTGATGCCTCTCCGATGATGCGTGAGTAGTTCTTTGTAGACCTTCGGGTCTGTATGTCGGTGTACAAAAGTAGGGACGCTCCTTTGTACCCCTTACTTGTGCACGGGCAGTCAGAGCCACGCCTGCGTCCACACATAACAAAGGCAGAGGAGGGAAACCGAAGCACAAGACTACCAGAGCAGCGCCAAGACAATGGTGCAAGAAGGTCAAGCAAGAAGATAGGTTTCCCCCAACAAGACCCTTGCCGGGTCGGCCTGCACACCCCGGCAAGAACCCTTGCCGGGGCAACCCACCCAACGCCTCCGTTGCAGCCACCCTTGAGCCTAGGAGCTCCGACATCATCAATTGTGTTGGAACCAAGGCTCGGGAAATGCCCATGTGATGGCATGCAGATCTTTGTAAAGACAAGAGTCTATGAATCATAAGATGAGAACCAGAAGACAAGGCAATCACAAGGCGATCACAAGGCTCCTTGCCGAGGATGCCCACAAGGCCCCAACAAGGCTCCTTGCCGAAGATACCCCCGAAGCCCCGGCAAGCCTCTTGCCGAGGGCGCTCACAAAGGCCCCGGCAAGACCCTTGCCGGGAACAGATGCAAGACCTCAACAAGCCCTTGCCGCCCCATCGTCGCCCCAGCTCGTCGACCGACCCACTAGCCCAGGCAAGTACCCACGTGGCAGTACGTGGTTCCTGATCCAGCTAGTCAAGCACCTGCGTGGTGGCATGCAGATCTTCGTGAAGACCCTACCACCAGGCCATCTCAGCTGCCTACCCTGCTGGCCTGGATGCGCATCGCAACCAGATGGAGCGGCAGCGGATGGGATGGGCCTCGTTCCCGTCCCCGATAAAGCAAGTGGACACCTAAGTAGCACATTTAATGCGTCTTGTCCCGTAATAGCATGAGCTAAGCTTGTACACTGTATACCTTTCCACCTCCTGTGTGCCACCGTGGCAGCCCCTTTTGACTATAAAAGGAGGACCGAGGCATACTGGAGGAGGATTCGGACCTTTTGGACTAGACACGCACCGTAGCTTGTTCAAGAAGCTCAAGAACACTCAAATACACATCAAAGCAGGACTAGGGTATTACACATCTTTGCGGTCTGAACCTGGGTAAATGACTCTTGGGCTAGCTCCTAGACCCGCTCTTTGCACAACCCCGTGCCCGTCAACCATGGAAGGGATTCCAGTGATCCCATAGGTGTCATTTCCCTAACATCTTTGGCGCGCCAGGTAGGGGGCGCAGTTGTGAAAATCCGATCTAGCGGCTGGTTTTGCGGTTCTTCTTCGCCATGGCTTCCAAGAAAGAAATAACCGAGCGTGCAGCATCATCAGCGAGTACTGTGGACGCCCATGCAACAACAGAGAAGATAAGTCATGCAAAACTTTGAACAATTCCTCTTTATGTAGGGTTATTCTCCTCGGAGATCTCACTCTCTGTATGATAAACCTGTACGCAATGGGGCCCTTCCGCTATTGGCAACGCCTTCATCCTGTTTCGAGTCCGCTCAACAGTTTGAGTGGCCGCGTCGAGAATGGCAGGGTAGCCTTTCCGTTGCTAGCAACGCTTTTGTCCTGTTTCGAGTCCGCTCGACAGTTCGAACGGCCGCGCTGAGGACGGTGAGGTGGTTTGCTTGGCAGCAAGCTGTTGGGGAACGGAGTCTTTCAAAAAAATTCCTATACACACGCAAGATCATGGTGATGTATAGCAACGAGAGGGGAGAGTGTCGTTCATGTACCCTCGTAGACCATAAGTGGAAGAGTTATGACAACGCGGTTGATGTAGTCGTACCTCTTCACGATCGACCGATTCTAGTATCGAACGTACGATACCTCCGCGATCTACACACGTTCAGCTCGGTGAGGTCCCACGAACTCACGATCGAGTCCCGTCACCACGACAGCGTGATGACGGTGATGATGAAGTTACCGATGTAGGGCTTCGCCTAAGCACCGCTATGATATGACTGAGGTGGATTACGATGGAGGGGGCACCGCACACGGCTAAGAGATCAATGATCAACTTGTGTGTCTATGGGGTGCCCCCTTCCCCCGTATATAAAGGAGTGGAGGAGGGGGAGGAGGCCGGCCTCCTAGGCGCGCCCCAAGGGGAGTCCTACTCCCACCAGGAGTAGGACTCCAACCCTTCCAAGAGTAGGAGTAGGAGGGAAGGAAGGAGGAGAGAGAGGGAAGGAAAAAGGGGGCGGCGCCCCCCTTCCTTACCCAATTCGTACTAGAGGGGGAGGGGGCGCGCGGCCTGCCCTGGCTGCCCCTCCTCTTCTCCAGTAAGGCCCATGAGGCCCATTACACTCCCCGGGGGGTTCCGGTAACCCCCCGACACTCCAGTATTTGTCCAAACTCACTTGGAACACTTCCGAAGTGCAAACATAGTCATCCAATATATTGATCTTTATGTATCGATCATTTCAAGATTCCTCGCCATGTCCGTGATCATATACGGGACTCCTAACTAACTTTGGTACATCAAAACTCATAAACTCACAATACCGATCGTCACCGAACGTTAAGCGTGCGGACCCTACGGGTTTGAGAACTATGAAGACATGACTGAGACTCATCTCCGGTCAATAACCAACAACGGAACCTGGATGCTCATATTGGTTCCTATATATTCTACGAAGATCTTTATCGGTCAAACCGCATAACAATATACGTTGTTCCCTTTGTCATCGGTATGTTACTTGCCTGAGATTCGATCGTCGGTATCTCAATACCTAGTTCAATCTCGTTATCGGCAAGTCTCTTTACTTGTTTCGTAATGCATCATCTCGTGACTAACTCATTAGTCATTTGCTTGAAAGGCTTATAGTGATGTGCATTACCGAGAGGGCCCAGAGATACCTCCCCGACACTCGGAGTGACAAATCCTATTCTCGATCTATGCCAACACCACAAACATCTTCGGAGACATCTGTAGAGCATCTTTATAATCACCCAGTTACGTTGTGACATTTGATAGCACACAAGGTGTTCCTGCGGAGTTCGGGAGTTGCATAATCTCATAGTCATAGGAACATGTATAAGTCATGAAGGAAGCAATAGCAGTAAAACTAAACGATCAAGTGCTAAGCTAACAGAATGGGTCAAGTCAATCACATCATTCACTAATGATGTGATCTCATTAATCAAATGACAACTCATGTCAGTTGCTAGGAAACTTAACCATCTTTGATTCAACGAGCTAGTCAAGTAGAGGCATACCAGTGACACTTTGTTTGTCTATGTATTCACACATGTACTAAGTTTCCGGTTAATACAATTCTAGCTTGAATAATAAACATTTATCATGATATAAGGAAATATAAATAACAACTTTATTATTGCCTCTAGGGCATATTTCCTTCAGTCTCCCACTTGCACTAGAGTCAATAATCTAGATTACACAGTAATGATTCTAACACCCATGGAGTCTTGGTGCTGATCATGTTTTGCTCGTGAGAGAGGCTTAGTCAACGGGTCTGCAACATTCAGATCCGTATGTATCTTGCAAATCTCTGTCTCCATCCTTGACTTGATCACGGATGGAATTGAAGTGTCTGTTGATGTGCTTGGTTCTCTTGTGAAATCTGGATTCCTTTGCCAAGGCAATTGCACCAGTATTGTCACAAAAGATTTTCATTGGATCCGATGCACTGGGTATGACACCTAGATCGGATATGAACTCCTTCATCCAGACTCCTTCATTTGCTGCTTCCGAAGCAGCTATGTACTCTGCTTCACATGTAGATCCCGCCATGACGCTTTGCTTAGAACTGCGCCAACTGACAGCTCCACCATTCAATAAAACACGTATCTGGTTTGTGACTTACTCCCTCCGTCCGGTAAAGAGTGTACGTTTGGCTTCAAAATTTGTCCACAAAAGAGTGTACTTCTACCTTCTCAATGCACTTTAATGTACTTCTCTCTCATCACACGGTAATCAAGACCAATAACAATCTATGCATGGTCTTCTTAATTTATACATGCACTTAGCTCATTGGGGGTTGGGTAATTAAAGAGGAGAGAGATGGTGGCTTGCACCTTCCCAATGTATTTTTTACTTCACTCCATAATTTGTCCTAAAATCTCTAGATGTTCACTTTTCACCGGACAGAGGGAGTAGAGTCATCCCGATCAGTGTCAAAGCTTGCATCGACGAAACCATTTACGACGAGCTCTTTGTCACCTCCATAAACGAGAAACATATCCTTCATCCTTTTCAGGTATTTCAGGATGTTCTTGACCGCTGTCCAGTGATCCACTCCTGGATTACTTTGGTACCTCCCAGCTAAACTAATAGCAAGTCACACATCAGGTCTAGTACACAGCAATGCATACATGATAGAGCCTATGGCTGAAGCATAGGAAACACCTTTCATTTTCTCTCTATCATCTGCAGTGGTCGAGCATTGAGTCTTACTCAACTTCACACCTTGTAACACAGGCAAGAACCCTTTCTATGACTGATCCATTTTGAACTTCTTGAAAACTTTATCAAGGTATGTGCTTTGTGAAAGTCCAATTAAACGTCTTGATCTATCTCTATAGATCTTGATGCCTAATATATAAGTAGCTTCACCGAGGTCTTTCATTGAAAAATTCTTATTCAAGTATCCTTTTATGCTATCCAGAAATTCTATATCATTTCTAATCAATAATATGTCATCCACATATAATATCATAAATGCTACAGAGCTCCCACTCACTTTCTTGTAAATACAGGCTTCTCCAAAAGTCTGTATAAAACCATATGCTTTGATCACCTCATCAAAGCGTATATTCCAACTCCGAGATGCTTGCACCAGTCCATAAATGGATCGCTGGAGCTTGCACACTTTGTTAGCACCTTTAGGATTGACAAAACCTTCTGGTTGCATCATATACAACTCCTCTTTGAGGTATCCATTTAGGAATGCAGTTTCGACATCCATTTGCCAGATTTCATAATCATAAAATGCGGCAATTTCTAACATGATTCGGACAAACTTAAGCATCACTATGGGTGAGAAAGTCTCATCGTAGTCAACTCCTTGAACTTGTCGAAAACCTCTCGCAACAAGTCGAGCTTCGTATACAGTAACATTACCGTCGGCGTCGGTCTTCCTCTTGAAGATCCATTTATTTTAAATGGCTTCCCGATCATCGGGCAAGTCAACCAAAGTCCACAATTTGTTCTCATACATGGATCCCGTCTCAGATTTCATGGCGTCAAGCCATTTTGCAGAATCTGGGCTCATCATCGCTTCCTCATAGTTCGTAGGTACATCACGGTCTAGTAACATGACTTCCAGAACTGGGTTGCCGTACCACTCTGGTGCGGAACGTAATCTGGTTGACCTAGGAGGTTCAGTAGTAACTTGATCCGAAGTTTCATGATCATCATCATTAGCTTCCTCACTAATTGGTGTAGGAATCACTGGAACTAGTTTTTGTGATGTACTACTTTCCAATTCGGGAGAAGGTACATTTACCTCATCAAGTTCTACTTTCCTCCCACTCACTTCTTTCGAGAGAAACTCCTTATCTAGAAAGGGTCCATTCTTAGCAACGAATATCTTGCCTTCGGATCTGTGATAGAAGGTGTACCCAACAGTTTCCTTTGGGCATCCTATGAAGGCACAGTTCTCCGACTTGGGTTCAAGCTTATCAGGTTGAAGCTTTTTCACATAAGCATCGCAACCCCGAACTTTAAGAAACGACAACTTTGGTTTCTTGCCAAACCACAGTTCATAAGGTGTTGTCTCAACGGATTTAGATGGTGCCCTATTTAACGTGAATGCAGCTGTCTCTAAAGCATAACCCCAAAACGATAGTGGTAAATCGGTAAGAGACATCACAGATCGCACCATATCTAATAAAGTACGGTTATGACGTTCAGAAACACCATTACATTGTGGTGTTCCGGGTGGCGTGAGTTGTGCAACTATTCCACATTGTTTCAAATGAAGACCAAACTCGTAACTCAAATATTTGCCTCCATGATCAGATCGTGCAAACTTTATTTTCTTGTTACGATGATTCTCTACTTCACTCTGGAATTCTTTGAACTTTTCAAATGTTTCAGACTTGTGCTTCATCAAGTAGATATACCCATATCTGCTCAAATCATCAGTGAAGGTCAGAAAATAATGATACCCACCGCGAGCCTCAACACTCATTGGTCCACATACATCAGTATGTATGATTTCCAACAAATCAGTTGCTCGCTCCATTGTTCCGGAGAACGGAGTCTTAGTCATCTTGCCCATGAGGCATGGTTCGAAAGCACCAAGTGATTCATAATCAAGTGATTCCAAAAGTCCATCAATATGGAGTTTCTTCCTGCGCTTTACACCAATATGACCTAAACGGTAGTGCCACAAATAATTTGCACTATCATTATTAACCTTGCATCTTTTGGCTTCAATATTATGAATATGTGTATCACTACGATCGAGATCCAACAAGAATAGGCCACTCTTCAAGGGTGCATGACCATAAAAGATATTACTCATATAAATAGAACAACCATTATTCTCTGATTTAAATGAATAACTGTCTCGCAAAAAACAAGATCCAGATATAATGTTCATGCTCAACGCTGGCACTAAATAACAATTATTTAGGTCTAATACTAATCCCGATGGTAGATGTAGAGGTAGCGTGCCGATGGCGATCACAACGACTTTGGAACCATTACCCACACGCATCGTCACCTCGTCCTTAGCTAATATTCATTTAATCCGTGGCCCATGTTTCGAGTTACAAATAGTAGTAACCGAACCAGTATCAAATACCCAGGAGCTATTACGAGCATTAGTAAGGTACACATCAATAACATGTATATAAAATATACCTTTGTTCATTTTGCCATCCTTATCTGCCAAATACTTGGGACAATTCCGCTTCCAGTGCCCAGTCCCTTTGCAGTAGAAGCACTCAGTTTCAGGCTTGGCTCCAGACTTGGGTTTCTTCACGGGAGTAGCAACTGTCTTGCTATTCTTCTTAAAGTTCCCCTTCTTTCCCTTGCCCTTTTTCTTGAAACTAGGGGTCTTGTTAACCAGCAACACTTGATGCTCCTTTTTGATTTCTACCTCCACAACTTTAAGCATAAAGAGCTCGGGTATTGTCTTCTGCATCCCTTGCATGTTATAGTTCACAACGAAGCCTTTATAGCTTGGTGGCAATGATTGAAGAACTCTATTAATAACACTATCTTCGTCAACTTTGCATCCAAGTTGAGTCATATGATTGTAATACCCAGACATTCTGAGCAAGTGTTCACTGATAGAACCGTTCTAGCAAGAACTTATTGTAAATCTCATATTTCTCAATCCGGGCATTTGCTTGAAATATTAACTTCAACTCCCGGAACATCTCATATGCTCCATGACGTTCAAAACATCGTTGAAGTCCCGGTTCTAAGCCATAAAGCATGGCACACTGAACTATCGTGTAGTCATCAGAACAAGCTTGCCAGACGTTCATAACGTCCGGGGTTGCTCCTGCAGCAGGCCTGTCACCTAGCGGTGCTTCCAGGACATAATTCTTCTATGCAGCAATGAGGATAATCCTCAAGTTACAGACCCAGTCCGTGTAGTTGCTACCATCATATTTCAACTTAGCTTTCTCTAGGAACGCATTAAAATTCAACGGAACAACAGCACGGGCCATCTATCTACAATAACATAGACATGCAAAATACTATCAGGTACTAAGTTCATGATAAATTAAAGTTATATTAATCAAATTACTTAAGAACTCCCACTTAGACAGACATCCCTCTAATCATCTAAGTGATCACATGATCCATATCAAATAAACCATGTCCGATCATCACGTGAGATGGATAGTTTTCAATGGTGAACATGTTATGATGATTCACGCTCGACCTTTCGGTCTCCAGTGTTCCATGGCCATATCTGCATATGCTAGGCTCGCCAAGTTTAACCCGAGTATTTTGCGTGTGCAAAACTGGCTTGCATTCGTTGTATGTGAACGTAGAGTTTATCACACCCGATCATCACGTGGTGTCTCGGCACGACACACTTTCGCAACAGTGCATACTCAGGGAGAACACTTATACCTTTAAATTTAGTGAGAGATCATCTTATAATGCTACCATCGTTCTAAGCAAAATAAGATGCATAAAAGATAAACAGCACATGCAATCAATATAAGTGATATGATATGGCCATCATCATCTTGTGCCTTTGATCTTCATCTTCAAAGCACCGTTATGATCACCATCGTCACCGGCGCGACACCTTGATCTCCATCATAGCATTGTTGTCGTCTCGCCAACTATTTCTTCCACGACTATTGCTACCTCTTAGTGATAAAGTAAAGCAATTACATGGCGATTGCATTTCATACAATAAAGCGACAACCATATAGCTCCTACCAGTTGCCGATAACTCTGTTACAAAACATGATCATCTCATACAATAAAATTTAGCATCATGTCTTGACCATATCACATCACAACTTGCCCTACAAAAACAAGTTAGACATCCTCTACTTTGTTGTTGCAAGTTTTACGTGTCTGCTACGGGCTTCGAAATAATCGTTCTTACCTACGCATCAATACCACAACGATATTTCGTGAAGTATGTGATCTTTAAACCTTCACAAGGATCGGGCATAGCCACACTCGATTCAACTAAAGTGTGACACCCCTGATTTGACCGTACACTAATCATGCACGCAAATGCGTACGACCAAGATCAGGGACTCACTGGAAGATATACAACACAACTCTAGACACAAAAAAATAATACAACCTTTATATTACAAGCCAGGGGCCTCGAGGGCTCGAATACAAAAGCTTGAATACACAAGAGTCAGCGGAAGCAACAATATCTGAGTACAGACATAAGTTAAACAAGTTTGCGTTAAGAAGGCTAGCACAAGAACAACACGATCGAAAAGGCAAGGCCTCCTGCCTGGGACCTCCTAATTGCTCCTGGTCGTCAGCTGTCTCCATGAGGTAGTAGGCTTTGTCGGGGTAGTAGCAGTCGACTGGGGTCATCTGGCTCCTGGGATCCGCCATCTGGTTGCAACAACCAGAACGAAGAAAGAAGGGGGGAAAAGGGGTAGCAAAGCAACCGTGAGTACTCATCGAAAGTACTCGCAAGCAAGGATCTACACTACATATGCATCGATATTAATGAAAGGGGGTAGTATCTGTGGACTAAGCTGCAGAATGCCAGAATAAGAGGGAGAGAAGCTGGTCCTATCGAAGACTAGCATCTTCTGGAAACCACCAATCTTCCAGCAATAGAAGAGAGTACAGAATAACATATTATAATTATTAAGCATGTTGTAGCAATAATGCCCAGAGATCCTTCCTCGACTCCCTGCGAGGAAGCAATCCCGGAGCCACATATCCATACATGTCTCAGTATCTAGTTCTAGTTGTATCGATCGGGATACAACTCCAAATGTCCGTTATCGTAGGATAGGCTATCGATAGATGTTTTCTTCCCTGCAGGGGTGCACCAACTTACCCACCATGCTTTCTTAACTCCGATCGGACACACCATCAGGTCATGCCCGCCCTCGGCCAAACAATACACTGCAACCCGACCTAGGCTTAATAGAGAGGTCATGCACGCCGGACTAAACCCTATGCCCCCAGGGGTCATGGGCCAATCGCCCCGGGTACTCCTGCACGTTGTGTGGGCGGCCAGTGAGCAGATCTGGACAAGCTCCTTAAAAAGGTAGGTGCTTACGCGGTCCAACCCGACGCGCGCCGCTCAGTCGCAATGACGTCAGTTAAGCTTCGGCTGATGCATACGACGCAGAACGCCCATACTATGCCCACGTGATGGTTAGCGCTATCAGGCCAGAGGCTCCTTGGATCAAATATCCAAACCGTTTAGTGTCTTGGGAACGTGGTAACGAGCAGAGACTCACGAAAGATGTGACCCCGTCGCCTCGTCTCGAGGACTTGCGGCAAGGGCTAAGAATGCCTGGCCATGGCTCGTATTCAACTCTCGGGTACGCTACATGTCAACCCGTCTCCACATCACTCGCGGGTAACCCTCGAGGTTGACCCGCCTTTAGTAACAAGGTTTAGTGTAAAGTCATAGTAACCATAGTAACTGTGTGTCTAACACCAAAGGAAACCTGAGGAAATCACCCTCGATGGAATTCGACCTGATGTTTATTGTCAAGGTGAACGAAAGAGGAGTCACCCTCGAGGTCCACTCTTGAGGATTTGCACGATAGTGTCGTTATTGGGAGTGGAGAAAGAGGAATCACCCTAGATGACCATAACCGATGAACTAACCTACAAGATTAACATCGGAAGTGCTGATGAGGTCTCACCCTCGGCACTCGATAGTAACCCAGTAGTGTCGAGCAACTAAGGGGAAAGTGATGTGCGGTGCCGGGTCCTGGTCTTCGATCCCGTTGATTGGTTCTTCTGATAATCCAGCGGGGCTATCGGGACAATGTGTGGGTCACTGGTGGATCTCTAACCAGCCTATACTAAGCAGTTTAGTATAAACATGTAGGGTATGAAAGCTGGTAACAACAATAGGCTATGCATCAGAATATGATCATACAAAACAGTACCAGTTCTAATGCAAGCATAAGAGAGAATAGAGTGGGCAATATCGGAATGATCATGGGGGGTTGGCTTGCCTGGTTGCTCTGGCAAGAAGGAGGGGTCGTCAACACCGTGGTCGATCACCGGGGCATCATCGGTCTCGGGGTCTACCGGAGAGAAGAGGGAGAAGAAACAGTAAATATAAAGCACATAGATGCAACAAAGAAGCATGACATGTCAACACGCAGTGCTAGGGGTACTCTAACACAATACAAGACGATACCGGCGAAGTGGGAAAGCATCCGGGAAAGTATCCCCCGTGTTAGGCATTTCGGGCAGATGAAATGGAGGGGGGAGGTTGCATGTCCGCTATGATAGGGACGTGCGACGGATGAGCTGACCGCGTATCCGAATTCGTCTCGTCGTTCTGAGCAACTTTCATGTATAACACTTTTTCATCCGAGTTACGGATTATTTTATATCAATTTTCAATTATTTACTAATACTCTAGAATTTCTGGAATTATTATATTTAATTAAATTGAATTGACCAAGTCAACTTGACTAGTCAAAAGGGCAGGTATGACCCACATGTCATATACTATTCACCTAAACAAATAAATAAACCTAACTTATTAAAGTGCGCCTACATGTCATCTACTAGTAGACTAACTTAGAACTAAACTGGTACTACTACTAAGCCTAGCCCAATTAAACCAGGGGCCGGCCGGCGGCATAGCCAGCCGTGTCTGTACTCACGCACGTACACACGACAAACACACAAGTCCTTAGCCATGGCCATGGCCATGGCCACCCCCAGCGCAACCTCATGACCAAGTAGCAGCAGCAATTAGATTAGCAGCATCACTAGCTAGTGGGTTAGTAGGAGCGGCAGCAGCACTCAACAGCAGCGACGCCGGCGCAACAGCAAGCAGGGATGGGAGCTAGGCGCAGCAGCGGTCGACAACAGCAAGCCGAGGCCACTCGTGGGCGTGCACGCACAACACCAAGCCACGACGAGGCCACGCATGGGCGTGCATGCACAGTAGCAGTAGCGATAGGGCAGGAGCAGCAACTACACGCACGCACATACACATACACGGGGGTTCGGGCGATGGCGAACAATGGTGTAAAGAGACACGGGTCGAAGGGGGAAAGGGGTGGAATCGGCTGAGGAGCTCACCACCAAGCTCGTAGACATGGATTGGAGGCGTGGGGGCGACCAGATGCGACGAGCTCGACGATAAGAGACGACGGCCGTGGCGGAAAATCAGCTCAATCCCAAGCGTATAGTGCACCTCCGGCCGAACGGATGCACGGGGATGACGGAGTCAGCGACTAGGAAGTCCCTGGACAAGCTCTTGGTCGCCGAGGAGGCTAGTGGCCACGGGGACGGGGACGGCGCATCGACGGTAGCTCGGGCACGAGGTTCCCAGGAGAAACGTGAGTGGGAGAGTAGAATTTTGCGGGCTAGGGTTTGTCTACAGCGACGAGGGGGCTCTTATCCTTCTCGATGTGTCGTGGATGCTCGACATGAGCTAATCGAGTGTGTGGACGGGCGTGCGTGAGCCACGCCATGGCACTGCCTCCTCCTGTAGCGTGAGGAAGGAGAAGGCCCTGCCGGGCTGGGCCAAAGTGCTTTGTGACACTTAGGCCCAGTTGCGCACAATGTCAGGCCTTTTATTTTCATCCTATTCTGTTTTCTTTATTCCTCGCCTGTTTCGCATCTAGTTTAGCTAGTAAATGATTTTTGCTATATATGAAACTTGGCACAAAAATATAGGGCAATATTCTGGTTTGGTATAAAAGGTTTCAAAACATTTGGGAGTGTTCAACTATTTATAGAAATTGAAAAGGCCAATTTATTGGTTGTTGGTCCACTGTTATAATACCCAGGGGCATTTTAAATATCTCCAAATATGTTTGTTAATGCATGACAACTATGTAGTGAATGTTTCTAACCTAAGGAACATTTTAATTTACCGTTTTATAAAACTATTATTTGACTTGGTATTTGACATTGAAATTGACTTTGATTTTATGAAGTGGCAATTTGCATAGTAATGATGATGACATGGCCACCATTAGGGGGTGATTACTGTAGCATGTCACTACGGGTGTTACAAATCTCCTCCACTACAAGAAATCTCGTCCCGATATTTAAGAGGTAAAGTAGGGGGAGGTCTGGTTACGAAATTCTAACGGATCTTCTCATTATGGGTTGCTCTTCTCGAAGAAGTCAATCCCTTCCGTTGACGTCTTCATTCTTCTGATCTAGATCGTCATGATGAAGTCGTCATCCTTTCTTCGGGGTCTTCATCATACTAACGAAAGGACAAGGAGTAACTTCAGAAGAACAGACCTCTACAAGGTTGCTCATCTGGTAGATAACTCAGGGAATGTGGTAGAAATTCCATCTCAAATTGAAACTCATGAGAACCATCGAGAGAGATAAAAGATGGCATGAGAAGTTTTAAGCTGATGAGCAATCATTTAATGCCCAACCGGGAGTGTGAATGGGGATCAGATCAACCGGGAAATAATATTGCATTTGATTTCAGAATAGAATTAAAAAAGGTGGCCTCATGAATCTCAAACGAAGACAAGCGGGTGGAATAACTTTGGGAACAGGAGTGTACAAGAGAGTTAGGTTTTGATCCTGCGGAACTGTGGGTTACGTGCCCACCATGTGGTTGAAAGGTAGGAAGGGCGCTGACATATTGCAGGGTCATGGTAGCAAGGCAGGTCAGAGGATAGGATGTTAGTTGTGTTGACAACAACGTTGGTACCAAGGGCGAGGGATGAAGAGAACCATTTTCCTGCTCGTTAAGACGAGGCAGACCGATAGGCAAAGTTCTCATCCATCGGTGGCTATCGGAATGTTAAAAAAATAGTAACAGGGTCGTACTGATAGATGGTACGCCAAGGTGTTGCATAAGCAGAGAATTATTACTGCTTAGATTATATGTAGATCAAAGAAAGGTTAAACAAACAAATGGAAAGGAAAATGTGTTTAAACACAATGAAAAGGAGTATATCATTCCAAAGATTAAGTAGGGCATGATATACGTGTCAGGAGATCAAAGTCCTGACCATATAGATAAAAGGGATAAGAAGAATAATGATATGTACCCACACAACGATGTTGGATAGTTAATCAAGAAACATTTAGCATTGCGCTTACAATGTTCTTGCGGATCTTCGGAGTACCACAGACATGCTTCGAGATAGCATTAACATGGTTATCGGGTAAAGGTCGGACCTCATGAACACAAAGGATCCATAGGGAATTTCTAGAACATCTCATGCAATTTTATCAGGAAAAAGATGAGGATGTGGCCGATGGGTTCAGCTGCAATCCATCGTCATGTCAAAAAGGATGTAATTCCAAAATTATATGAACAAGTTTGTGTTGGGGCGAAGGCATAATTGTTGTAGATGATAACACAAATCATCGAGGGGCAAGGATGGTATTTATCATCATGAATTCGATTGATATCCTGGAACAACTCAGAATGTTGATGATGACCACGACACATTTGTCGAGAGATTTCATGAAGATGTAATCGATCGGCGATGACATCAAGTCAAAGGAATAATGAAGCGAAGGGTTATTCGAACCACGGTTACAACACAAACTTGAAATCAAGCTTGATGTTCAAGGCGAAAAATTGATATGACGAGGAAGATTGACGTAAGCTTAGCTCATTGCCTAAATTGTGCTCCGGGAAGAAGGACCAAGTAGCAGAGTAAGAAAAATGCACGATAATGATATAGCCGATCAGGCTAGATATTCCTTGAATAATTTATAAACTCATAAGCAATGGAGATTACTTAGAGTTATTGAATCGGAGTGCGAAATTGATTCGCTTATCGATGTCCTTGAGTGTCTAACAACTCAGAACCCGGGGCAAATTGGAATCGGTGAGAAGTAATACTTGAAGAAGAACTCATAAGAAGTAATAAGGTTC
Source organism: Secale cereale (assembly GCA_902687465.1). NCBI lineage: Eukaryota > Viridiplantae > Streptophyta > Magnoliopsida > Poales > Poaceae > Secale > Secale cereale. Next base: position 646,932,819 of record LR738710.1, read on the forward strand.
TGTGACTTTATCGAGATATCACGAGGTAATACTCGAAGGTAGATCATAATAGAGGTTGGACAGGTGCATTGACCTGCAGAGGACAAGTGGTTTAACTTGTCTGAGAAATGGTATTTAAAGGAGAGCCTGGTCGGACCCATGATTGCAAAAGGCCAAATCCCTGATATAAGATGAACTTATATCAAGGGGATAACTAATTTTAAGAGAAGCCTTAATGATAAGACCTACACCGTATCCATGGGCATGAACATAAAGTTCAAGGTCGACTCCCACTTTTGCAATGCATAACTTTTCATTCACTTCTCGTTTTAAAGAAGCTGTCATGTCGAAATTTTATCTAGCAAAGCACCAGAAGAGTATGACTCGTGTCAACCTTTAGGGGTATCTTAGGAACATATACCACAAACTTCAGGAGTATTTAATACAAGCTCGAAGGTAGAGCAAGGTTGACAAAAGTAGAGGATACAAATTGTCAAGGGCATAATGTATCAAGGGAAGAACTCACAAGAATTTGAATGTGAAAGGACACTGTCGGATAATAATCCAACAAGGGGTCTTGTGATCTACAACAAAGCTGATGTCAGTATCGGTACTCAATTAGAGGAAGAAGGAATGCAGAGGTGTCAAATTATAGAAACAACTGACTAATTCAAAGCTCAAATGCAAAGGAATTGCGATTTCCAAATCAAGGGATTAGAAGCCAACGCTCTTATTAAGAATGCATAAGTTGAATAGACTTAGGGGTACAATCAACAGAAATTTGATTGGTCGAGAACCAGCTCATATTCAGAATGATGTCTGCGCCGGAAGGATGAATTTTAGGATCAAGGATTGCGAGCATTCGCAACATGTTGAATCAACGAACTCAAAATGATAATGACAAAGGATGTCAATAAGATTACTAGACTTATGGGGTTAACCATAATGTAAGCAAGCAAGTATTACAATAGCAATAGTGTTAGGGATATTACTAGCAGGTATAAACCGGCTAGTGTAAACTGGATTATGATAATATTGTTGTATAGTTATAGTTCCCAAATAGAAGTTACGGCCCAAGAAGGCTTAGGGCCCATGTGTAGAGTTACGGTTTGTAAACTTCCTAATCATGTAACTTGAGAAACAAGGAAGAAAGAGCAGAGACCGAGGCGGACACAAGTATGAGCCGGCCTCGGGACTCTGTAAACCGGACCGGGCGTCGCCTCTATATAAAGGGACGACCCAGCGACGGTTCAAGGACGAGAGACAACCCGTCGAGACACAGGCAAGCGATCCGCTCCCTGTTCATCGACGCCCAAGCAATACCAAACCAAACTAGACGTAGGCTTTTACCTTCATCGAAGGGGCTGAACTAGTATAAATCCTTTGTGTCCTTTGTGTGCTTTTAACCCCTTCAAGCTAACCCGTGCGATGGTTCCTCAACTAAGTCCGTTAAACCGGACGTCTGCCATGTTAATTCCACGACAGTTGGCGCCCACCGTGGGGCCTCCGCATGATGGTTTCGAGTTCTTGAAGGGCAGCTTTGAAGGGCTCGAGGGTTACGCGGTCGGCCAGATGACCAAGAGCCGCCGCGGCCGGATCTACATCGACGACGCAGGCTGGGGACCGGAGGCCGATTCAATCGAATACGGGTACCGGGTTCCCTTCGGCGGCATCCACGTCTTCATCGACAAGATTGGTGAATCGGGACCTGAGCCGGACATCTTCCCCAACATCGTCGAGCCGGCTCAGCGTGGGGGCTAATGAGCAGTTGAAGTGTAAAACAGTAGCAATTCAAAACAAGTATCAAGCACACAAACAAGTTGTCTACTTGACACTTGGGGGCTAATGGGCTATTGAAGTATCAAAGAGTGGCAATTCAAAACAAGTCCCAGGCACATAAACCGGATTATGCCCCTGGCACTTGGGGGCTAATGTAAGATTATTTGCTCGGAATTGGAAGTACCGGTTCACCTTCTAAAATCAGCTAAACCGGAACTTGGGGGCTACCATGGTATGAACAGAAACACAACAAAGGTAAAAACAAAGACAAGGGAGTTACCTCGTATTTTTCTTTCATCATGCTGATTAAGCCCGCTTCATAGTCCCGACCAGTGTGAAGCCAGTTCAAATACCCGGAATAGAGCTCTTGGGCACTCAGCTCGGCAAAACCAGACAACTCCGTGCTCCATTTGCCCTTCTCTTGATGGACTTTCTCCGCTTTAGCCGTGTGCTTAGCTAAAACAGTGGGCTCAGCAGGAGTGGTGTAAGCTGTACCAGTTACTTGAACCTCTAGAGAAGGAGCAGTTGTCGGTGGTGGAGTAGCAGTGTGAACTGGGCTAGCAGGAGCCGGGTTAGTCTAAGGAGGATTGACCCGGGCAGGACTCGCCGGTTCAAGGACGTTCTTAGTGTTGGGGTCCTCAGGAACAGTTGTATAAGTGTGCTCCATGGGAGGAGGATCTTCAAGCTGCTCTGTGGGTTCGCCTTTCGGAGGGACAGTTGTATCAGGATCAACTGCCGGATCATCAGTGGCAGTTTCAGCGGCCGTTTTGTCGGCCTTTGCCCTTTTGCTGGGTTTAGGCTTGCTGAAAGGAATTAGAAAACAAATCAGAATCATAAAAGTAAATGTAAAGGTAAACCGGACGAGGTAAAGGACTTACCCAGGGACAGTCTTCAGAACCGGGACTTGTGTGGCAGTGGATTCACCAGAAGAAGATAAGGGAGTCTCCTGATAATTAGGGTCAGACGGTTTAAGTGGTTTGCGTATAAGCACGGCCTTGGGATGAAGAAGAGTTGGAGAGAGTATAACCTCAGAGCGGCGCCTCCGAGCCGGAGTAAGAGATATTCCGGACAATTCAACTACGAGGCCACTGTGGCGTGTAGCCCGGCGAGCTTCATGTTGCTGTTTCTTCAAAAGAAAATTGGGGTCCAATTGAGCATAAGGGTGAGAAAACTGATATTTCCGGACTGGCCGACGAATTTTTGGTGGAGGTGGTTCTGAATCTGAAGAAAGAATAGTTACCTCAATTTCTGCCGGTTTATCTCCTTCAGCCAAATCCTGCGAAAAGACACCGTTAAACACAAGTCTGGATAAAAGTGAACAAATTATAGCCGGATTAACTCATACCTCAGAGTCCGGATCATCATCTTCAGCATGTGAACCGGAGCCAGCAGCCGCCTTTCTTTTCTTGACAACATAAGTTTTCCGGAGCGGTTGTTTGCCAGCCTTCTCCTGAGGTTTCCTTTTCCAGAAAGGATCATCGGCCTGTTCAAAAGAGAGTGTTAATTGGGAAACAGTTTATATGAACGGATTAAAAACATACAGAAGAGAGTAAGACTTACTGCAGACAGCTTGTTCTTCTTATAATACGGAGCCAATCCGGTTTGGCTACATTCTTCTAAGGAGACATTGAGCATCTTCTTAGCAGACTCAATGACTTCCGATTCAGAAAGTTTGTCTTTAGAAATCCGTTGAGGATCATCCGGTTTACCAGAATATTTACACATCAGACTCGGGCGCAGACTCAGAGGAAGGATACTCCAAGAAAGCCAGCAGCGCATAAAATCAATTCCGGTTAAACCGTTGGCCATAAAGGCTTTCAGCCTGGCAAGTTGAGAAGCAAACCGGGGCCGTTCTGAGGAGCTGAGGCGCTGCGGCAAAGGGTGATCCTCCGGAAGACGATGCTCGCGATAACCCGGCAGTGGGTTTTCCCCTTCAGGTGAAGTGTCAATGCAATAAAACCAAGACTTGTTCCAATCCTTGGGGTGCGTGTGGAGAGCGGCATGGGGAAAGACTGCGTCTCTTCTCTTCTGAATGCTGACCCCGCCCAGTTCTTGATGAGGTCCGCCAGTAAACTCAGTTCGCCGGTTCAAGTGGAAGAAGTCCTGGAACAGGTCGACTGATGGCTCTTCTTGCAAATATACCTCTGAGAAAACTTGAAAATCGCAGATGTTTGAAATAGAGTTGGGACCTATGTCCTGAGGGTGAAGTTGGAAAGCGGCAAGCACGTCCCGGAAGAACTTTGAACCAGGAGGAGTGAAACCTCGAGCAATGTGGTCGAAGAAGACAATAACCTCCCCCTCTCTGGGAGCAGGAGGACATTCATTTCATGGGGCCCTCCATTTTAAAACGGACCGAGGGCCTAGAGTGCTGATTGCAGCAGCATTGACTAAATCTTCTTCCGTAATGATGGAAGGAACCCAGTCGCAAGCAACAAACTGTTTAGCCATAGCAACAGAAGAACAATGCTGAAAGGGTAAAGTGTAAACTCCGGATTATTCAAGTACAGTGGTATAAACCGGAAGACATATGCAAAGTCACAACGACGGTTTAGACAAGGGACTAATGACATTTCTAACCCGGAAGTAAGCAGGAAACGCATTACTACCAGTTCGTGATAACAAAAGAGAGGAGCTAAACCGTCGCATTCATCGTTGATGCATTACAGAAGCAATATATGACTGGTTAAACCGGCGGAGACCGTACAGATCTATAAGGATGAAGAAACAAGTTTCTACGGAAAGGTAAGGTAAAACAGATCTGAGCAGTAAGAAAAAAGAAAAATTATGCAGGTCTATTACAGGAAGAACTACAAGGATCCTATACGGAGCAGACAAATCTAAAGGTTGAGTCTAAAGGCCGAAATCTAAGCATAAGGCGGCGGAGTAGAAACAGGTTTCACAGACAAAACTAAAGGATGAAGCCACGGCGAACATGGCATATTGGACGAACAGATGAAGCTTTCCTAGGTCTAATGGCGGAAGCGAGGGAAGAACCCTAAAAGCTACAGATCTATAGCAAAGGAGACAGATTACCTGAGGCAGCAGGAGATGGCGGCGGGGTTATCTGGTTACGTTCGGCTTGATGCGGCGGCCGGACTCGCTGGCGACGGCGAGCTTGACGGATGACGGCGGAGGCTTGAGCTCGGGCGGCAGAGGAAGAAGACGAGCAGAAGGAGACGAGGAAGAGAGGCAATAGTATTTATAAGGGGGCAGAGATGAAACGGCAGGCGCGAGATTTGAGGAGGCAAAAGATTGGATAAAGATTCCCTGTCGCCTCGATTCTCGGGATGGCCTTTAAACAAAGGTGATAGACAGCTGCGCGCGTTAAATGCGGAAGTGATGTCACGATCAAATTAAGTGATTTTCAAGGATGACGTCATGGCCGGTTTACAAAAATGAGAAGACACAAGAAAAGAAGATAATGCAAGACTGAGAAGATTGATGTGAACAAGTTCAAATCATTTTGGGGCCTAATGTCAGGGATATTACTAGCAGGTATAAACCGGCTAGTGTAAACCGGATTATGATAATATTGTTGTATAGTTATAGTTCCCAAATAGAAGTTACGGCGCAAGAAGGCTTAGGGCCCATGTGTAGAGTTACGGTTTGTAAACTACCTAATCATGTAACTTGAGAAACAAGGAAGAAAGAGCAGAGACCGAGGCGGACACAAGTATGAGCCGGCCTCGGGACTCTGTAAACCAGACCGGGCGTCGCCTCTATATAAAGGGACGACCCGGCGACGGTTCAAGGACGAGAGACAACCCGTCGAGACACAGGCAAGTGATCCGCTCCCTGTTCATCGACGCCCAAGCAATACCAAACCAAACTAGATGTAGGCTTTTACCTTCGTCGAAGGGGCTGAACTAGTATAAATCCTTTGTGTCCTTTGTGTGCTTTTAACCCCTTCAAGCTAACCCGTGCGATGGTTCCTCAACTAAGTCCGTTAAACCGGACATCCGCCTTGTTAATTCCACGACAAATAGGCTGCTGAGGATTTTGGGGGATTGAATAGCGTTTCGAAGACCTTTGTGAAATGCATGAACAACTGGGGATGAACGAATCCCCAGTAAGTGTGATGAATTATTCATGCATGTTTTCATGCGGAAAAGGAGGTGCAAGGCAGTAGGAAAAAGGATTCTCAAAAGTCGAAGACTACTTTCAGGTATCTTGTAATAATCAAGAACAACTAGGGATGGAAGTATGAAAGGCGAGGGTATGTAGTTATCCATAAGGATTCAACGGTATTGAGGGATTGCAAAAGAAATGAACACAAGTTCTCGGGAGTAGATCAGAGAGTATCTTCGAAGTCTTCTGGTGAAGCAGGCAACCATCCGGAATGAAAGGGGCTCTCCGGGGAAAGTCGTTACGAGAACCTAATATAGTTAGTAAATTCATTTAACCCGAATAGAAGAGAGTTCAGAGTCCCAGAGTATTAGACGAGGAGTAAAAGATCCTAATACCACCCAATGGCGATGTGGGCCCGTAATGCCACACAGCCATGTTAGTAAAATAGTTTTCCAAATACTAGACTCAACTTCGGCCAAGGATTTTGAAAGGGGGGTTCCTACAGGTAGTCGGCTCTGATACCAACTTGTGATGCCCCTGATTTGACCGTACACCAATCATGCACGCAAATGTGTACGACCAAGACCAGGGACTCACTGGAAGATATCACAACACAACTCTAGACACAAATAAAATAATACAAGCTTTATATTACAAGCCAGGGGCCTCGAGGGATCGAATACATAAGCTTGAATACACAGGAGTCAGCGGAAGCAACAATATCTGAGTACAAACATAAGTTAAACAAGTTTGCCTTAAGAAGGCTAGCAAAAGAACAACACAATCGAAAAGGCAAGGCCTCCTACCTGGGACTTCCTAACTGCTCCTGGTCGTTAGCTGTCTCCATGAGGTAGTAGGCTTTGTCGGGGTAGTAGCAGTCGACTAGGGTCATCTGGCTCCTGGGATCCGCCAACTGGTTGCAACAACCAGAACGAAGAAAGAAGGGGGGAAAAGGGGTAGCAAAGCAACCGTGAGTACTCATCCAAAGTACTCGCAAGCAAGGATCTACACTACATATGCATAGGTATCAATGAAAGGGCGTAGTATCTATGGACTAAGCTCCAGAATGCCAGAATAAGAGGGAGAGAAGCTAGTCCTATCAAAGACTAGCATCTTCTGGAAACCACCAATCTTGCAGCAATAGAAGAGAGTACAGAATAACATATTATAATTATTAAGCATGTTGTAGCAATAACGCCCAGAGATCCTTCCTCGACTCCCTGCGAGGAAGCAATCCCGGAGCTACATATCCATTCATGTCTCAGTATCCATTTCTAGTTGTATCGATCGGGATACAACTCCAAATGTCCGTTAACGTAGGACAGGCTATCGATAGATGTTTTCTTCCCTGCAGGGGTGCACCAACTTAGCCACCACGCTTTCTTAACTCCGACCGGACACACCATCAGGTCATGCCCGCCCTCGGCCAAACAATACGCCGCAACCCGACCTAGGCTTAATAGAGAGGTCATGCACGCCGGACTAAACCCTATGCCCCCAGGGGTCATGGGCCAATCACCCCGGGAACTCCTGGACGTTGCGTGGGCGGCCGGTGAGCAGACCTGGGCAACCTCCTTAAAAAGGTAGGTGCTTACGCGGTCCAACCCGGTGCACGCCGCTCAGTCACAATGACGTCAGTTATGCTTCGGCCGACGCATACGACGCAGAACGCCCGTACTATGCCCACGTGATGGTTAGCGCTATCAGGCCAGAGGCCCCTTGGATCAAATATCCAAACCGTTTAGTGTCTTGGGAACGTAGTAACGAGCAGAGACTCACGAAAGATGTGACCCCGTCGCCCCATCTCGAGGACTTGCGGCAAGGGCTAAGAATGCCTGGCCACGCCTCGTATTCAACTCTCGGGTACCCTCCAGGTCAACCCGTCTCCACATCACTCGCGGGTAACCCTCGGGGTCGACCCGCCTTTAGTAACTAGGTTCAGTGTAAAGTCGTAGTAACCATAGTAACTGTGTGTCTAACACCAAAGGAAACCTGAGGAAATCACCCTCGATGGAATTCCACCTGATGTTTATCATCAAGGTGAACGAAAGAGGAGTCACCCTCGAGGTCCACTCTTGAGGAGTTGCACGATAGTGTCGTTATCGGGACTGGAGAAAGATGAATCACCCTTGATGACCATAATCGATGAACTAACCTAGAATGTTAACATCGGAAATGCTGATGAGGTCTCACTCTCGGCACTCGATAGTAACCCAGTATTGTCGAGCAACTAAGGGGAAAGTGATGTGCGGTGTCGGGTCCTGGTCTTCGATCCCGTTGATTGGTTCTTCTGATAATCCAGCGGAGCAGTCGGGACAATGTGGGGATCACTGGTGGATATGTAACCAGCCTATACTAAGAAGTTTAGTATAAACATGTAGGGTATGAAAGCTGGTAACAACAATAGGCTATGCATCAGAATAGGATCATACAAAATAGTACCAGTTCTAATGCAAGCATAAGAGAGAATAGAGTGGGCGATATCGGAATGATCAAGGGGGGTTGGCTTGCCTGGTTGCTCTGGCAAGAAGGAGGGGCCGTCAACACCGTAGTCGATCACCGGGGCATCATCGGTCTCGGGGTCTACCGGAGAGAAGAGGGAGAAGAAACAGTAAATATAAAGCACATAGATGCAACAAAGAAGCATGACATGTCAACACGCAGTGCTAGGGTGCTCTAACGCAATACAAGACAATACCGGCGAAGTGGGAAAGCATCCGGGAAAGTATCCCCCGTGTTAGGCATTTCGGGCAGATGAAATGGAGGGGGGAGGTTGCATGTCCGCTATGATAGGGACGTGCGACGGATGAGCTGATCGCGTATCCGAATTCGTCTCATCGTTCTGAGCAACTTTCATGTATAACACTTTTTCATCCGAGTTACGGATTATTTTACATTAATTTTCAATTATTTACTAATATTCTAGAATTTCTAGAATTATTATATTTAATTAAATCGAATTGACCAAGTCAACTTGATTAGTCAAAAGGGCAGGTGTGACCCACATGTCATATACTATTCACCTAAACAAATAAATAAACCTAAGTTATTAAAGTGCGCCTACATGTCATCTACTAGTAGACTAACTTAGAACTAAACTAGTACTACTACTAAGCCTAGCCTAATTAAACCAGGGGCCGGCCGGCGGCATAGCCAGCCGTGTCTGTACTCACGCACGTACACACGACAAACACACAAGTCCTTAGCCATGGCCATGGCCATGGCCACCCCTAGCGCAACTTCATGAGCAAGTAGCAGCAGCAATTAGAGTAGCAACAACACTAGCTAGTGGGTTAGCAGGAGCGGCAGCAGCACTCAACAACAGCGACGCCGACGCAACAGCAAGCAGGGATGGGAGCAGGGCGCATCAGCGGCCGACAGCAGCAAGCCGAGGCCACGCGTGGGCGTGCACGCACAGCAGCAAGCCACGACGAGGCCATGCGTGGGCGTGCACGCACAATAGCAGTAGCGACAGGGCAGGAGCAGCAACTACACACACGCACATACACATACACGGGGGTTCGGGCGATGGCGAACAATGGTGTAAAGAGACACGGATCGAAGGGGGAAAGGGGTGGAATCGGCTGAGGAGCTCACCACCAAGCTCGTAGACATGGATTGGAGGCGTGGGGGCGACCATATGCGACGAGCTCAACGACGAGAGACGACGGCCGTGGCGGAAAATCAGCTCGATCCCGAGCGTATAGTGCGCCTCCGGTCGAACGGATGCACGGGGATGACAGAGTCGGTGACTAGGAAGTCTCTGGACAAGCTTTTTGTCGCCGGGGAGGCTAGTGGCCACGGGGACGGCGACGGCGCATCGACGGTAGCTCGGGCACGAGGTTCCCGGGAGAAACATGAGTGGGAGAAGGGAATTTTGCTGGCTAGGGTTTGTCTACAGCGACGAGGGGGCTCTTATCCTTCTCTATGTGTCGTGGATGCTCGACACAAGCTAATCGGGCATGTGGACGGGCGTGCGTGAGCCACGCCATGGCACTGCCTCCTCCTGTCGCGTGAGGAAGGAGAAGGCCCTGCCGGGCTGGGCCAAAGTGCTCTGTGGCACTTAGGCCCAGTTGCGCACAGTGTCAGGCCTTTTATTTTCATCCTATTCTGTTTTCTTTATAACTCGCCTGTTTCGCATCTAGTTTAGCTAGTAAATGATTTTTGCTATATATGAAACTTGGCACAAAAATACAAGGCAATATTCTGGTTTGGTATAAAAGGTTTCAAAACATTTGGGAGTGTTCAACTATTTATAGAAATTGAAAAGGCCAATTTATTGGCTGTTGGTCCACTATTATAATACCCAGGGGCATTTTAAGTATCTCCAAATATGTTTGTTAATGCATGACAACTATGTAGTGAATTTTTTTTAACCTAAGGAACATTTTAAATTACTGTTTTATAAAATTATTATTTGACTTGGTATTTGACTTTGAAATTGACTTTGATTTTATGAAGTGGCAATTTGCATAGTAATGATGATGACATGGCCACCATTAGGGGGTGATTACTGTAGCATGTCACTACGGGTGTTACATAAAGTTGGAGAAACTGTCACCCGCCAGCCACCTGTATGAGAAGCACGTCGGTAGAACCAGTCACGCGTAAGCGTACGCGTAATATCGGTCCGGGTCGCTTCATCCAACAATACCGCCGAATCAAAGTATGATATGCTGGTAAGCAGTATGACTAGTATCGTCCTCAACTCACTTGTGTTCTACTCATGCATAAAACATCTATGCATAAACCTGGCTCAGGATGCCACTGTTGGGGAATGTAGTATTTCAAAAATGTTGCTACACACACGCAAGATCATGGTGATGTATAGCAACGAGAGGGGAGAGTGCCGTCCATGTACCCTCGTAGACTGTAAGCGGAAGCGTTATGACAACGCGGCTGATGTAGTCGTATGTCTTCACGATCGACCGATCCTAGTATCGAACGTACGGCACCTCCGCGATCTGCACACGTTCAGCTCGATGACGTCCCACAAACTCACGATCCAAGAGCTTCGAGGGAGAGTTCCTTTAGCACGACGGCGTGACAATGGTGATAATGAAGTTACCGATGCAGGGCTTCGCGTAAGCACCACTACGATATGACCGAGGTGGATTATGGTGGAGGGGGGCACCGCACACAGCTAAGAGATCAATGATCAACTTGTGTGTCTATGGGGTGCCCCTTCCCCCGTATATAAAGGAGTGGAGGAGGGGGAGGAGGCCGGCCTCCTAGGCATGCCCCAAGGGGAGTCCTACTTCCACCGGGAGTAGGACTCCAACCCTTCCAAGAGTAGGAGTAGGAGGGAAGGAAGGAGGAGAGAGAGGGAAGGAAAAAGGGGGGCGCCGCCCCCTTCCTTGTCCAATTCGGACTAGAGGGGGTGGGGGCGCGCGGCCTGCCCTGGCTGCCCCTCCTCTTCTCCACTAAGGCCCATGAGGCCCATTACACTCCCCGGGGGGTTCCGGTAACCCCCCGGTACTTTGGTATTTGTTGCGGCGTTTATTTGAACTCTTGTGAAGTGGTTTCAATTCTGGACTTGTTTTGTTGCGGCGTTTATTTGAATTGGTCACCAACTTTGACAATCAGTGTATGTAATATGCTGCTTTGTTCCCCATATTAGCACTGGCGGCGAACTTTGATGCCCAATGGTTGTAATATGTGTAATAGCCGTAATAACCTAGCGTATGTTGATTGCTTATTTATTTCCTTATTGTCTTGTTTATTTGTTTGCTTGTAGTCAGTGCAGTTCTTTTTTCACGGTGTGCTAGTGGCTGCATTAACCTATCATTTAAAAGTAGGCCACAATAACCGTGGGCAACATACGGACCATTGTCACCATGGTCCTGCTATCTGCTGTAGTGACCATGGGCCAACTATGATCCTTCTACGGGCCGTAGAATCAATGGGCTTTCTACGGGCTGTATGACTGATTCGCCAAAAATGAGCCAATAACGGACCGCATTATGGCCTGTATACGGGCTTGAGTGGCAGCTGTTCATTCATGGTCCGAGCATAACGGGCCTTTAAGAGGTTGACAAGTATAACATGCTTAATTCTATCGACAGGCATAACTCGTCATTAATGGGCCGTATTTGATGACGCTATGAAAACGGCCCAATGGATTAATGGGCCACAAACGGCTGACTTTAACCACGGGCTTAATTTGGCACAAAAGCAGAACATGCCAGTAAGAGGCCGTAAGCTACCGAATGCTGCAAATCAGCCCAAGAATAAATGGGCCCTTAAAAGGCCGAAAGATAACACATGCTGGGAATGGCCCAATGGAGTAATGGGTCATTAATGGGTATGAAGCGATATACTGTTCATTATGGGCCAGTTTCACTACGGGCCCTTAGTGGGCCAAGAGTTACAAAGGGCCTCATATGGGCCGAAAGATGTCATGGGCCAGAAGTTACAACAGACTGGAATCATATTGGATGACCGAGATTGTCAGGCTCACTTCTGGGAAATAAATCACAGAATAGCCTTAAGTCACACTGGCTCCCAAGCACAACCAGTGGACAACCTTGATATAGATAACCAGTACAATAATATTACACAGGGTTGAGTCAGGGTGACTCAACAACTTATTACAACAACTCAACGCACTAGGGTGGCGGAATATGACAGTGGGTGGTGGAACTCAACACTGATATACTAGCATAGAGTCAAGCGTCAGTGTGAGGCTTGACTATTTTATTGGTGTGGCGGAAGCTTGACGGATGATACAAGTGATAGACTCCAAGACACAGGTGTGCTGACTGGGAACCTTCTAAGCGTCGGCCTCGCTAGCGCAATTCTCCTCCAATAGCTCGTCCTCCTCCAAGTCTGGCCAAGTAAATAGCCAGGGACAAGCCAGTGAGTACTTTGAATGTACTCGCAAACATTAAGAACATAAGGTATACTGAAAGCATATGCCATGGAGGATAAACTACATGCATGCAACAATTATCAAGACTTGGCATGGTGAAACATGGTTAATACAAAATTTAAATATTAATTTCAATAATATAAAAAAAGATAAAAGGAATGCCGGTCGGATGTCAAGTGACATCACGGTAGGACTTGAAGAGAAATGCCAGTCGGGTGTCCACAAGAGTAGTGGCGTGATAAACCGCCTGACACTCGAGGGACGCCACAAAAGGACTTTAAAAGAAATGCCAGTTGGGTGTCCACAAGAGTAGTGGCGAGATAAACCGCCTGACACTCGAGGGACGCCACAAAA
>LR738710.1:646945879-646957958 GCA_902687465.1 Secale cereale
GTAAATTTGGTCGCCGGGGTTGGTTTTGGCCGGTGGTCTGGGGCGACGAAGCATTTATGAGGCTGGTGGAGTTCGCCCGAAGCCTCCGCTTGGACGGGCTCGTGCTCGCTTGCCACGTCCGAGGTGTGCTGTCCGCACGGGCGCGGCGGCGTGGCCGGCTCCGGCGACTGCCATACGGGTCCCGGGCGGCGTGGTCGGTGTGTCCGTTGTGCGGAGGGGCGAAGGAGAGTGACGCGTGGGCGGGGAGGTAGGTAGGGGCGTTGCAGTGCAGTGAATGGCGGCCGATGGCCGAGGCGTTCCGCTCGGCCCCGCCGTGGACGAGCTCGGGGCGGTTGCACCGGCCAGCTGCCAGCTCACCGGCGTGGAGAGGCTGGGCGATGGGCCAGGGGAGCGGTCGGCAATGAAGGCGGGCGTCGACGCCGTGCGGGAGAGGAAGATGAGGTGTGCACGGCATCGCCGGCCCCTGTCGGCTAAAGAATTCAGTTAACTGAATTTCATTCAGTTATGAACAGTCTGCACCCCAAGTGTTTGATGAAATGCTATGTGGTGTTAAACATCTTGGTTGATCATGGGGCTTGCTGTGGTGGTGTGTGGTTGCTCAAAAATGAGTTTGCCAGAAGGCCAAGATTTTTGGTGGAATTTAAAAATGATTTGGAGCAAAAAGTTGATTTCTGGACCAAATTTGAATTGGATAGAATTTGAAATTTTTGAACTGTGGGACCAAATGTTTTTGAAGAAATGGGTTAAGGGTACCATGTATTTGCAGGGATAATTTTGGTGGGAGCAGAAGAGTCATAGAAAATGTAGTTCCTTTGTAATGTCAAGAAACTATGATTATTTCAAATTCCATCTTTGGAATTTAAACTATATAGAAAGAATATTTTTGTGGAGTGGGAAGGAGTTGAATAATATCATAGAAGGTGTGCATGACTTGAGAGGTAAATCTTGGAGTGGCAGAAAAATATTTGGAGAGGTTTTATGGTGCTAGAAGAGGTGGAAAGGACTTTTGCCTTTGAAAATAAATAACCAAAAACCAAAGATTCTTTAGAGAGAAATAGTTTTGAAAACCTCCAAAACAATTAAATCAAATAAGTCCACCCTTCAAACAGAACCCTCCAAGAAAATTTTAAACCTTAGCTAAAATTTTAAAAAAAAATTCAAAACTCCAAATAAATATTTTTGGGGTGTTACAAAGATGAAGCTAGTGGGCCAAATTCGGAAAGGCCATAATGGGCCGTGAGTTATCGGGCCTGAATGGGCTATATGCAAGCATGCCGTTAGCAGGCTTTCGATGGGCCGGCCCATTATCCTTTGACCAAGTCAAACGGGCCGGCCTTTTGACCTGAATGGGCCCCTGTTGGGCCATGCCACGTGTCGACGTATCATTGGCGGCTCCTGTCCATTGGTTGGTTGACATCTGTCCGACGTGGAGCTGACACGTGGTTCCTTCGGCCATTGAGAATTTTACACGTGGAAATTTGCCATTGGTCCTTGCTGTTAGCGTGTTATCGGCCAAAATCAGACCCGATACCTTAACTGTGACCCGTTAGGGTGGATGCCATGTGTCTGTTACCCTTGACGAAAGCACTTCCATGAGGCGCCATTTATCGTCATGGAAGTGAACGATTTCGTGATGATAATTTTGGTATTGTCATGGAACACTTCTACGACAACACATGTATGACTATCTTGATTCTGTCATAAAATCGTCATGGATGTACATGCATGACAGAAAACGTGACCTACTGTGACAAACACGTATTATCACGGAAGTGTTTTTTGTAGTGAATAGTGTTGATGTAGAAGCCCTCCATGGTCGAATCCCCCTCCGGCAGAGTACCGGAAAAGTCCTCCAGATGGGATCTCACGGGTACATAAGGTTGCGGCGGTGGAAAAGTGGTTTTGATGCCTCCCTTAGGGTTTCTGGAATATTTGAGAATATATAAGCGGAAGAAGTAGGTCAGGGGGCTGCGAGGAGCCCACAAGGTAGGGGTTGCGCCCTACCCCCCCTGGGCGCCCCCTCCACCCTTGTTGCCGCCTCGTGGATCCGCTGACTTGGACTCCAAGTCCCCTGGGTGTCTTCTGGTCCAAGAAAAATCATCGTAAAGCTTTATTCTGTTTGGACTCCGTTTGATATTCCTTTTCTGTGAAACTCAAAAACAAGGAAAAAACAGAAACTGGCACTTCGCTCTTGGTTAATAAGTTAATCCCAAAAATAATATAAAATAGCATATTAATGCATATAAAACATCGAAAATAGATAATATAATAGCATGGAACAATAAAAAATTATAGATACGTTGGAGACGTATCAACCATCCCCAAGCTTAATTCCTGCTCGTCCTCGAGTAGGTAACTGATAAAAACAGAATTTTTGATGTGGAATGCTACCTAACATATTTATCCATGTAATTCATCTTTATTGTGGCATGAATGTTCAGATCCATAAGATTCAAAACAAAATTTTATATTGACATGAAAACAATAATACTTCAAGCATACTAGAAAGCAAATCATTAAGCCTAAAAAATAACATGGCTAAAGAAAGTGATGACCCACAAGTGTAGGGGATCTATCGTAGTCTTTCAATAAGTAAGAGTGTCGAAACCAACGAGGAGCAGAAGGAAATGATAGGCAGTTTTCAGTAAGGTGTTCTCTGCAAGCACTGAAATTATCGGTAACAGATAGTTCTGTGATAAGGTAATTGGTAACAAGTAACAAATAGTAAAAGTAAATAAGGTGCAGCAAGATGGCCCAATCCTTTTTGTAGAAAAGGACAAGCCTGGACAAACTCTTATATGAAGGAAAGCGCCCCTGAGGACATATGGGAATTATCATCAAGCTAGTTTTCATCACGTTCGTTACTTTGATAATTTGGTATGTGGGTGGACCGGTGCTTGGGTACTTCCCTTACTTGGACAAGCATCCCACTTATGATTAACCTCTATTGCAAGCATCCGCAACTACAAAAGAAGTATTAAGATAAACCTAACCATAGCATGAAACATATGGATCCAAATCAGCCCCTTACGAAGCAACACATAACCTAGGGTTTAAGCTTCTGTCACTCTAGCAACACATCATCTACTTATTACTTCCCAATGCCTTCCTCCAGGCCCAAACAATGGTGAAGTGTCATGTAGTCGATGTTCACATGACACCACTAGAGGAAAGACAACATACATCTCATCAAAATATCGAAGGAATACCAAATTCACATGACTACTTATAGCAAGACTTCTCCCATGTCCTCGAACAAACTTAACTACTCCCAAGACATATTCATGTTCATGATCAGAGGGATGTTAATATGCATAATGGATCTGAACATCTAATCTTCCAGCAAGTAAACCAACTAGCATCAACTACAAGGAGTAATCAACACTACTAGCAACTCACATGTACTAATATGAGGTTTTGATACAAAGATTGGATACAAGAGATGAACTAGGGTTTGAGAGGAGATGGTGCTGGTGAAGATGTTGATAAAGATAACCCTCCCCAAGACAGGAGAGTTGTTGGTGATGACGGCGGTGACGATTTCCCCCTCCCGGAGGGAAGTATCCCCAGGAGTACAGCTCCGCCGGAGCCCTAGATTGGTTCCGCCAAGGTTCCGCCTCGAGACGGCGACGCTTCGTCCCGCCTCCTTCTGATTTTTTCCATGTCAAAACACCTAATATAGTAGAAGATGGGCATCGGGGGGCTTCCAGGTGGCCCACAAGGCAGGGGGCGCACCCCCCCACCCTCGTGGACGGTGGGTGGCCCCCCTTCTGTACTTCTTTCACCACATATTTTTTATATTTTCCGAAACTGACTTTCGTGGAGTTGAAGGGCTTTTTGAGTTGTGCAGAATAGCACAAAATTCCAGCTGCCGGCATTCTCCCTCTTTATGTAAACCTCGTAATATAAGAGAGAAAAGGCATAAGTATTGTGACATAATGTGTAATAACAGCCCATAATGCAATAAACATCAATATAAAAGCATGATGCAAAATGGACGTATCAACTCCCCCAAGCTTAGACCTCGCTTGTCCTCAAGCGGAAGCCGATATCGAAAAATATGTCCACATGTTTAGAGATAGAGGTGTCGATAAAATAAAATACGAACATGAGGGCATCATGATCATTCTTATAACAGCAACATATGACTCCTTTCTGTACTCCTAGGAGTATGTACTCTCATCCTCAATATACCTCATATACGCATTAATTATACCTCTTTATCATTCTCAATATAATTCATTAAATATTTTAAGATACCGCAATACGAGTTTTGTTGAAAAAATATCATTTGCGACGTACTTTTTGTAATATACCTTTTTCACGTACAAACACATCAGTATATACGTAAATATTTAAAAATATGTAGACTCGCATGAATTTTTTCATGAAACTCATTTTGGGTATCTAATAATTACTAATGTAGTATATTAAAAATAATAAAGAGGTATAAAAGATTTATCTATGTGATATATGAAGAGCGGGAGTACGTACTTCCAAGAGTACACACTACAGGAATCACGGGCTATGCCTACGGGTAAAACCGTAGGCAAATGGCCAAAACCCGTCGGCATAGGCTATGCCTACGGTCACCGTAGGCATATCCCCATCGGCATAAATAGCGTCGGGATACCTCCACCTGCCGTAGGCATAGAAAACCCATAGGCATAGATGGTCTATGCCTACGGTAACCGTAGGCATATATATCCGTCGGCAAAAATAATTGACGGCACGTCCGTCAAGTGCCATACGCACACGTGCACACCTTAGAAGCCGACACGTGTCAAATGTATCCCTACGTTTTAACCGTAGGCATATGTGGCGGCATGAGGCACCCCTTCAGCCAGATGTCTATGCCTACGGTTAAACCGTAGTCATATATGAGATACATGCCTACGGTTAAACGGTAGGCATAGACATGCCATGTGACAGCTCCTGGTACCTCCCTGTGCGCGGACATGCTAACCGTAGGCATACTTACGAACCAAAACCAAAAAAAAACTAGCCAAAAAGGCTACCAATTTCCAATACAATTATGCAGACATGATTCAACAACCATGTATTTGCAAACACATACCATAAAATATTTTTGATGTACACAACATTTTCATTCTAAGAATCCACTACAGCATCAAAGGAGAAGGCGGAGGGGCAGTGCCAATGGTGGGGGAGATGTGGTGGCGATGACGGAGGTGGCATGCAGTCAGTATAATGTACCAAAGATCCTACACATAACAATGAATATGTATTATATACACTGCATCTACCAAAAGGAAATCACCAAAATGTTACAAGAAATACTTCTACCGGGAGGCAAACAAAGATTTCCGTTTTAAATGATCTGATGTTCGCACTGCAAAGCTGATACAATAGGATTTCGTCACATTATTCAATTACTGGGAATGATCAATTACACATATGGATGAATTACTAGTACAGGAGTAGCTTGCTGCCAACACTACTAGCTAGCTTCCAACAGTACTAGCTAGCTAGATTAAATACCAACAGTTAACAAAGCCTAGCTATAGTAACCAACAGCCACAAATGAGGTAGTACAAGAGCAGAATTTAACAAGTGTGCTACTCTGAATCATCATCACTATAAATATAAATGATCTTTCCAATGGCACAAGCACGACAAGCACAAACAAAATCACCCATGCACATGAAACAGAGCAAGGTACTACTATAGCAGCACAAGAGAGGGAGCTAGAGGTAGGAGATGGACCCATCGGAGAGGAGGTTGTAGTCGATGCCGCACACGACCACGAACGCAGTCACGCGGTAGAGGAGGTTGTAGCCGAGTTGGACCATCTGCGGGGTGTCGTCGTGGCGGTGGATGCCCTGCCTGCTACTCCGAATCGAACGAATAAGTAAGAGCTAGTGTTGTTCAGCCAGTACTGAAATTAAACAAGCTAGTGTAGGAGACACAAGCGTGCTGGTGCTAGTATCTACATAAATCAATCGAGCTGGCTATGTGTGTGCGTGAGCTAGCTTAGTACGTACAGTACATGGTTGGGCTCCAAAACAAACAGAGCATGTTAGCGTCAACAGAATCAATCACAAGGTTATTTTTTTTGTACTAGCACAGGTAGTTGTATGTGTTGATCCATCCGTCCATGCATGGACCTATCTAATGTTGTTGTAGCTCTAGACCAAGTGCAGCAACATAAGAAGAAGAACTAAAACTGCAGAGCACATGCGTGCATATGACGAACTACAGAACTAGCACTATATTTTGCACAGTACAAAATTAATCATGAATGGTTCTGTCAGAGTTGATGCATTTGTTGCCAAAAAGAAAATTTCATCCAAACTACATACACTAACATGAGCCGGTGTAATTGTCACACATAATGGTGGCTTAATATGTTTTCTACCACATGTCATGTTTACTTAATAGCATCTAAGAATGGAACATGTATGAATTAGGGCATGGATATCGAGCGTAGCAAGTTGGTAGTAATGGAACAAAAAGTTTTGGCCTAAAAAAATTTGTTTCTCAAGGAACAAGATAGACAAAAAAATTGGGTTGAGAAGTTGAGTATCTCAGGGGCTGGGCTTACCCATGGGTTGAGAAGGAGGTTGATCTGCTGCCACCCACACATGCATCTATCAATCAAAAAATGAACCTTCAGGTTCTCAAAGAAATTCCTAGATCCGGCAGCAGCATCAACAGAGCAAACAGAGAGGCGTGAGGAAACCGAATCAAATCAAATCAAACATCAAAGGGAGAAGACAACAACTATTTATTTTGTAGCATCTTGAGATAACTTGAGAAATCCAACCAGACCAATTCATAAGCTAAATTCTACTGCATTTTTGAGGTAGCAAGCAAAATATACTAAAAGCAGAGTCAATTCAAACCGGAGATGGACTCTAGTTCATCAATGGATGAATGGCCTTAACTGTTTGAACACCACACCATCACAGCATCAAAAGCAGTACCAAGACAAGTGCATCAGGTGTTCCATTTAGCACAAACACAAACTACAGTTAGACCATGCTATCAAAAAAATACGTACATGGCTAGTTCACTAGGCATGCAAATTAGAAATGTATGTAGTACAAACAAGATTTCAAGCTAGCTAGCTAGATTGAAGAACAACAGTTAGTTATCACACTCACTTCCTGTAGAATGTATATATGCAAACAAGTTTCGATCGATCGATATTATGCAAGATACACCTAGCCTGGTTGCAGCAACCAACAAGGGCAGTCCAAACTGAGAGCTAGCTAGCTAGGAGGACCCAGCAGTGGAGTGTGACAGAAGTAGCACCCATTTGAAATTCAGTCAAGCATCTGTGCAAGTAAAAAATACAGAGCAGGGCAGAGCAGCAGCAAATTGAGAGCAAGCATAGGAAATCTAGGAGGACAAGGGAGGCGTGGAGGGGAAGGGAAACCTCTCGCTTAAGGTTGGGCGTCGTTCCGAGAGAGAAGATGCACGCGGGGAAGCAGGACTCCTCCTCTCCCTCCTCCTTGCATCGAGTTTGCTGCTACTGCTGCGTGTGGGTTAGGAAGGTAGGCACATCAGAGAAGAGTAGGGGAACCGATCGAATAGGAGAGGGAGGGGCTGACCTTGATGGCGTCAGAGTAGGGCTGGAGCGGCGTCGTCCATGGCCTTCCCTTTGCTGCTCCAGTGCAAGCGAAACGACGGCGACCGTGGCGTGCTCGATCTCGAAGGGAGAGGAGACAAGGTGAGTAAGAGAGCGTGGGTTGCGGGGGATCTCGACGGAGAGATGTACCTGAGCCGCCGGAGCCACGCCGACGACGCGGTGGCCAAAACCCTAGCTTAGGGGACGGCCGCGCATGACCGATAGAGGACGCGAGCGACGAATCTGCTCGGACAAGAAGACGGAGCGGACGGAGGCGATCATGGGAGTGTGCTTGGCATCATCGGCAGACTCCAGAAGCCGCCGGAATCGCCGGCGTGGGTGGCGGCGGTGGAGAATGCTCGCGGAGAGAGAGAGAGAGAGGTCGAGGGCTGCATGGGGTGAGGAGTGGTGCGGCTGTGTTGGTGGTGTTTCTCTCGCTTCTCTTCCTTTATTTTTTTTATTTTGGTGGGTTGGAGGGAAGCGGGCTGAGTGGCGCGTGAAGGCCCAAAATTTCATTTGATTTTGTCTCGTGCGTGCGTGCGTGCGTTTTCTTTTTCTTATTTTCTTTTCTGATGAGGTGCAGAGGAGCGTGGGGTGGTGCATGTGGTCAGCCATCCACGTTACCGATCCGCGTGACCGTGTGGTCACCCAATAGGAAGTCTTCTTTTTTTGTGCTTCTTTATGTATTTGTTTTGCTAGGTTTATTAGATTTTTTTATGAAATCTTTTCAAACTTTTTCCACACCCTCTACGAATCGATAAACTCATTTTGCCTACAGTCATTTGAGAAACTGTACGCAAAGTGATTTTTTAAATCATATATGATGGCGGGGCCCGTCGTGGCCTCTGTGGGGGTGGTCTGCAGCGTCGCTGTTGCGGCCATGGTTGTCGACCGATCTGCATGTGGCAACGGCGGATCTCTCCAGCGATGGCGCAGTTTCCCCCTGTAAGTGCTGGAGGCAGTGCCGTTCTTGAAGGATGTCACACTCTGAAGCTGTGTGTTAGGCGTTAGATCCTAGGCCAGTTGCAAGTTTGGGTGGGATTCCTACCCTCGAAGGCCCCCGAGCGGCCTAACCCTCGGCCGGTTGACCTAGAAATCTATGGGGGTAGCTTTTTCAATTGCATCAAAGCAATAATTTAATATTTCAAACTGAATATATGATTTTTAATTGCTATCTAGTGATATAAACATTAAAAAAATAGACATGAGCAACCAATGCAACTATAACAACAAAACTCTCGAACGTTACTTCGGTGTTATCATTGTCCATGAAGGGGGCACACTGCGAAGCTGCCTGTTAGGTGTATGAACCTACCGCCACACTTTAAGAAGTGTAGGGGGACCAAGTGTGGTGTTTTGGTAGCATTGCTACCCGTCGAAGGCCCGTAGGAACATTTCAAACAAAGTCTAGGTCGAACCCACCACAAGATTCCCTCTGTATTAAACCTCTATCGCAGTTTCCCTTATAAGTGTTGGTGGCAGTGCCGTTCTTGAAGGGGGTCACAGTTTGGAGTTGCGTGTTGGGTGTTATATCCAGCCACCACACTTGTACACATGTGTGAGGACCCATTGCAAGTTTCGGTGGGATTGTTACCCCTCGAAAGGGGGGGGGGTGAATAGGCGATTTTTATGAAAGTCTTCAAAACACGAGGTCTTTGAAGACAAACAGTAGAAATGAACCTATTGATATGCAGCGGAAGGTAGACTACACTAGACAAGCCATAGTCAAGTAAGCAATGTAGACTATCAGCAGATAGGTTGTATAGGTCAGGATGGAAGATAGTATGATGTCAAACTAGAAACAATCTTCACTTAGTGAAGTCAAACAGATCAAACAAGTAAGAAATGACTTCACGAAGACAGACTGTAAAGTAAAGGGAAGGGGGATTGAACCAGTTGCTTGGTGAAGACAAGGATTTGGTAGACCAGTTCCAGCTGTTGTGACAAATGTATTTCTGGTTAGGGAGGCTGAGATTTAACTTAGAAGACCATGTCTTCACCTTATTCCCCTTGAGCTAAGGACACCCAGTCCTTGCCCAATCACTCTGGTAAGTCTTCAAGGTAGACGTCCAATCCTTCACAGACTTCCTTCACCGGCGATCCACAATGACTCTTGGATGCTCAGAACGCGACGCGTAACTGGCTCGAAGATTCACAGTCCTCAAGTGTAACAAGTCTTCAGGTCACGCGGACAGAAAGAATTCAGTGATGCCTAACACTCTTTGGCTCTGGGTGTTTTGGGCTTTGTCCTCGCAAGGATCTCTCTCTCAAATGCTTCGGAGGTGGGTTACTCTCAAACGATAAAAGCCGTGCACTAACTCTGAGCAGCCACCAATTTATGGTGTAGGGGTGGGCTATTTATAGCCAGGAGGCAACCCGACTTGATTTGTACGAATGACCCTGGGTCACTAAGTAACTGACACGTGTCCAATGGTCGGATTTCAAAGACACGCGGCAGCTTTACTTGGGCTACAAGTAAAGCTGACTCATCCAGCTCTGGATAAAGTTTGCTCTCATTGTCTTCGCTCGAAGACATAGGATTTAGGTTGAGCATTACATCTGTCACTCTAACTTTGTTCACCGGGACCCCACTCAACAAAGAAGAAAAGGAAACTACGAAACAACTATGTCTTCGCACTCCATAGTCTTCACGTGAATGTCTTCACATGTCATAATCTTCATCGCAAATGTCTTAGCGAACCACCGTTATCTTCAATGTCTTCACACATTTTTAGGGGTCATCTCTGGTAGGTAAACCGAATCAATAAGGGACTACTACCTGTGTTATCCTGCAATTCTCACAAACACATTAGTCCCTCAACCAAGTTTGTCGTCAATACTTCAAAACCAACTAGGGGTGGCACTAGATGCACTTACAAAAGTAATAATTAAACATTTGAAACTGAACACATGATTTTTAATTGCTATCTAGTGCTATAAATATTAAACAAATAGACACGAGGAACCGATGCAAGGATAACAAGAAACTACCGAACGTTACTTCGGTGTTGTCGCCGTCCGTGATGGGGTCATACTCTGGAGCTGTGCATTGCCTCTTTAAACATCCCACCACACTCTCGGACATTTATGAGGGCACAACGCAAGTTTTGGTGGCATAGCTACCCCTCGAAGGCCCCGAGCAGATTAACCCTAGGCCGGTTGACCAGGAAATCTAGGGGTAGCTTTCTTTATTGCAACAAAGCATCAAAGTAATAATTAAACATTTCAAACCAAACACACGATTTTTAATTGCTATCTAGTGATGTAAGCATTAAATAACACAGACATGAGCAACCAATGTAACTAGAAAAAACAAAAATGATGAACCTCTTACTTCGATGCTATCGCCGTCCGTGAAGGGAGTCACACTCTGCAGTTGCATATTGCCTCTTTAAATATCTCACCACACTCTCAGATATGTATGAGGGCCCAATGCAAGTTTTGGTCGCATAGCTACCCCTCTTCGGCCTTGGACCGGCCTAACCCTAGCCCGGTTGATCCGGAAAGCTACCCCCTTTGAATTTCACCGGACAACCTTTGACCAATGGACTTTGCTACATGGTTGTGATAGGCCAGCCCCTGGGAACATTTTAAAACCAAGTTCGAGCCCAACCCATCACAAGATTCCCTCCAGGTCGAACTTTCATCGTAGTTCCCCCTCTAAGTGCTGGTGGTAGTGCCGTCCGTGAAGGGGGTCACCCTCGGAACCTACCACCACAGTTATAGACATGTATGAGGTCCCAATGCAAGTTTGGGTGGGATGGCTAGCCCCTCCCCACCCCTGCAAAGACCTCGAGCGGCCTAACCCTAGGCCGGTTGACTCAAAAATTTGAGGGGGAGGGAGGGGTAGCTTTCTCTATTGCAAAGCATGAAAGCAATAATAATTAAACATTTTAAACTAAACACATGAATTTTGACATCCTTGGAACTTTTTGATGCAAATAGAGATAAAATTTGCCTCATTTGGAAAGGAATGAAAATATACAAACAAATGAAAACAATAGGGTACGTTCGGGGCATGGTGGCGCTATCGTATATACGCCTTGAGTTTAACCGCAGGCATACATATGATATATGCCTACGGTTTAACCATAGGCATACAGGGGACACGTGGCGGTATGCCTACGGCCGCCGTTAGGGCCGTAGGCATAGCTTTAGCGGGTCTGCTCCCGTTAGCCTCAGGTCTCTATGACTAGGGCCTGTGATATGCCTACGGGGCCTGTAGGCATAGTTACGAGCTTTGCCGACGGGATATTGTTGCCGACGGGGCCCGTCGGTTCGGATGTACTATTTGCCGATGGCCGACCTATGCCTACGGGCACCGTAGGCATAGATCTAGGTTTGCCGACGGCCGGAATTTGCCGACGGTGCTGGTTGGGCTGTCGGCTTAGCTCGCACTATGCCTACGGGGCCCGTAGGCATATCTTCAACCGTAGGCATTTTCGATGATTCCTGTAGTGACACAACCATTTTCCTATATATATA
>LR738710.1:646959542-647023624 GCA_902687465.1 Secale cereale
CGGTGCTGGTTGGGCTGTCGGCTTAGCTCGCACTATGCCTACGGGGCCCGTAGGCATATCTTCAACCGTAGGCATTTTCGATGATTCCTGTAGTGACACAACCATTTTCCTATATATATATATATATATATATATATATATATATATATATATATATATATATATATATATATATATATATATATATATATATATATATATATATATATAGTCATATGATTCTTATGCTAAAGTAACAATCCATTCACAATGTCAAGTATGAATCAGAAACTTCATTGAAAACTAACAAACTATGATCTCGGTCATTGAAGCAATTGCAATTTATCATAACATCAGAAAGAGTCAATATAAGAGATTTTCAGCAAGTCCACATACTCAACTATCATTTACTCTTTCACAATTGCTAACACTCACGCAGTACTTATGGGTATGGAGTTTTAATTGGGCACAGAGAAATATAGGGGCTTATAGTGTTGCCTCCCAACTTTTCACCTCAAGGGTAATGTCAATAGTAATAGATCATGATAGCTTACATCCAATTGGGTATATATGTCAGGATCTTTCCAGCACAATGTGCTTGCCAAAGGATAAAATGAAAAAGAAAGGTGAAGATCACCTTGACTCTTATAAGGTAAGACCAATAGATAGGCCCGTCACAAAGGGAAGAAGAGGTTGTCATGTGCTTTTATGGTTGGATGTACAAAATCTTAGCGCAAAACAACGCCACTTTATATTGCCACTTGTGATGTGGACCTTTATTATGCAGTCCGTCGCTTTTATTGCTTCCATATCACAAGATTGTATAAAGTTTATTTTCTCCACACTAATAGATCATACATGTTTTAGAGAGTTGCAACAATGACAACTTACTTGAAGGATCTTACTCAATCCATAGGTAGGTATGGTGGACTCTCATGGCAAAACTGGGTTTGAGGATGTATGGAAGCACAAGTAGTATCTCTACTTGGTGCAAGGAGTTTTGGATAGCAAGAGGGGGAAAGGCAAGCTCAACATGTTGGATGATCCATGACAATATACTTTATTTCAGATATAAGAGAACATAACCCATTATGTTGTCTTCCTTGTCCAACATCAACTCTTTAGCATGTCATGTTTTAATGAGTGCTCACAATCATATAAGATGTCCAAGATAGTATATTTATATGTGAAAACCTCTCCTTCCTTATCACTTCCTATTATTTGCAACGATGACCAAAACTATGTTTGTCAACTCTCAACAATTTTTATTCATCATACTCTTTATATGTGAAGTCATTACTTTCCATAAGATCAATATGATCTCTTTTATACTTTTTATATTTTCTTTTGTCCTCTCATGATCATAGTGAGATAATCAAGCCCTTGACTCAAAACTAATCTTTATTATATAGCTCACGGACTCGATTACAAAGATAAATATCATAAAGCAAAGCTCACAACTAGATCATACTAAATTTTATTCTACTAGATCAAGATATTACCAAAAGAATCGAACTAAGAAAAAAATGGTAAAGATAGGGGTGTGATGGTGATACGATACCGGGGCACCTCCCCCAAGCTTGGCAGTTGCCAAGGGGAGTGCCCATACCCATATGATTATGTCTCTTTCTTCAGAGGTGCTGATGATGGAGTTGTTGATGACGTAGGCTTGTCGTCCATCTTCCAAGGCATGGGCTCACCATCGTAGAAGGATGATTGAGTCTCCGGGGTCCTCAAATCTGTAGACAAACTCATCTTCTTGAATCTATATTCATACTCACAGTTTTGGATTTGCAGGTCATAGATCTGGGCTTGGAGATGCTCGATTTTCTCTAGGAGCTTCAAGATGGCCTCCCAATGATCTTGGCGTCCAGCTTGTGGTTGTTGGTGAACTCCGTGATCATCATGTGGTTGGCGTTGAGCCCTCGTTCCACCATACCTTGGCACTTGAAAACTTGCTGCTCCATTGCTTCGAGTCTTGTCTCCACGCTTCCGGTCCTCCTTGGTCCCTCAACATCGCGGATGTGTAGCACCCCCTCACGCACCTCGATGGTTTGAGGGTGTTGCAGCACCTCCGCAAGATAGGGGTTGATGACCTTCTCGAAGAACTTGTCCTTGGGGGTGCTGGAAGACGTCATGATGATCTAGATCTATCAGAAACACAGCTCGAAACAAAGGCAAAAGATTTTCGCGGGGTGGGGTGGTCAAAACCTTCTGGAGATTATATAGTGAATTTTTACCGACCAAAAGAAGTAACATGCAAGAAAACGGAGTCCGGGAGGCACACGAGGTGCCCATGAGGTAGGGGGCGCGCCCAGGGGGTAGGGCGTGCCCTCCACCCTCGTGGACGCCTCGTGTCCTTTCCGGACTGCTTCTTATTTTTCTATTTTTCTAAATATTCCAAAACGGAGAAAATTGCCATTAGAACTGTTTTGGAGTCGGTTTACTTACCGTACCACATACCCCTTCCTTTTCGGAGTATGAATCGCTCTGGAAAGTGTCCCTTATGTATTCCTCCGGGGTTATAGTTTCAATAACAGTTTCAACATTTATGGGATCACCTGAGATATAATGTTTGATTCTTTGACCATTCACCACCTTCGGATTTGTGCCTTCGAAGTTGTTGATTTTTATGGCACTGGAACAATAGACTTCCTCGATAACTTAAGGGCCTTCCCATTTAGAAAGAAGTATCCCTGCAAAAAATCTTAAACGAGAGTTGTATAGCAAGACATAATCTCCTACGTTAAACTCACGCTTTTGTATCCTTTTGTCATGCCATCTTTTAACTTTTTCTTTAAACAGTTTGGCATTTTCATAGGCCTGTATTCTCCATTCATCAAGTGAGCTAATGTCAAATAACCTCTTCTCACCGGCAAGTTTGAAATCATAATTGAGCTCTTTAATAGCCCAATATGCCTTATGTTCTAGCTCAAGAGGTAAGTGACATGCTTTTCCATAAACCATTTTATATGGAGACATACCCATAGGATTTTTATATGCAGTTCTATAGGCCCATAATGCATCATCAAGTTTCTTGGACCAATTCTTTCTAGATCTATTAACAGTATTTTGGAAAATTAATTTAAGCTCTCTATTACTCAGTTCCACCTGACCACTAGACTGTGGGTGGTATGGGGATGCAATTCTATGATTAACATCATACTTGGCAAGCATTTTACGGAAAGCATCATGAATGAAATGTGAACCACCATCAGCCATTAAGTATCTAGGGACTCCAAACCTCAGAAAAGTAACTTCTTTAAGCATCTTAATAGAGGTGTTATGATCAGCACTACTAGTTGGAATAGCTTCTACCCACTTAGTAACGTAATCAACATCAACCAAAATATGTGGATACCCATTAGAGGAAGGAAACGGTCCCATGTAATCAAAGCCCCAGACATCGAATGGTTCAATAACAAGTGAATAATTTATAGGCATTTCTTGACATCTACTAATATTACCAATTGTTTGACATTCATCACTAGACAAGACAAACTTACGGGCATCCCTGAAGAGAGTAGGCCAATAAAAACTAGATTGCAATACCTTATGTGTAGTTCTATCTCCTGCATGGTGTCCTCCGTAAGCCTCAGAGTGACACTTGCATAGGATCTGTTGTTGTTCATGCTCAGGTACACAATGTCTAATAATACCATCTACTCCTTTATAAAGGTGTGGATCATCCCAGAAGTAATGTCTTAAATCATAGAAGAACTTTTTCTTTTGCTGGTATGTGAAACTAGGTGGTATAAATTTAGCAACAATGTAATTAGCATAATCAGCATACCAAGGAGCAGTACGAGAAGCATTTATGATAGCTAATTGTTTATCAGGAAAGCTATCATTAATAGGTAGTGGGTCATCAAGAATATTCTCTAACCTAGACAAGTTGTGTGCAACAGGTTTCTCAGCTCCCTTTCTATCAGTAATATGCAAATCAAATTCTTGTAGCAGGAGAACCCATCTAATAAGTCTAGGTTTGGCATCTTTCTTTTCCATAAGATATTTAATAGCAGCATGATCAGTGTAAACAGTTACTTTAGAATCAACAATATAAGGTCTAAAATTATCACAAGCAAATACAACTGCTAAAAATTATTTCTCAGTAGTAGCATAATTTCTCTGGGCACTGTCTAGAGTTTTACTAGCATATTGGATAACATTCAATTTCTTATCAACTCTTTGTCCTAGAACAACCCCTACAGCATAATCACTAGCATCGCACATAATTTCAAAGGGTAAATTCCAGTCAGGAGGCTGGATAACATGTGCAGAGATTAATGCTTTCTTAAGTATTTCAAATGCTTCTACACAATCATCATCAAAGACGAAAGGAACACCTTTTTGTAAGAGATTAGTCAGAGGCCTAGAGATTTTTGAGAAGTCCTTAATGAACCTCCTATAAAACCTGGCATGACCAAGGAAACTTCTTATACCTTTGATGTCCTTGGGACACGAAATCTTTTCGATAGCATCAACTTTGGCTTTATCAACTTCAATACCTCTTTCAAAAAAATTATGCCCGAAGACAATTCCTTCATTAACCATGAAGTGGCACTTTTCCCAATTCAAGACAAGATTAGTTTCTTCACATATGTGCAAAACTCGATCAAGGTTGCTCGAGCAATCATCAAAAGAAGTTCCATAAATGGAAAAATCATCCATGAAAACCTCAACAATCTTTTCACAAAAATCAGAGAATATAGCCATCATGCATCTTTGAAAGGTAGCAGATGCATTACATAAACCAAAAGGCATGCGTCTATAAGCAAAGGAACCGAAGGGACACGTAAAAGTGATCTTTTCTTGATCCTCTTTTGACACAGGTAAATGAGAGAAACCAGAATAGCCATCTAGATAGCAGAAATGATTATGTTTGGATAACCTTTCTAGCATTTGATCAATAAAAGGTAAAGGGTAATGATCTTTCTTAGTAGCTTTATTTAATTTGCGGAAATCAATTACCATCCTATAACCTATAACAATTCTTTGCGGGATCAATTCATCTTTATCATTAGGAACAACTGCAATACCTCCCTTCTTAGGGACACAATGGACAAGACTTACCCACTGACTATCAGCAACTGGATAAATTATACCTGCCTCTAGAAGCTTTAGTATTTCTTTCCTTACCACTTCTTTCATCTTAGGATTTAACCGTCGTTGGTGATCAACAACCGATTTAGCGTCCTTCTCCAATTTTATTTTGTGTTGGCATAGAGTGGGACTAATTCCCTTAAGATCATCAAGAGTATATCCAATAGCAGCATGGTGCTTCTTCAGAGTTTTCAATAATTTCTCTTCTTCCTGCTCTGAAAGGTTAGCACTAATAATAACAGGATATATCTTCTTTTCATCGAGATAAGCATACTTAAGAGTATCAGGTAATGGTTTGAGCTCAAACACGGGATCACCCTTTGGTGGAGGTGGATCCCCTAGAATTTCAACAGGCAAGTTGTGTTTCAATAAGGGTCCCTGTTTAAAGAATATTTCATCTATTTCCCTTCTTTCATTCATGTACATATCATTTTCATGGTCTAGCAGATATTGTTCTAAAGGATCATTAGGAGGCACGACAATGGAAGCAAGACCAATAATTTCATCCTTACTAGGCAATTCCTTGTCATGGGGTTGTCTACGAAATTTAGCAAAATTAAAATCATGAGACGTATCCCCTAAACCAATAGTAACAATGTCCTTTTCGCAGTCTATCTTAGCATTAACAGTATTCAAGAAGGGTCTACCAAATATAATGGGACAAACATCATCTTGTGGGGAACCAAGAACAAGAAAATCAGCAGGGTATTTAACTTTCCCACACACGACTTCAACATCTCTAACAATCCCAACTGGTGAAATAGTGTCTCTATTGTCAAGCTTAATAGTAACATCAATACCTTCTAGCTCGACAGGTGCATTATCGTGCATAATTTCTTCATATAAGGAATGAGGTATTGCACTAGCACTAGCACCCATGTCACATAAGCCATGATAACAATGATCTCCTATTTTAACAGAAATAGCAGGCATGCCTACAGCAGGTCTCTGTTTATTCTTAGTATCGGGTCTAGCAATTCTAGCAGCTTCATCATAGAGGTAAATAACATGCCCATCAATATCATCAACCAAGAGATCCTTAACCATATCAATACTAGGTTCGACTTTAATTTGCTCAGAGGGTGTAGGTGTTCTAGTATTACTCTTACGAACCACAATTGAAGCTTTAACATGATCCTTTATTCTAACAGGGAAGGGTGGTTTCTCTATGTAAGCAGTAGGGACAATAGGATCAACATTATAAGTGATAGTCTTTTCTTCTACTCTAACAGGTTCAACTACTTTTACTTCAATGGGAGGATGAAATTTAGACAACTTCTCCTTAGGGAGATCAACATGAGTAGCAAATGATTCACAGAAAGAAGCTACTATCTCAGAGTCAAGTCCATATTTAGTGCTAAATTCACGGAAAACATCAGTATCCATAAAAGATTTAACACAATCAAACTTAGGTGTTATACCTAACTCCTTACCTTCGTCGAGATCCCAAACTTCAGAGTTGCGTTTAATTCTTTCCAATATATCCCATTTGAATTCAATTGTCTTCATCATAAAAGACCCAGTCCAAGAAGTATCGAGCATGGAGCAACTACATGACACTTCACAATGCATAGGTTCATCATGATCGTAATGCATAGGATAGAACTTTCATCGTGATCGTATTGCATAGGATAGAACTTATGATGAACCTAATGCATAGGATAGAACTTATGATGAAATTCCAACTTCAGCCAGTTGTAGTTCCAGGATCCAATATCATCGCATAGCCTAAACCATGTCAATGCCTCTCCCTTCAAAGATAAAGGGAATACTTTCTTCTTGATCACATCCTCGGGCATACCTGCAAGCTTAAATAATCCACAAACTTCATCCACATAGATTAGGTGCAAATCGGGATGCAATGTTCCATCTCCTGTAAAGGGATTAGCTAGCAGTTTCTCTATCATACCCGAAGGAATTTCAAAGTAAACATTTTCAGTAGGTTCAGTAGGTTGAGGAGCAACTCTTTGCCCTACTGGCCGGGGTGAAGATACCCCGAACAAGCCCCTCAAAGGATTAAGTTCCATAGTAACGAGTGACAGTAAATTTCAGCACACTATATAAATTTTTCCTTACCAAACACGCTTCACTCCCCGACAACGGCGCCAGAAAAGATTCTTGATGACCCACAAGTGTAGGGGATCTATCATAGTCCTTTCGATAAGTAAGAGTGTTGAATCCAACGAGGAGCAGAAGGAAATGATAGGCAATTTTTAGTAAGGTGTTCTTTGCAAGCACTGAAATTATCGGTAACAGATAGTTTTGTGATAAGGTAATTGGTAACAAGTAAAAAATAGTAAAAGTAAATAAGGTGCAGCAAGATGTCCAAATCCTTTTTGTAGCAAAGGACAAGCCTGGACAAACTCTTATATGAAGGAAAGCGCCCCCGAGGACATATGGGAATTATCGTCAAGCTAGTTTTCATCACGTTCATATGATTCATGTTCGTTACTTTGATAATTTGGTATGTGGGTGGACCGGTGCTTGGGTACTGCCCTTACTTGGACAAGCATCCCACTTATGATTGACCTCTATTGCAAGCATCCGCAACTACAAAAGAAGTATTAAGATAAACCTAACCATAGCATGAAACATATGGATCCAAATCAGCCCCTTACGAAGCAACACATAACCTAGGGTTTAAGCTTATGTCACTCTAGCAACCCATCATCTACTTATTACTTCCCAATGCCTTCCTCCAGGCCCAAACAATTGTGAAGTGTCATGTAGTCGACGTTCACATGACACCACTAGAGGAAAGACAACATACATCTCATCAAAATATCAAACGAATACCAAATTCACATGACTACTTATAGCAAGACTTCTCCCATGTCTTCGAACAAACTTAACTACTCACAAGACATATTCATGTTCATGATCAGAGGGATGTTAATATGCATAATGGATCTGAACATCTGATCTTCCACCAAGTAAACCAACTAGCATCAACTACAAGGAGTAATCAACACTACTAGCAACTCACATGTACCAATCTGAGGTTTTGATACAAAGATTGGATACAAGAGATGAACTAGGGTTTGAGAGGAGATGGTGCTGGTGAAGATGTTGATAAAGATAACCCTCCCCAAGACGGGAGAGTTGTTGGTGATGACGGCGGTGACGATTTCCCCCTCTCGGAGGGAAGTATCCCCGGCAGTACAGCTCCGCCGGAGCCCTAGATTGGTTCCGCCAAGGTTCCGCCTCGAGACGGCGGCGCTTCGTCCCGCCTCCTTCTGATTTTTTCCAGCTCAAAACACCTAATATAGTAGAAGATGGGCATCGCGGGGCTTCCAGGTGGCCCACGAGGCAGGGGCGCACCCCCCCACCCTCGTGGATGGTAGGTGGCCCCCTCCTGTACTTCTTTCGCCAGATATTTTTTATATTTTCCGAAACTGACTTTCGTGGAGTTTCAGGGCTTTTTGAGTTGTGCAGAATAGGTCTCCAATACTTGCTTCTTTTCCAGCGCAGAATTCCAGCTCCCGGCATTCTCCCTCTTTATGTAAACCTCGTAATATAAGATAGAAAAGGCATAAGTATTGTGACATAATGTGTAATAACAGCCCATAATGCAATAAACATCAATATAAAAGCTTGATGCAAAATGGACATATCAGAAAGCTATCCCTACAAAATCATATAGTTGTTTTATGCTCCTTCTTCTTAACACAAAGTATGAGTCATGCCCATCCCGGCGTCTGCCAAGTAATTGGTTCATACTTTTTAACGCGCTTCAGCCTTTTCAACTCTTCACGCAATACATGAGCGTGAGCCATGGATATAGCACTATGGATGGAATAGAAGGTGGTAATAGACAAAAGGAGCAAGAAAGTATCACATCAACTAGGTAAATCACCGGACTATGGAGATGGCCATAATTTGATATCAATGTAATGGATGCACTAGAGCTATAAGTGTATGAAAGCTCAAAAGAAAACTAGTGGGTGTGCATCTACTTTCTTGCTCATGAATACCTAGGGCATTTGAGGATGCCCATCGTTGGACTATACAAGCCAAGTTCTATAACGGAAATTCCCACTAATAATATATGAAAGTGACAAAATAGGAGACTCTCTCAAATGAAGAACATGGTGCTACTTTGAAGCACAAGTGTGGAAAAGGATAGTAACATTTCCCCTTCTCTCTTTTTCTCTCATTTTTTAGGTTCCTCCTTTTTTTGGAGACCCTTTTCTCTTTTTTGGAGACTCTTTTGGCCTCTTGAGACTTCTTGGCCTCTTTATTCATAACCTCACATGGGAAAATGTTCTAATAATGATGATAATCACACTTTTATTTACTTACAAATCGATACTAGAACAAAAATTTGACTCTATATGAATGCCTCTGGTGGTGTACCGGGATGTGCAATGATCAAGAGTGTCATGTATAATATGAAGGGTGGCCAAGCCACAATACTATGCCAACTACCTGATCATGCAAAGCAATGTGACAATGATGGTGTGTGTCATAATAAATGGAATAGTGGAGTTACATGGCAATATATCTCGGAATGGCTATGGAAATGCCATAATAGGTAGGTATGGTGGCTGTTTTGAGGAAGGATATATGGTGGGTTTGATGCACCGTCGAGAGTTGCGCGGTACTAGAGTGGCTAGCAAGGTGGAAGGGTGAGAGTGCGTATAATCCATGGAATCAACATTAGTCATAAAGAACTTGCATACTTATTGCAAAAAAAAATTATTAGCCCTCGAAGCAAAGTACTACTACGCATGCTCCTAGGGGGGAGATTTGTAGGAGTTAACCATCGCGCGCCCCGACTTTCATGGAAAGATAAACAATCAAGACACAATGCGCTTAAATTTGGTTTCATAGTTAGGAGACCATACGTGCATGCTACAGGAATCACAAACCTTAGCACAATTATTTCTCCGAATCCACATTTTACTACTAGCATGATTCTAATATCATCATCTTCATATCTCAAAACAATCATAAGGAATTAAACTTCACATAGTATTCAATGCTCTATATATATGAAAGTTTTTATTATATCTCCCTTGGATGCCTATCATATTATGACTAAATTCATGACCTAAAAAAATTACCATGCTGTTTAGAGACTCTCAAAATAATATAAGTGAAGCAAGAGAGTTCAACAATTTCTATAAAATAAAACCACCGTTATGGTCTAAAAAGATATAAGTGAAGCACTAGAGCAAAATTGGCTAGCTCAAAGGATATAAGTGAAGCACATAAAGTATTCTAATAATTCACGATTCAAGCGTGTCCCTCTCAAAAGGTGTGTACAACAAGGATGACTGTGGCAAACTAAAAAGCAAAGACTCAAATCATACAAGACGCTCCAAGCAAAACACATAGTATGTGGTGAATAAAAATGTAGCTTCAAGTAAAGTTTCCGATAGACGAAGACGAAAGAGGGGAAGCCTTCCCGGGGCATCCCCATGCTTAGGCTCCTGGTTGTCCTTGAATAGGCTCTTGCCACTCCTTATTCCATAGTCCATCTAATCCTTACCCAAAACTTGAAAGCTTCACAACACAAAACTCAACAGAAAACTTGTGTGATCCGTTAGTAAAACAAATTCAATCCCTACTTGTAGGTACTATTGTGAACTCATTCTTATTTTATATTGGTGTAATATCTAGTGTATTCCAACTTTTACATGGTTCATACCCCCGATACTAGCCATAGATGCATCAAAATAAGCAAACAACACGAAGGAAATAGAATCTGTCAAAAACAGAACAGTTTGTAAAGATGCGAATTGATGTAAAACTTCTGTAACTCTAAAAATTCTGAGAAATTGGGACAACATGGGAAATTTGTAGGTAATAAACATGTAAAAAAATCAAGAATTTATCACGCTCCAGTAACCAGAAACAATTCTAGATGTAAAAGTTTCTGTTCTTCAGCAAAACCAATCTACTATCTTCCAAATCATCCCAAAGGTCTTACTTGGCACAAACGGTAATTAAAACTTTAAAAACTTCTATAGCCAGAGGTTATATGAAAAAACTCAAAGAAAAATAGAACCGAAAAAACAAGAACAAAAATAAAATTGGGTTGCCTCCCAACAAGTGCTATTGTTTAACGCCCTTAGCTAGGCATAAAACGTAGATCTAAGTATTGTCATCTTTGGTATGCAATCCATAAGTAGCTCTCATAATAGATTCATAAGGCAACTCGATTTTCTCTCTAGGAAAGTGTTCCATGCCCTTCCTTAACAGAAATTGAAATATAATGTTTTCTTCTTTCATATCGATAATTGCACCAACCGTTCTAGGGAAAGGTCTACCAACAATAATAGGACATGTGGGATTGCAATCTATATCAAGAACAGTGAAATCTATGGGCACATAATTCCTATTTGCAATAATAAGGACATCATTAATCCTTTCCATGGGTTTCTTAATGGTGGAATCTGCAAGATGCAAATTTAAAGAACACTCATCAAGTTCACGGAAACCTAACACATCACATAAAGTTTTTGGAATCGTGGAAACACTAGCGCACAAATCACACAAAGCATGGCACTTATAATATTTAATCTTAATCTTAATATTAGGTTCCCACTCATTATAAAGTTTTCTAGGGATATAAACTTCTAATTCAAGCTTTTCTTCAAAAGATTTCATCAAAGCATCAACAATATGTTTAGTAAAAGATTTATTTTTGATTATAAGCACGAGGAGAATTCAACATGGATTGCAACAAGGAAATACAATATATTAAAGAACAATTATCATAATTAAATTCCTTGAAATCCAAAAGAGTGGGTTCATTGCTACTTAAACTTTTGACCTCGCCTATCCCACTTTCATCAATTTTTGCATCAAGATCTATAAACTCAGAACCATTGGGACGCCTTTTAACTAAAGTTCACTCATCTCCAGTCCCATATTTATCAAGATTAATATTTAAAAACAAAGATTCAATAGGAGTCACATCAATCACTTTAAATCCTCATAATTATTTCCACAAAAACTAGAGAACACGCTCTTACAAACCAATCTCGTTTAGCACGCATCTTAGCGGTTCCTTCTTTACATTCATCTATATAAATCCTCATAGCTTTAAGAGATTAATTAATATCATGCTTGGGTGGAATAGATCTAACTTTGAAAGAATCAATCTCAAGAGAAATTATATCCACGTTCCTAGCCAACTCATCAATCTTATGCATTTTTTCTTCAATCAAAGCATTAAAACTCTTTTGCGAAATCATAAATTATTTAACACTATTCTCAAAATCAGAGGACATCTTATTATAATTTCCATAAGGATTGATGTAGGAACTACCATAATTATTAGAGAAATTACTAGGAACGACCTAGGATTAAAATTGCCTCTATACGCGTTATTACCAAAATTGTTCCTACCAACAAAATTCACATCCATAGATTCATCATTATTTTCAATCAAGGTAGACAAAGGCATATCATTAGGATCACGAGGAGAACCCTTACTAGCAAACAATTTCATAAGTTCATCCATCTTTCCAATCAAAACATTAATTTCTTCAATCTGATGCACTTTTTTACTAGTGGAAGATCTGTGGGTGTGCCATTGATAATAATTCACCATAATATTATCTAGGAGTTTAGTAGCTTCTACTAAAGTGATTTCCATAAAAGTACCTCCCGCGGCCGAATCTAAAAGATTTTTAGAAGCAAAGTTCAATCCGACATATTTTTTTGTATAATCATCCATAAACTCAAACCATGTGTACGGCAATTTCTTATCATTAATTTCGTCCTCTCCCAAGATTGTGCAACATGTTCATGATCAAGTAGCTTAAAATTCATAATATCGTTCCTAAGGGAGATATTCTTAGCGGGGGGAAAATACTTGGAAATAAAAGCATCTTTACACTTATTCCATGAATCAATACTATTTTTAGGCAAAGATGAAAACCAACTTTTAGCACGATCTCGTAGTGAGAATGGAAATAGCTTCAATTTAACATTATCATTATCCACATCTCTTTTCTATTGCATATCACAAAAATCAATGAAATTGTTAAGATGGGATGCGCAATCTTCGCTAGGAAGACCAGAAAATTGATCTTTCATAACGAGATCCAACAAAGCGGCATTAATTTCACAAGATTTCGCACTAGTGGCGGGAGCAATCTTAGTACTAATAAAACCATCATTATTAGTATTAGAAAAGTCACACAATTTGGTATTCTCTAGAACCATCATGACGAAGCAAGCAATCTAACACACTAGCAAACAAAAAGCAAAAAAACGGAAAAAGGGCGAATAAAAACGGCAAGGGAAAAAGGCGAATCTTTTCGAAAAACGTTTTAGAAGTGGGGGAGAGGAAAACGAGAGGAAAATGACAAATAATGTAATGAAAGAGATGAGAGTTTTATCATGGGTACTTGGTGTGTCTTGATTTGGCGTAGATCTCTCCGGCAACGGCGCCAGAAATTATTCCTGCTACTTCTTGAGCTTGCGATAAGTATTTCCCTCAGTTTGAGAACCAAGGTATCAATCCAGTAGGAGATGAATGCACAAATCACCAATACCTGCACGAACAATCAAACAACTTGCACCCAACGCGATAAAGGGGTTGTCAATCCCTTCACGGTTACTTGCAAAAGTGGGATGCGATAGAGATAGATAAACAAAACATAAAATATTTTTGGGTTTTTGGTTCATAGATTGGAAAATAAAATATTGCAAAATAGTATATCGGAAACTAATATGATAGAGAATAGACCCGGGGGGCATAGGTTTCATTAGAGGCTTCTCTCTTAAAGTCAAATAATAGGGTGGGTGAACAAATTATTGTCGAGCAATTGATAGAAAAGTGCAAATTTATGACGATATCTAAGACAATGATTATGCAATATAGGCATCACGTCCGTGCCAAGTATACCGAAATGATTCTTCATCTACTACTATTACTCCACACATCGATCGAAACGATTGTGCATCTAGAGTATTAAGTTCATGAAGAACAGAGTAACGCCTTAAGTAAGATGCCGTGATGTAGAGGAATTAACTCAAGCAATATGATGAAAACCCCATGTTTTTGCCCCCGAGTGTGATATTTGGCCACCTTCGCTCCAGGCCAAGCACAAGGCCGATTTGGCCCAAGCCCAATATACCTTGCAGGATATTATCAATCTCTCCACCAATTGGGCCTCTCTATGCTCACGTTGCCTCCAATGGGGACATATTAAAACTGGTTGCCATGCCAGACTGATTTGTATTAAGTGCTCGGCACCTGATCATAAGGCAATTCTTTGCCCCAAAACTGGTAAGTCCCCCAAATTTAATGATACAGTTTTGGAATATATCTCCCCCTCCATGGCAACCCAGCCTCCTGCCCCCCCGCTTAGCTCCTCGACCATGCGCCCAAGGCCCAGTGCCAGCGTCCGATGCACTGCCTGTGCCTTCTATGGCCACACGGCCCATTCCTGCCGAAAACGCCTCCGCGCCCTTAGGTGGAAATGGATTCCTAAATCACCGGTGCCTTCCATTACCACCTCGCTAGCCCACCCCTCTCACGCTCCACCTTCCGCCTCGGTTCTCCAACCACCGCGCTCCTGCCCAGTCCCATCGCCACCACCGCCGCGCCTCTGCCCTATCCCATCGACATTACCCCGCTCTGACCAGAACCCACCACTCTGCTCCTCCCTCGCGACCATGGCCAACTACCCCCCCAACCCCGTCCCGTTCCTCCCCCCGGGCTTTGCCGTTGAGCCGGGGCCGGAAGACCGTGTGGTCCGTAGTGGCATGATAGTGGGGCCTATTCCGCCGCTCAACCATGACTTCTTGGCAATCGCTGAAGCAAGCGAGTACGTTCCTCTTCATCGCCGGGCCTCCATTCGCACTGCCATTGTAGGTCAGCTCAACGCCTCTCAACTTTATACCACGGAAGTCAGCGATCATCCATTAGGTATTGGGCTTTTTGGTTTTGTGGATTCTTTTATGCGGGACACTGCTATCAATACCCCCATTGAACTTGAGGATGAAGATCTGCTCATCACCTTCGTTCCTCACAATGAAGTGCTCAATCGGCGCATGACGACCTTTGGGCCTGAGGTTTGGCTGATGTTTTTTGGTTTCCCCTATGACTATCAGACAGACTATTACATCGCCAAAGCTTTAGGTGGTTATGGATCTCTTGTTCACTGGTACAACCCCCGCCAAGATAGACGATTTATGCTGATCAAAGCCAGAGTTCTCCGCTTGCGCCTCATACCTAAAAGCTTTGTGGTTTGGCAATTGGGGGGAGCCAGAGACTGCTGGACAGTGCAGGTTACAATCCTCCGCAGCAATGACTGGAACGGGCTCCTGCCTGAGGTGCTGCCCGCTGGAGAAGAACCGCCGCCATCGGATGGTAATCCTCATCCCCAATTTGGACCAGAACTCACCGCCGAGCAGCTATATCAACAGCAAGTCCATAACTGGCTGGTTCAGAACTCAGCCCCCACTGGCCCTAACAACGGCGCCAACCCTGGTGGCAACATCAATGCCAATGCTGGCTGGGGAGTCTGGCCGGAGCCGCCAGCTCCGCCGCTACCTCCGCTCCCTCCACACCTGGTCAACTATCAGGCTTGGCTGGCTTCCCAGGGCCTGACTTTTCAATATGGAATTGTACCTGACAACAATCTCATGGACAGCCCCACGCAGGCCTGGAATGACTCCTTCACTGTGTCTGATGATACCACCAGCTCTGACAATTCCGCAATGATAATTGTGCCCCAACTTCACCACCCACCGTCGGATCACCCAATGCCAAACGACGAACTCACTATCTCAGTTACTCTGCATGATCGTGGGATACAGTTTGGACTGTCTTCTCAAGGCACAGACCTGCTCGCTCTACTGATTGGCAACCCAATTCCAAGACTGCGCCTGAACAATATCATTTTTGATGCTCTCCGTCCAGCACTTGCATCTATTGGCCCTTGGAGATCTGCTTTTGGCATCAGGCCAACCAACCTTCAAGTTTCTGTGTCGATGGCTCAATCTGCTGATAATAACCTCATCAGTTTTGGCAGCACACCTGCTTCCTCTGTGATCCTCCAAGAACTACCAATGGAGGAGGATATTCGCCCTCCCCAGCTTGAGGAGGATGCTCTACCCAACCTGGTGCATGACTCCATGGAGGTGAGTGATATTCAGCAAAGTTTGTCTGACCCTGATCCCCCCCAGTTGGACTCGACACCTCTTTCTTCAGACCATACTGTTGCTGCTCCGATGGAAATCTGTATTGCCACTACTGAACCCCAGCCCTCTGTGACAACCCGTGGCCGCCGTGCAAAAACCACTATGGTGCCTATCTCCACTACTGAGGTTCGTCGCAGTACCCGCTCCACTAAGTATAAGGGCTTTAAAGTTCATATGCCATCTGACAGCCGCAAGCCTATGTCTAAAGTGAAGCCCAAGATCATACCTGCTATCGGCTCCTCTTCATCAACTCAGTCCATGCATGAAGATGTTGACATCCCGCCGCCAACACCACTTTCAACACTGCAGGAAATTGGAATATACCAATGTGCGATCCCAGCAGAGGAGTTGACTGAAGAAGCCCTTCTTGCAGATCCAACAACAGCCGAATCTACACCCGTCATGCAGCAGGCTGTGGCTCCTGATGCTGTCGCCGATGAAGCACCCACCTCTGCTTAAACTTCAAGAAGTTGTCTCATGTCTCTTTTGTGATCGTGGAATGTCCTCTCGTGGAACATTCGTGGGCTTAATGCCGAACCTAAACACCTAGCGCTTCATAATGCGATCCTCTCTAGCGGATGCGCAGTTGTTTGCTTGCAAGAAACCAAAAAGACATCGTTTGATCTGGCGTTTATCAAGTCGTGCTGTCCACGACAGTTTGATCGTTTTGCTTTTGTTCCTTCGCGCGGTGCTTCAGGTGGCATCATCACCATCTGGAAGAGCTTGATGTTCACGGGCTCTGTTCTCATTTCAGAACCTTTTGCGCTAGTTATCAATTTTGTTAGCACGCAATCCCAACAAGCCTGGACATTAGCTAATATCTATGGGCCCTGCTCGGGAGAGGAACGTACTACTTACACCAACTAGCTATATGATCTGGATTTACCAATAGCACAAGATTGGCTTTTTGTTGGTGATTTCAATTACATTCGTGCTCCGGACAACCGCAACAAACCGGGAGGTAATGCATAGGATATGTTCATATTTAACGATATCATTCGCACGCAAAACCTTTTGGAGCTACCAGTAAAAGGTCGAACCTACACCTGGAGTAACATGCATGTCGACCCGCTGCTAGTACAATTAGACTGGTTCTTCACGTCACTACACTGGACCCAATCTTATCCCAACATAATGGTAAAACCCCTAGGTAAATCTACCTCTGACCATATCCCTTGCGTTGTTTCTATTGAAACCAATATACCCCGCAGCAAAGTCTTCAGGTTTGAATCGTTCTGGATTTTACATCCTGGCTTCCTGGATGTGGTACGAACCTCTTGGAACAAGCCGGTCCACCTGACAAATGCAGCTTCCATCTTGTGTCTTAAACTCAGAAGGCTCAGGCACGCTCTCAAATCTTGGAGTAAAAACATTTCACGTCTGAAGATTGCAATTGACAACTGCAACAACTTTTTAGCTCGTTTGGACGATCTTGAAAACAAGAGACCACTCTCTACACCTGAATTCAACTTCCGGGCCATACTCAAAAGGCACACTCTACGTTTACTTCAGTACCAGAAACTTTACTGGAAAAAAAGATGCACCATCAGCTGGGTAAAATTTGGTGACGAAAACACTAAATTTTTTCAAGCCGTGGCAACTGAACGGTATCGGCATAATAACATTGCCTGCTTAACTGATGCGGATGGCAATCAAGTTGATGACCATGTCAGCAAAGAGGCTCTGCTCTTCAATGCCTATAAAAATCGTCTTGGTACTATCTCCCCTGCTGATATGAAATTCGATTTGCCCGCTCTTATACAGCGCTCCAACAACTTGGACCATCTCACAGAACCCTTCTCACACAAATAAATTGAT
Organism: Secale cereale; assembly: GCA_902687465.1. Taxonomy (NCBI): domain Eukaryota; kingdom Viridiplantae; phylum Streptophyta; class Magnoliopsida; order Poales; family Poaceae; genus Secale; species Secale cereale. Next base: position 646,977,612 of record LR738710.1, read on the forward strand.
GATGTGATTAAAGCTATGCCGGCCGATAGGGCTCCTGGACCTGATGGATTCAGTGGAACTTTCCTCAAAAGTTGCTGGCCCGTGATCAAGCATGATTTTTACGCTCTCTGCTCCCAATTCCATGCAGGAAATCTTGATCTCACAAGCATTAACGATGGCCTTATTACCTTGATCCCTAAAGTTCAGTCACCTACAACCGTCAATGATTTCAGACCGATAACTCTACTCAACTGCTGCCTGAAACTGCTCACCAAACTGTTGGCTGATCGATTACAAAAGGTAATTCTCAGCCTTGTTCATCGTAACCAATATGGTTTTCTCAAAGGAAGAACCATCCAAGACTTCCTAGCTTGGGCCTTTCAGTATATTCACCAATGCCAAGCCTCCAAGGAAAAAATCATTCTTCTGAAGCTAGACTTTGCTAAAGCTTTTGATACAATTGGGCACGATCCGATGATCAACATCATGCGTCACATGGGCTTTAACGAGCGATGGCTTAACTGGATACAATGCATTTTCTCAACTGGACGATCCTCGGTCCTTCTTAATGGCGTGCAAGGCAGACAATTTCACTGTAAAAGTGGGGTACGCCAAGGTGATCCACTCTCCCCCCTTCTTTTCGTCATCGCGGCCGACCTCCTGCAAGCTGCCATTAATCAAGCCTTCAGACAAGGTCGCATTCGCCTTTCCTTTCCTTGCCCTGGCCAAACAGATTACCCAGTTATTCAATACGCTGATGACACAATACTTGCCCTACCCGCATGCCCCACACAAGCAACAACGATCAAAAACATCCTATCTGACTACGCAACTTCCATTGGTCTCAAGATCAACTTTAACAAGTCCACCCTCCTCCCTATAAATCTTGATGACAACTCCACTGCGGAACTTGCGGGCATGTTCGGCTGTTCAATTGGCACCATGTCTTTTACGTACCTTGGGCTACCCATGGGCACGACAAAACCCACGGTGCATGACCTAATGCCCCTTGTATGTAAAACGGAAGGAATACTCACTGCCACTATCTCCATGATGTCGTACGGTGGAAGGCTATCTTGGTTAAATGCAACTGTCACCTCCGTCCTGATATATGCCATGTGCACAATCAAAATCAACTCCCAAATCCTGGAAATGCTGGATAAAATCAGACGCAAGTGTCTTTGGAACAAGATGACAGAACATGGTGAGAAATGCAATTCCTTGGCCGCATGGGACTTAGTTTGCAAGCCAAAGAAACACGGTGGTTTGGGAGTCCTCAATATCAAACTCCAAAATGAAGCATTACTCCTGAAGTTTCTCCATAAGCTTTATAACAAGCTTGATGTACCATGGGTACACCTTATTTGGGACTCCTACTACCAAGACAAAATCCCTCATGCTCTTGACTTAATGGGATCCTTCTGGTGGCGTGATATACTTAAACTTACACCTCTCTATCGTGGGATCTCCTGCGTTCAAGTGGTTGATGGTACGTCTGCCCTCTTGTGGAAAGACCTTTGGCTACCAGACACACTAGAAAATTCACACCCTCGAGCCTTCTCCTTTGCCAGAGATGAAGACATATCTATCAGCAAATTCTTGGAGAGCACGACACTGCATGATACCTTCCACTTACCCCTCTCACCAGAAGCTTTCGAAGAAGTTCAAGACCTGAAATGCTTGTCCACCCATATGAGCCCCTCCACCTCTGCCACGGATGTTTGGTACTACACCTGGGGAGCAGCTGACTTTAAAGCTGCTGATTATTACAAATTCTGCTTCAGACACACCCCAAAGCACCCAACCTTCCAACTACTGTGGCGATCCAAATGCACAATGAGAATAAAGGTTTTTGGCTGGCTCTTGTTAATCGATCGGCTTAATACAAGAAACATGCTCAAGAGAAGACACTATGACATTGGAGATGTCCTTGATTGCCTCCTTTGCGGTCATAACACCGAAGAAACGGTTAACCACATGATCTTCACGTGCCCATTCAGTAGAGCGTGCTGGGAAAAAGTTGATATCCATTGGCCCACGTCACAATCCAGACTTGACTTGCTTGACCAGACCAATAGGGGAGACTCTAGACCCCTCTTCATGGAAATCTTCCTTATAGCAGCGTGGAGCCTATGGAAAGAACGCAACAACAAACACTTCAGAAGAATCAACCCCAGTACCACGTCCTGGTTGACACGTTTCAAGGAGGACTTTAGCCTACTCCAGCACAGGGTAAAAGACTCTCAAAAGGCCTCTGTAATTGCCTATTGTAACTCTCTAAACTAGCTCTCTATACACCTACTTGTCTGACCCCTTAGCAAGCACCTCATTCAACTTGCCTGACACCTCATCCCCCCCCTCTTTGAGGTAAAGGGACAGGGGCTGAAGTGCACATGCAGTTGCAATACCATATGTAACACAATTGTAACACCCCTGTATTTTTATATATACATACAGTAGGAGCCTCTCCTACTGTCATTTCCTCAAAAAAAAACCCCATGTTTTTATCCTCGATGGCAACAATACAATACGTGCCTCGCTACCCCTACTTTGTCACTGGGTGAGAACACCGCAAGATTGAACCCAAAGCAAAGCACTTCCCCCATTGCAAGAAAAACCAATCTAGTTGGCTAAGCCAAACCAATAGTTTGAAAGGAATTACTAAGATATCAAATCATGCATATAAGAATTCAGAGAAGATTCAAATAATATTCATAGATAAGCTGATCCTAAATCCACAATTCATCAGATCTCTACAAACACACCGCAAAAGAATATTACATCGGATAGATCTCCAAGAACATTGAGGAGAACATGGTATTGAGAATCAAAGAGAGAGAGAAGAAGCCATCTAGCTACTAGCTATGGACCCGCGGGTCTGTGGTAAACTACTCATGCTTCATCGAAAGGGCAATGGTGTTGATGTAGAAGCCCTCCGTGGCCGAATCCCCCTCCGGCAGAGTACCGAAAAGGTCCGCCAGATGGGATCTCACGGGTACAGAAGGTTGCGGCAGTGGAAAAGTGGTTTCGATGCCTCCCTAAGGGTTTCTAGAATATTTGAGAATATATAGGCGGAAGAACTAGGTCAGGGGGGCCACGAGGGGCCCACAAGGTAGGGGCGCCCTACCCCCTGGGCACACCCTCCACCCTTGTCGCCCCTCGTGGCTCCGCTGATTTGGACTCCAAGTCCCCTGGGTGTCTTCTGGTCCAAGAAAAATCATCGTAAAGTTTCATTATGTTTAGACTCCGTTTGATATTCCTTTTCTGTGAAACTCAAAAACAAGGAAAAAAACAGAAACTGGCACTGGGCTCTAGGTTAATAAGTTAGTCCCGAAAGTAATATAAAATAGCATATTAATGCATATAAAACATCCAAAACAGATAATATAATATCATGGAACAATCAAAAATTATAGATACGTTGTAGACGTATCAGGTTCCTCTATTGGTTATTGACGGGAGAGGTGTCTCGACCATGTCTACATAGTTCTCGAACCCATAGGGTCCACACACTTAACGTCCATTGACGATATAGTTTTATATGATTCATGTGATTTGGTGACCGAATGTTGTTCGAAGTCCTTGATGAGATCACGGATATGACGAAGAGCTCCAGAATAGTCCGGATGTAAAGATTAATATATGGGATAATAGTGTTTGATCTCTGGAAAGGTTCCGGAATTCACCAGAAGGGGTTTCGGATGGTTCTCGAAATGTTTGGGCACAAGAACACTTTTTTGGGCCAAGGGGTAAAGCACACAATGGTTTTTGAAAGTACAAAAGGAAGTTTTGCGAAGGCCAGGGGCCAGACGCCAGGAAGCCTGGCGTCTGGGCCTGGAGTCCAAGAAGGACTCTTGCCTTTCGGGCAAAACCGACTTTGAGGAGGCTTTTACTCCAAGTTTCGACCCTAGGGCTCAACATATAAATAGAGGGGCAGGGCTGGCACCCAAGACTCATCATGATACACCAAGCCGTGTGCTGGACCCTGACCCTCTAGTTTGTCCTTCGTCATAGTTTCTGTAGTGCTTGGTGAAGCCCTGCAGAGATTATTTCTTCACCACCACCGTCACCACGATGTCGTGTTGCCGGAAATCATCTACTACTTTGCCCCTCTTGCTAGATCAAGAAGGCGAGGACGTCATCGAGCTGAACGTATGGTGAACGCGGAGGTGTCGTACGTTCGGTACTTGATCAGGACGGATCGTGAAGGTGTACGACTACATCAACCGCGTTGATAAATGCTTCCGCTTAGCGATCTTCAAGGGTATGAATATGCTCTTCCCCTCTCGTAGCTATGCATCTCGATGGATAGATCTTGCGTGTGCGTAGAATTTTTTTGTTTTCCATGCGACGTTCCCCAATAGCAGTATCAGAGCCAGGTCTATGCGTAGATGATATGCACGAGTAGAACACAAAGAGTTGTGGGCGGTGATCATCATATTGCTTACCACGAACGTCTTATTTTGATTTGGCGATATTGTAAGATGAAGCGGTCCGGACCAACCTTACATGTCCACGTAAGTGAGACCGGTTCCACCGACAGACATGCAACTTGTTTTGCATAAAGGTGGCTGGCGCGTGTCCGTTTCTCCTACTTTACTTGAGTCAAATTTGACTTCGACTGGTCCTTGTTGACGGTTAAAATAGAAAACTGGATAAATCACCGTTGTGGTTTTGTGATGTAGGTAAGAACGGTTCTTGCTAGAAGCCCGTAGCAGCCATGTAAAACTTGCACCAACAAAGTAGAGGACGTCTAACACATTTTTCCAGGGCATGTTGTGATGTGATATGGTCAAGATGTGATGAGTTATATGTTATTGTATGAGATGATCATGTTTTGTAATATCAACAACTGGCAAGAGCCTTATGGTTGTCTCTTTATTGTTGTATGAAATGCAAGCACCATGTAATTGCTTTACTTATCGCTATGAGTTAGCAATAGTTGTAGAAGCTATAGTTGGCGAGACGACCACGACGCAACATGGTGATCAAGGTGTCAACCTGGTGACGATGGAGATCATGACGATGCTTTGGAGATGGGGATCAAAAGCACAAGATGATGATGGCCATATGCTTGATGGCTTCTCGCCACTCGTTGGTTACCCCAAGTGGAAGGTTTGAGATGCAGTGTAGCGGAAGTTTTCCCTTGGCAAAGATACCAAGGATCGATTTCCCTGAGACTCCCAGTTTCAACAAGAAGGTGTCAACTGCTAACGGCGCCAGATATTAGCAATCAACGTGGACCTGCACACAGATACAAATAACTTTGCTCCCAACGAGTACAGAGAGGTTGTCAATCCCTCCGGCCTTGTCGTTTACAAAGGATCAAACGCAAGTGATAATAGTGATAGGTATTGCTGCAATAGTAAGTAAAAAGCGGAAAGTAAATAGCGGATGTGATCAATGATGGTAATATGGACCGGAGTCCCATGATGTTCACTAGTGATGTCTCTCTCCCAAAAGACGATAAAACAGCTATGTGAGGTAAACGAATTACAGCTGGGCAATTGACAGGACCATGTGCGCAAACCAATGCTGACAACATTGCAAGAAAGGTAGAGGTTCAAAGCACGGGCGGTACGCCAAGGCAAGTAGACCGAAATCCATCTGCATCTACTACTAATCATCCACCTTGAGATATCTATCCAGAACATCTCGCTGGTATTAAGTTGCGAGTCCCACCCATAGTGTAAACTCAAAGCAACAGACAACTGCATTAAAAGAACTTTGCGTAAAGTAAACAGTCCTTGCACCCGCGGGCACAAGCACCGTTGTTTTCCCCTTGTGGCAACACCAGATCCCCTAGACTCATGTTTCTGTCACTCAAACTAGTCATCGAGGGGCATGAACCCACAATCGAGCATAACGTTCCCTCTTGGAGTCACTACCTACTACTTGGCCAAAGCAATAAATAACAACGGAGAACATGCAAGAATTACTTACGAAAATAAATATAAAAGAGGTAGATCAAATATATTACTCAAACACAATCTGAACATAATCTCATAATCCATCGGATCCCAGCAAACTCATCATAGCAACAGCATAAGGATTACATATGTGCCTCGATCATGTAGGGCAGCTCACGAGGACTAATTAGTGAAGCACAAGAACGGGAGGAGAACATCACATAGCTACTGGTCATGGACCCATGGTCCAAGGGAGACTACTCACAACTCATCCGGGATGCGTCCATGGTGGTGGAGAAGATCCCGATGGTGATCCTCCCCTCCGGCAGGGTGCCGGGAAGAGTTCTCCTGGTGCTTCCGATCTTGGAAGCGCGGCGGCGGCGGAACAGAGATGAGATCGCGAAAAAGGGTTCCCGTCTCGAGGGTTTCGGGAGACGATATAAATATATGCCAAAGGAGGGCATCAGCGGAGGCCTGGGGGGCCCAGGCACCCCCCCGGCGCGGCCAGGAGGGGGGCCGCGCCACCAGGGCGCCTGGAGCCCTGGTGGCCCCCCTCTGGCTGTACTTCGGGTGCCGGGAAGCTTCTGGAACGCTGATTTTTTATATAATTTTTCCGGGATTTTTCCGGCAGTTCTCGTAATGGGAAAAACCTGAAATACAAAAACAGCCGAAAACAGAAACTGGCACCGGGGTGCACTGAGTTAATAGGTTAGTCCAAATATGATCAAAAGTGTATGTAAGTGTATAAATAACATAGCAATATCACCCAAAAGAGGCATGGAGCAAGCAGAAATTATAGATACATTTTCGACGTATCAACATCCCCAAGCTTAATTCCTGCTCGTCCTCGAGTAGGTAAATGATAACAAGAATAATTTCTGTGGTGACATGCTATTAACCATATAGGACTTTTCATTAGTCATATGACAAAAGCTTACTGAGACAATGAATCTGTAGTAATTAAGTTGCCTCATGAGAAAATCACAAAGAACTGAAAGTTTTACAACATGATACTGAAACATCAAATAGATTTGCAATGAACATGGTGTGCAAATATGATAAATTGATATCTCGCTTGCCCCCTTTAGTGAAACAAAACATAAATGCAGGGGCACCTCCAAGGTTTAAGTGATGACTAGATACAATGATTTCAAAATAAACGATATCACAATCATGCAAAAGACAATGCTACTTTGGGACAATGCACATTACACTCAGAATGACAATCATGCTCTCAGTAGTTGGTGCTTTTAAAAGAAGGTGGAGACTCTCGAACCGTGGCTTTTGTTGGCAAGGTTGAAAACCCGTAGTCGGAAACAAAGACAAAACATGTACCAGAGCTCTTAGTTTTAAAAACAGAGGTAATAATATTTTTTTGATTATGCATGTTCCGTCAACGAATGCTAGCAGACAACTCAATCACTTCTTGAGATGGACAAGTTTCGAGGAACGGCTCCCGAATGAGGACGATCACATCCTCTTAATCTCCTTTGTTTATCACAGCCAAAGTTTTCTGATTTCTCATGAACAAAGCGTGAAGGAGGGTTTGTTTGTTATGTTATTTTTGAGCCGGGCGCACTCAATGCCAGTTCCTTCTCGTATTATGGGTTTGCACGTTATACATGCAATCCCGGGGTGAAGCCTGTCCAACTTAAAAAGATCATGAATTAACTACTATTTCCTCATGAACTTAAAATAGAGGCACAAAATAGGAATGCATTTTTTTTGAATAATTTCGAGATGGTACATGAAATTCTCCGTTAGGAATGGCAGGTAAATACCATGTATAGGAAGGTATGGTGGACTCATATGGCATAACTGGTTTAAAGGATTTGGATGCACAAGGAGTCAGTCCGCTTAGTACAGGTGGAGGTTAGAAAAAGACTGGGAGCGACCAACTAAAAGAGCAATGACGGTCATAATCATGCAGAGCGACAAAGCAACATTGAATCAGGCATGGAAGTTATATCGCTACTCAGAAACAAAAGATCATCAAGGCTTGACAGACTTTCTTTACAGTCTTAAATATGCGTGAGCATACGCCAAGTCAATCAAAATAAATTCTTTGAAGGAAGATATTACTAAACCATACCACATCATAGGCAAACAAATCATGTTGGTACTCCAATAACACATTGGAAACCCCCCAGCTATTTGAGACTAACCATAAGAAAACATGAACTACTAAGCACCATTATGCACGTAGCATTTTTATCATAGACATATCAACCAATGCAACAGAAGCAAATTCTCTTAATAAGATAAGCATGATAACTAAAGAGAGTTCAAGCAACCAACTAAACAAAAGCTCTTTAAAAAGATAAGCATGAATACTAAGAGCTGAACATGATAGTAGCTATTGAAAGACAAAGAACACACACAGCAAAGATAGACATGAAAATTCTATGTTATGTTCTAGGTAGAAGTGGAGCGTGTTTCTCTCCCACATAAAAAAAGCTGAGTTCCGACTCGTTATGAAAAGCTAAAGAAAACTAAAAGGGAAACTAAAAGCAAGACGCTCCAAGCATAGCACATAACACATGAAGTGATAAAAATATAGTGGAACGAAAGACGAACTGATAATGTTGATGGAGAAGGGGATGCGCGGGGGCATCCCCAAGCTTAGACGCTTGAGTCTCCTTGAATATTTCTTGGGGGTGCATGGGGGCATCCCCAAGCTTGAGCGTTTGACACTCCTGAATCTTTTTATCATCTTCCCTCGCACACTTGAAAACTCCCTTCATACATAACTCATCATAATCTGCTTAGCGAGGTTAGTACCCATAATAAAATAATTGTTCCTTGCTGGAAATAAATATATTCTTGAAGGTCTACTGTTTCTCAAGATTGCCAAAAGGTTTTTGCAAAGAAAAAGCAAGCTCCAGGTTTGCAAAATGAAGGAAAGGCAAAACAGGACAGAATCTGTGAAAAACAGAACAACAGGTAGTAATTGATTTTTTCGGGGCACTTCTGCTACTCTAATCAAAAAACTCAAAATAGACGCCCGAAAGACAATTGTATAGAGCACGCTGTCGAAGAAATTCAGACCAAAAAGATGATCTGGTGATGTTATACGAATTTTTCTATCCAAGGACAGAATCTGTTTCCTGGACAGCACGTCACAACTTTTGAACTTTCTTGCGATCAGAGGCTAAACTTGGCACAAAGCTGAAAAATAAAGATACAATGATGTTGCTACAGTAGTAACAAACATCAAGACCACTAAAACTAAAAGAACAAACTGAAAGCAAAGATAACAAGGGTTGTCTCCCTAGAGCTCTTTCTTTATAGCCATAAAGATAGGCTTAAGACTTTAATGATGCTCTCGTAGGAATAAGAGTTGAAGAACAAAAGAGAGCATCAAGAAGCAAATACCAAACACATTTAAGCCTAACATGCTTCCTATGCATAGGAATATTGCAATACAATAATTCATTGAAGCACAAAGCAATAAGCATAGGAAGACAAAACAAGTGCAGCTTCAAAACCTTCAACATAAAGAGAGGGAACTTGATATTATTGAAATATCTATAAGCATATGTTCCCTTCTCATAATAATTTTCAGTGGGATCACGAATAAACTCAACAATATAAGCATCACATAAAGCATTGTTACCATGATCCACATGCAAAAAGGTATCATTACTCTTCATATAAGCAAAATCTTTCTTATTAGGAATAGTGAGAGTAAAGCAATCATAACCATCATGGTAATCATTGTATTTAGGAGGCATATCATAATCATAATAAATTTTATCCTCAATAGTAGGTGGACTGAAAACATCATATTCATTGTAATCATATATAGGAAGCAAAGTATCATCAAAGTAAATTTTCTCTTCAAAAGTTGGGGGACTAAAAATATCATGTTCATCAAACGTGTCATCCCCAAGCTTAGAGCTTTCCATGTCATTACCAATATTGATATTCAAAGAAAGCATACTAATAACATCACCACCATCATGATTTTTATGCAAATAATAAAGTTCCATAGGTTTTTTTAATTTTCTCTTCAAACACATCATGTCCCAAAGCAAGGTAGAGCTTATAAAGCTCCCTCATATTTTTGTTGTTTTCCATTAAGCAAAACTAGTGAAAAGACAAAGAGAAAACTGAAAGGTAAACTAACAAGACTAAAAAGCAAAGGTCAAAGATAGCGTGCAACTCCCCTATCTTGAAGAGTGGAGTCCCCGGCAACGTTGCCAGAAAACTTTGCTTGATGGCTTCTCGCCCCTCGTTGGTTACCCCAAGTGGAAGGTTTGAGATGCAGTGTAGCGGAAGTTTTCCCTTGGCAAAGATACCAAGGATCGATTTCCCTGAGACTCCCAGTTTCAACAAGAAGGTGTCAACTGCTAACGGCGCCAGATATTAGCAATCAACATGGACCTGCACACAGATACAAATAACTTTGCTCCCAACGAGTACAGAGAGGTTGTCAATCCCTCCGGCCTTGTCGTTTACAAAGGATCAAACGCAAGTGATAATAGTGATAGGTATTGCTGCAATAGTAAGTAAAAAGCGGAAAGTAAATAGCGGATGTGATCAATGATGGTAATATGGACCAGAGTCCCATGATGTTCACTAGTGATGTCTCTCTCCCAAAAGACGATAAAACAGCTATCTGAGGTAAATGAATTACAGCTGGGCAATTGACAGGACCATGTGCGCAAACCAATGCTGACTACATTGCAAGAAAGGTAGAGGTTCAAAGCATGGGCGGTACGCCAAGGCAAGTAGACCAAAATCCATCTGCATCTATTACTAATCATCCACCTTGAGATATCTATCCAGAACATCTCGCTGGTATTAAGTTGTGAGTCCCACCCATAGTGTAAACTCAAAGCAACAGACAACTGCATTAAAAGAACTTTGCGTAAAGTAAACAGTCCTTGCACCCGTGGGCACAAGCACCGTTGTTTTCCCCCTTGTGGCAACAACACATCCCCTAGACTCATGTTTCTGTCACTCAAACTAGTCATCGAGGGGCATGAACCCACAATCGAGCATAACGTTCCCTCTTGGAGTCACTACCTACTACTTGGCCAAAGCAATAAATAACAATGGAGAACATGCAAGAATTACTTACGAACATAAATATAAAAGAGGTAGATCAAATATATTACTCAAACACAATCTGAACATAATCTCACAATCCATTGGATCCCAGCAAACTCATCATAGCAACAGCATAAGGATTACATATGTGCCTCGATCATGTAGGGCAGCTCACGAGGACTAATTAGTGAAGCACAAGAACGGGAGGAGAACATCACATAGCTACTGGTCATGGACCCATGGTCCAAGGGAGACTACTCACAACTCATCCGGGAGGCGTCCATGGTGGTGGATGTAACGCCCGGATAATTAAGCTACAGTAATCCCATGATAATGATGACTTGTCATTGCTATACTGTTGCTAAATCCCACGTTGATTCAACCGGTTAAGATTCAAATTTAAGTTAAAGTCAAAATAATAATTCTTCAAATAGTAACTTAAAAATTGTTCATGATGTTACAGATTTTCACTAGCTAATTTTAATGTAAGAACCAGCCTCATTTTAATATTTTATAATGGCCTAAACATATTTATAACAGGACCAACAACTTTTAATTTAACCTTTGCCTTTTAAACAAAATGCAAACTAATTCAAAACTCTCCCGAACTTTTGCGGCAGTGATGTATATTGCATACTAAATTTTGAGACCAGCCACACTTTTTACAAAAATGTTTATTGCTAAAAGAAACATAAAACAGAAAGCAGAAAACAAAATGCAGATCCAAAGAAAAAGGCCTAAAACTAGTTCTGTCCTAGTGGGCTCTAGTGTGCATATGGCCCAATCCACCTGGGGTCATCCCCAACCCCTGCTACAGGAGGCAGAGGAGGGCGTGGCGTACATCCACGGCTGCCATGGCCATGGATGGCCTCCACGTCGTTCCCTTCGGCCTATAAACATGCCCAACCGCAACCCTAGCTCCCCCTCGCCCGTTCCCCTCTGGTTTACCTTCGCCCCCTCCTCATCTGGTCGAATTTGAGCCCGGAACCTCGTGCGGTGACCGTGCCTGTCATCGTCATTACGCGGCCACAGTCGTTGCCTTGTCACGGGAGGATGTCCAGAAGAACTTTCGCGGTCAACTTCGTCAATCCTGAGCGCCGAATCGAGCGGGGTCATCCCGTGCGCTCGACATCGACAACATCTTCGTCCCGTACATCGTCGGCTTCCCGTGTCATTTGCCGCGGCTCTGGTCCACATCCGGCCACCTCGTCGCCTCCGTTGGAATCACTGTGAGCTCCTCTTCCAAAACCCCCTATCCCCCTCTCGATATGGGCGCCGTAGGCCGCCCTCACCATCGTGCCCGATCTCGCGCGTACGCGTACGTATGTGTGTGCGGACTCTAAACTGCAGCTCTGCCTTGCACTGTTGCAACCTTGGCGCTGCTGTTTCGCTGCTACTCTGCTTGCTAGCCGCTGCTGCTGCTACATGCTGCTGCTCCCGCACCACGGCCACTGCTCCCCCTGTGCTGCTGCTCCTGCCCGCCGCAGCTGCGCTGCTACTGCTCGTCCGCCCCACCGCCCCTGCCGGCCCGCGTTCGCGCCTTGGCCACCCCCGGCGTCGCGCGCTTTGCTGCATCCGTGTGCCGCTCGCTCGCGTTGCGGCGTCCGTGCAATGCATCGCCCGCCCCACCCCATTGCCAATGCTCTGCATATACTACTACTGCTAGTACTGTAGCTATGGCTAGCTTTGTGGATATTACGCTGACTAACCCTTTAGACAGCCCCTAAACTGCTGTAAAACAACTGTTAACAGGACTAAAAATAATATGAGTAGATATAATACTTGACAAACTACATTTTATTCCATTGGACCAAATTCATTTGATGCATGTATTAAATCCTACAAAAATCACAAAATGACATCTAATGTTAATAACCCCTAGCCTACTAACTTGTGTGTGCTGTGTGCGTGAGTGTGTGTGCAGTGTGCGTGCACGGCTGTGACTAGGCCGTCCCTTACTTATTTAGTTTGTAGGCTTAGTTGGTAGTACTACTAGTTTAGTACTAAGTTAGTCTAGTAGTAGATGACATGTAGGCCCCATTAAATAAGTTAGGTGTATTTATTTGTTTAGGTAAATAATTTATGACAGGTGGGTCACACCTCTCCTTTTGACTAGTCAAATTGACTTGGTCAATTCGGATTTAAATAGTTATATAAATATTAGAAAATGCATAAAACTTTGAAAAATAATATAACCGTAACTCGAATGAAAATACTTTGTACATGTAAGTTGCTCAGAACAACGAGACGAATCCGAATACGCGGTCCGTTCATCCGCCACACATCCCTATCATAGCAAACATGCAACATTCCCCCTCCGATTCATCTGACCGTAAACACGAAACGTCGGGGATACTTTCCCGAGTGTTATCCCCCTTCGCCGGTACCGTGTACCACCGCGTTAGAGCACCCTAGCACCGCGTGTTAACTTGCAGTGCTTCTTTATTGCATCTGTATGCTTTGTATTTTATTGTTTCTTCCCCCTCTTCTCTCCGGTAGACCCCGAGACCGAAGATGCCCCGGTGATCGACTACGGTGTTGACGACCCCTCCTTCTTGCCAGAGCAACCAGGCAAGCCAACCCCTTTGATCATTCCGATATCGCCCATTCTCTTCTCTCTTATGCTTGCATTAGAACTGCTACTGCTTTTTGTATGATCCTATTCTGATGCATAGCCTGTTGTTGGTACTGCTTTCATACCTTACATGTTTATACTAAACTGCTTAGTATAGGCCGGTTAGAGATCCACCAGTGACCCCCTACCTTGTCCCGACTGCCTCGCTGGATCATCAGAAGACCCGATCAACGGGATCGAAGACCAGGACCCGGCACCGCACATCACTTTCCCCTTAGTTGCTCGACACTAATGGGTTACTATCGAGTGCCGAGGGTGAGACCTCATCAACACTTCTGATGTTAACCTTGTAGGTTAGTTCATCGGTTGTGGTCATCGAGGGTGATTCCTCTTTCTCCACTCTCGATAACGACACTGTCGTGCAACTCCTCAAGAGTGGACCTCGAGGGTGACTCCTCTTTCGTTCACCTTGACGATAAACATCAGGTGGAGTTCCATCGAGGGTGATTTCCTCAGGTTTCCCTTTGGTGTCAGACACACAGTTACTATGGTTACTATGACTTTACACTGAACCTGGTTACTAAAGACGGGTCGACCCTGAGGGGTACCCGCGCGAGCTTAATTGCGAGTGATGTGTAGTCGGGTTGACCTGGAAGGTGCCCGCGAGATAATACGAGGCGTGGTCGGGCACTCGCCCTTGCCGCAAGTTCTCGAGACGGGGCGATGGGGTCACATTATCGTGAGTCTCTGCTCGTTACCACGCGTCCCCACTAAACGGTTTGGATATTTGATCCAAGGGGCCTCTGGCCTGATAGCGCTAACCATCACGTGGGCATAGTATGGGCGTTCTGTATCGTATGCATCAGCCGAAGCTTAACTGACGTCATTGCGACTGAGCGGCGCGCGCCGGGTTGGACTGGTTAGGCTCGTACCTTTTTAAAGGTGGTTGCTAGGTCTGCTCACCGGCCGCGTACGCAACGTGCAGGAGTTCCCGGGGCGATTTTCCCATGACCCCTGGGAGCATAGGGTTTAGTCCGGCGTGCATGACCTCTCTATTAAGCCTAGGTCAGGTTGCAGCGTATTGTTTGGCCGAGGGCGGGCATGACCTGATGGTGTGTCCTGCCGGAGTTAAGCAAGCGTGTTGGGTAAGTTGGTGCACCCCTGCAGGGAAGAAAACATCTATCGATAGCCTGTCCTACGGTAACAGACACTTGGAGTTGTATCCCGATCGCTACAACTAGAACTGGATGCTGAGGCATTGTTTGGATATGTTGCTTCGGGAGTCGAGAAAGGATCCCGGAGCGTTGGAACAACAACATAAATATGACTTATGTTATACTACTCTACTTCCCCCTCTTGCTACAAGACGGCGTTTTCCAGAAGATGCTAGTCTTCGATAGGACTAGCTTCTCCCCCTCTTATTCTGGCATTCTGCAGCTTAGTCCACAGATACTACCCCCTTTCATTGATACCGATGCATATGTAGTGTAGATCCTTGCTTGCGAGTACTTTGGATGAGTACTCACGGTTGCTTTGCTCCCCCTTTTCCCCCCTTCTTCTTTCCGGTTGGTGCAACCAGATGGTGGAGTCCAGGAGCCAGAAGCCACCTTTGACGACTGCTACTACCCCGACGGAGGCTACTACTACGTGAAGACCACCGACGACCAGGAGTAGTTAGGAGGTCCCAGGCAGGAGGCCTTGCCTTTTCGATCGTGTTGTTTTGTGCTAGCCTTCTTAAGGCAAACTTGTTTAACTTATGTCTGTACTCAGATATTGTTGCTTCCGCTGACTCTTGTGTTTTCGAGCTTATGTATTCGAGCCCTCGAGGCCCCTGGCTTGTAATATAAAGCTTGTATTATTTTAATTTGTGTCTAGAGTTGTGTTGTGATATCTTCCAGTGAGTCCTTGATCTTGGTCGTACACATTTGCGTGCATGATTAGTGTACGGTCAAATCAGGGGCGTCACAAGTTGGTATCAGAGCCGACTGCCTGTAGGAACCCCCTTTCCAACTGCTTGGCCAAAGTTGAGTCTAGTCCTTGAAAAACTGTTTTACTAACTTGGCTGTGTGGCTTACGGGCCCACGTCGCCAATTGAGTGGTATTAGGATCTTTTATTCCTCATCCTTACTCTGGGATTCTGACATCTCTTCTCTTCGGGTTAAATGGATTTTCTGACTCTAACTCTAGGTTCTCGTAAATACTTTCTCCCGGAGAGCCCTTCATTCAAGATAATGGCCTCCTGCACCAGAAGCTTCCGAAGATACTTTACGATGTTCTCTCGAGACCTTGTGCCCTTCACCGTTGCGATTCAATATCACCGATAAATACCTAAGGATAGCTGCATACATTTGTTGTCCTTACCTTCATTTCAATTGTTCTTGGTATTACAAGATACTTTGAAATACTTCAGATATTCCGAGAATCCTTTGTGCCTGCTGCCTTGCAGCTCCTTTTCCGCATGGATACATGTATGAATAATTCCTCACACTTAGCGAGGATTTGTTCATCCTCAGTTGTTCGTGCGTTTCACAAATGTCTTCGAAATGCTAATCAATCTTCCAAAATCCTCAGCAACCTATTGCTCTGGAAAGTTTTACCTACTTGCATTATGGTTAATTCCATATGTATATCAATATTCATTAAAATCCATTGTGATCGACTTTCTGATCTTATTGATTCAATAGGATGCAAATACTCGCAATCATCTATCAAAATAGAATTCGTTCTTCCAGCTCAGGCGTCATTCTGAATATGAGCTGGATCTTGACCAATCAAATTGCCGTCGATTGTACCCCTAAGTCATTTCAACTTAGCCATCCTTAATCAGAGCGGTTGCTTCTCATCGCTTGATTTGAAAATCATAATTTATTTGCATTTGAGGTTTGAATTAGTCAGTTGTTTCTATAAACTGATACCCCTCCATTCTTTCTTCTTATGGTTGAGTACCGATGCTCACATCAGATCCCTGGTAGACCACCAGATCCTTTGTTGGATTATTATCCGACAGTGCCCGTCATATTTAATCTCCCTGTGAGTTCTTCCCGGATACATAGCGGCTTGGTAAATTGTATCCTCTCTCTTTAAGTTTGTGGTATATGTTCCTAAGATGCCCCTATGGGTTTAACCTATGCCTTCCCTAATCCGTGTGAACCCAAGAGTTTTCACGAGTTATACTCTTCTGGTGTTTTGCCAGATATAATTCCAACACTACTAATTCACCGGAAGCGAGAAGTGAATGGAAGGTTATGCATTGAAGAAGTGGGAGTCGACCTTGAACTTTGTGTTCATGCCCATGGACCCGATGTGGAACTTATCATGAAAGCTTCTCTTAAAATTAATTATCCCCTTGGTATAAGTTCATCTTATATCTGAGATCTGGCCGTTTGCAATCGTGGTTCCGACCATGCTCTCCTTTAAATACCATTTCTCGGACAAGTTAAACCACTTGTCCTCTGCAGGTTAATGCACCTGTCCAAACTCTATTATGATCAACCTTCGAGTATTACCCCGTGGTATCTCGATAATGACACAACCATATATTTTTCTTATGAGTTGTTCTTCAAGTATTGCTTCTCACTGGTTTCGATTTCCCCCGGGTTTTGAGTTGTTAGACACTCAAGGACACCGATAAATGAATCAATTCCGCACTCCGATTGAATAACTATAAGTAATCTCCACTGCTTATGAGTTTATTAATTCTTCAAGTCATATCTAGCCTGATCGGGAATCTCATTATCGTGCATCTTTTAACTGTGCTACCTGGTCCTTCTTCCCGGAGCACAATTTCGGCAATGAGCTAAGCTTACGCCAATCTTCCTCGGCATATCATTTCGCCTTGAACAACTAGCTTGATTTCAAGTTTGTATTGTACTAGTGGTTTTAGTAACCTTTCGCTCCATCATTCATTTGACTTGGTGTCATCGCCGATCGATTACATCTTAATGAAATCTCTTGACAAATGTGTCCTGATCAGCATCAACAATGATTTGCCTTCTTCCAAGTTGTGAATTGAATTCATGATGGGAAATACCATTTTCCCTCGATGATTTGTATTAAAATCGACACCATTCTTGCATTACCTCCAACACAAAACTTGTTCTTATTGGGTGTTATACCTTGCGTTCCTTGTTATCTGACTTAGGATATGCTCCTATTAATTGTGTTCAAACAAATTTTCCTTTCCATTGGTTTGTTTAAATTTTCGTGTGATCTATATGATCTAAGCAGTAATAATTCACTACTTATGTAAACACCTCGGTGTACAACTCTGTCAGTGAGACCATGTTTCTACTGTGGATGACATTCCGGTAACCGCCGATGGACGAGAATTTTGCCTATTGGTCCGCCTCATACAACGAGCAGGAAAATGGTTCTCTTCGCCCCGCGCCCTTGGTACCAACGTTGTTGCCAACATAATTGACAGACTATCCTCTGACCTGCCTTGCCATCATGACCGTGCAAGATGTTACCGCCTTCCTGCTTTAAACCCACATGGTGGGCCCATAACCCACAGTTCCACATGATCGAAACCTCGCTCTCCTATACAACCTTGATTCCAAAATATTCTTTGCACTTGGCTTTGTATGTAAATCACGGGCCACCTTCCTAGTGATCTATTCCGGTATCAGACGCTATACTTATTCCCATTGCTCTGAACCCCTTTCTCCCTCTGTTTCAGGCAACGAACGGTTGCCTACCTGCTTGATGCTTCTTATTACACCTTCTTACCTTGCTCTCGATGACTTTCTTGAATGTCAACTGGAGAGATGCCTCTATGCCACGTTCACTTAGATAGCCCCCATGTACCTATCTTGTGTTGAGCTTCGTCCTTCCCGAGTCTTTCCCCCTTACTCCACACCTTAAATCTCGGGACGAGATTTCTTGTAGTGGAGGAGATTTGTAACGCCCGGATAATTAAGCTACAGTAATCCCATGTTAATGATGCCTTGTCATTGCTATACTGTTGCTAAATCCCACGTTGATTCAACCGGTTAAGATTCAAATTTAAGTTAAAGTCAAAATAATAATTCTTCAAATAGTAACTTAAAAATTGTTCATGATGTTACAGATTTTCACTAGCTAATTTTAATGTAAGGACTAACCTCATTTTAATATTTTATAATGGCCTAAACATATTTATAACAGGACCAACAACTTTTAATTTAACCTTTGCCTTTTAAACAAAATGCAAACTAATTCAAAACTCTCCCGAACTTTTGCGGCAGTGATGTATATTGCATACTAAATTTTGAGACCAGCCACACTTTTTATAAAAATGTTTATTGCTAAAAGAAACATAAAATAGAAAGCAGAAAACAAAATGCAGATCCAAAGAAAAAGGCCTAAAACTAGTTCTGTCCTAGTGGGCTCTAGTGTGCATATGGCCCAATCCACCTGGGGTCATCCCCAACCCCCGCTACAGGAGGCAGAGGAGGGCGTGGCGTACATCCACGGCTGCCATGGCCATGGATGGCCTTCACGTCGTTCCCTTCGGCCTATAAACATGCCCAACCGCAACCCTAGCTCCCCCTCGCCCGTTCCCCTCTGGTTTCCCTTCGCCCTCCCTCCTCATCTGGTCGAATTAGAGCCCGGAACCTCGTGCGGTGACCGTGCCTGCCATCGTCATTACGCGGCCACAGTCGTTGCCTTTTCACGGGAGGATGTCCAGAAGAACTTTCGCGGTCAACTTCGTCAATCCTGAGCGCCGAATCGAGCGGGGTCATCCCGTGCGCTCGACATCGACAACATCTTCGTCCCGTACATCGTTGGCTTCTCGTGTCGTTTGCCGCGGCTCTGGTCCACATCCGGCCACCTCGTCGCCTCCGTTGGAATCACTGTGAGCTCCTCTTCCAAAACCCCCTATCCCCCTCTCGATATGGGCGCCGTAGGCCGCCCTCACGATCGTGCCCGATCTCGCGCGTACGCATACGTATGTGTGTGCGGACTCTAAACTGCTGCTCTGCCTTGCACTGCTGCAACCTTGGTGCTGCTGTTTCGCTGCTACTCTGCTTGCTAGCCGCTGCTACTGCTACATGCTGCTGCTCCCGCACCACGGCCACTGCTCCCCCTGTGCTGCTGCTCCTGCTCGCCGCAGCTGCGCTGCTACTGCTCGTCCGCCCTACCGCCCCTGCCGGCCCGCGTTCGCGCCTTGGCCACCCCCGGCGTCGCGCGCTTTGCTGCATCCATGTGCCGCTCGCTCGCGTTGTGGCATCCGTGCAATGCATCGCCCGCCCCACCCCATTGCCAATGCTCTGCATATACTACTACTGCTAGTACTGTAGCTATGGCTAGCTTTGTGGATATTACACTAACTAACCCTTTAGACAGCCCCTAAACTGCTGCAAAACAACTGTTAACAGGACTAAAAATAATATGAGTAGATAGCATACTTGACAAACTACATTTTATTCCATTGGACCAAATTCATTTGATGCATGTATTAAATCCTACAAAAATCACAAAATGACATCTAATGTTAATAACCCCTAGCCTACTAACTTGTGTGTGCTGTGTGCCTGAGTGTGTGTGCAGTGTGCGTGCACGGTTGTGACTAGGCCGGCCCTTACTTATTTAGTTTGTAGGCTTAGTTGGTAGTACTACTAGTTTAGTACTAAGTTAGTCTAGTAGTAGATGACATGTAGGCCCCATTAAATAAGTTAGGTGTATTTATTTGTTTAGGTAAATAATTTATGACAGGTGGGTCACACCTCTCCTTTTGACTAGTCAAATTGACTTGGTCAATTCGGATTTAAATAATTATATAAATATTAGAAAATGCATAAAACTTTGAAAAATAATATAACCGTAACTCGAATGAAAATACTTTGTACATGTAAGTTGCTCAGAACGACGAGACGAATCCGAATACGCGGTCCGTTCATCCGCCACACATCCCTATCATAGCAAACATGCAACATTCCCCCTCCGATTCATCTGACCGTAAACACGAAACGTCGGGGATACTTTCCCGAGTGTTATCCCCCTTCGCCGGTACCGTGTACCACCGCGTTAGAGCACCCTAGCACCGCGTGTTAACTTGCCGTGCTTCTTTATTGCATCTGTATGCTTTGTATTTATTGTTTCTTCCCCCTCTTCTCTCCGGTAGACCCCGAGACCGAAGATGCCCCGGTGATCGACTACGGTGTTGACGACCCCTCCTTCTTGCCAGAGCAACCAGGCAAGCCAACCCCTTTGATCATTCCGATATCGCCCATTCTCTTCTCTCTTATGCTTGCATTAGAACTGCTACTGCTTTTTGTATGATCCTATTCTGATGCATAGCATGTTGTTGATACTGCTTTCATACCTTACATGTTTATACTAAACTGCTTAGTATAGGCCGGTTAGAGATCCACCAGTGACCCCCTACCTTGTCCCGACTGCCTCGCTGGATCATCAGAAGACCCGATCAACGGGATCGAAGACCAGGACCCGGCACCGCACATCACTTTCCCCTTAGTTGCTCGACACTACTGGGTTACTATCGAGTGCCGAGGGTGAGACCTCATCAGCACTTCTGATGTTAACCTTGTAGGTTAGTTCATCGGTTGTGGTCATCGAGGGTGATTCCTCTTTCTCCACTCTCGATAACGACACTGTCGTGCAACTCCTCAAGAGTGGACCTCGAGGGTGACTCCTCTTTCGTTCACCTTGACGATAAACATCAGGTGGAGTTCCATCGAGGGTGATTTCCTCAGGTTTCCCTTTGGTGTCAGACACATAGTTACTATGGTTACTATGACTTTACACTGAACCTGGTTACTAAAGACGGGTCGACCCTGAGGGGTACCCGCGCGAGCTTAATTGCGAGTGATGTGTAGTCGGGTTGACCTGGAAGGTGCCCGCGAGATAATACAAGGCATGGCCGGGCACTCGCCCTTGCCGCAAGTTCTCGAGACGGGGCGATGGGGTCACATTATCGTGAGTCTCTGCTCGTTACCGCGCGTCCCCAAGACACTAAAAGGTTTGGATATTTGATCCAAGGGGCCTCTGGCCTGATAGCGCTAACCATCACGTGGGCATAGTATGGGTGTTCTGCGTCGTATGCATCAGCCGAAGCTTAACTGACGTCATTGCGACTGAGCGGCGCGCGCCGGGTTGGACTGGTTAGGCTCGTACCTTTTTAAAGGTGGTTGCTAGGTCTGCTCACCGGCCGCGTACGCAACGTGCAGGAGTTCCCGGGGCGATTGGCCCATGACCCCTGGGAGCATAGGGTTTAGTCCGGCGTGCATGACCTCTCTATTAAGCCTAGGTCGGGTTGCAGCGTATTGTTTGGCCGAGGGCGGGCATGACCTAATGGTGTGTCCGGCCGGAGTTAAGCAAGCATGTTGGGTAAGTTGGTGCACCCCTGCAGGGAAGAAAACATCTATCGATAGCCTGTCCTACGGTAACGGACACTTGGAGTTGTATCCCGATCGCTACAACTAGAACTGGATGCTGAGGCATTGTTTGGATATGTTGCTTCGGGAGTCGAGAAAGGATCCCGGAGCGTTGGAACAACAACATAAATATGACTTATGTTATACTACTCTACTTCCCCCTCTTGCTGCAAGACGGCGTTTTCCAGAAGATGCTAGTCTTCGATAGGACTAGCTTCTCCCCCTCTTATTCTGGCATTCTGCAGCTTAGTCCACAGATACTACCCCCTTTCATTGATACCGATGCATATGTAGTGTAGATCCTTACTTGCGAGTACTTTGGATGAGTACTCACGGTTGCTTTGCTCCCCCTTTTCCCCCCTTCTTCTTTCCGGTTGGTGCAACCAGATGGTGGAGTCCAGGAGCCAGAAGCCACCTTTGACGACTGCTACTACCCCGACGGAGGCTACTACTACGTGAATACCGCGGACGACCAGGAGTAGTTAGGAGGTCCCATTCAGGAGGCCTTGCCTTTTTGATCGTGTTGTTTTGTGCTAGCCTTCTTAAGGCAAACTTGTTTAACTTATGTTTGTACTCAGATATTGTTGCTTCCGCTGACTCTTGTGTTTTCGAGCTTATGTATTCGAGCCCTCGAGGCCCCTGGCTTGTAATATAAAGCTTGTATTATTTTAATTTGTGTCTAGAGTTGTGTTGTGATATCTTCCAGTGAGTCCTTGATCTTGGTCGTACACATTTGCGTGCATGATTAGTGTACGGTCAAATCAGGGACGTCACAGTGGAGAAGCTCCCGATGGTGATCCTCCCCTCCGGCAGGGTGCCAGGAAGAGTTCTCCTGGTGCTCCCGATCTTGGAAGCGCGGCGGCGGCGGAACAGAGATGAGATCGCGAAAAAGGGTTCCCGTCTCGAGGGTTTCGGGAGATGATATAAATATATGCCAAAGGGGGGCATTAGCGGAGGCCTGGGGGGCCCAGGCCCCCCCCCCCCCGGCGCGGCCAGGAGGGGGACCGCGCCACCAGGGCGCCTGGAGCCCTGGTGGCCCCCCTCCGGCTGTACTTCGGTGCCGGGAAGCTTCTGGAACGCTGATTTTTTATATAATTTTTCCGGGATTTTTCTGGCAGTTCTCGTTATGGGAAAACCTGAAATACAAAAACAGCCGAAAACAGAAACTGGCACTGGGGTGCACTGAGTTAATAGGTTAGTCCAAATATGATCAAAAGTGTATGGAAGTGTATAAATAACATAGCAATATCACCCAAAAGAGGCATGGAGCAAGCAGAAATTATAGATACGTTTTGGACGTATCACCATATCATGTCACATATTTTGATTGCATGTGATATTTATCCTTTATGCATCTTATTTTGCTTAGAACGGTGGTAGCATTATAAGATGATCCCTTCACTAAATTTCTAGATAAAAGTATTCTCCCCGAGTGTGCACCATTGCTATAGTTCGTCGTTTCGTGACACCACGTTATGATCTTGTGTGATAGACTATACGTTCACGTACAACGGTTGTAAGACAGTTTTACACACGCGGAATACTTGGGTTAAACTTGACGAGCCTAGCATGTACAGACATGGCATCGGAACACTGGAGACCGAAAGGTCGAACATGAGCCATATAGTAGATATGATCAACATAGAGACGTTCACCATTGATGACTACCCCATCTCACGTGATGATCGGACGTGGGTTAGTTGATTTGGATCATGTATCACTTAGATAACTTGAGGGATGTTAATTTAAGCGGGAGTTCATTAGTAATTTGATTAATTGAACTTAAATTTATCATGAACTTGGTCATAATGTTTTTTCAAATTATGTTGTAGATTAATAGCTCGCGATGTAGCTCTCCTATTTTTGGTACGCTCCTACAAAAAACTAAGTTGAAAGATGATGGTAGCAATAAAGCGGACTGGGTCCGTGATCTGAGGATTATCCTCATTGATGCACAGCAGAATTATGTCCTTGATGCATCGCTAGATGGCAGACATGTTGCAGAAGCTAATGCGCATGTTATGAATGTTTGGAAAGCTTGATCTGATAACTACTTAATAGTTTAAGTGTGCCATGCTTTACAGCTTAGAATCGGGGATCAAAAGACGTCTTGAACGCCATAGAACATATGAGAGGTTCCAAGAGCTGAAATTGGTATTTCAGGCTCATGCCCGAGTTGAGAGGTATGGGACCTCTCACAAGTACTTTGCCTACAAGATGGAGGAGAATGGCTCAGCTAGTGAGCATGTGCTGAGAAGGTCTAGGTACTACAAACACTTGAATCAAATGGGAGTTAATCTTCCAGATAAGAAAGTGATTGACAGATTTCTCTAGTCACTATCACTAAGCTACTAGAGCTTCGTGATGAACCATAAAAATGCAAGGGATGACGAAAAAGATTCCCAAAGCTCTTCGTGATGTTGAAATCGGCGGAGGTAGAAATCAAGAAAGAACATCATGTGTTGATGCTTAATAATATCACCAGTTTCAAGAAAAGGGGAAGGGCAAGAAAGGGAATTTCAACTTGAATGGCAAGCAAGTTGCTGCTCCCGTGAAGAAGCCCAAAGCTGGACCCAAGCCCGAGACTGAGTGCTTCTACTGCAAGGGTAATGGTCACTGGGAGCGGAACTGCCCCAAATATTTGGCGGATAGGAAGGATGGCAAAGTGAACAAAAGTATATTTAATATGCATCTTATTGATGTGTTCCTTACTAGTGCTCGTAGCAGCGCTTGGGTATTTGATACCGGCTCAGTTGCTAAGATTAGTAAATCGAAACATGAGTTGCATAACAAACGGAGACGGGTTAAAGGCGAGGTGACGATGTAGGTTGAATGTGGTTCCAAGATTTATATGACCATCACCGCACACTCCCTCTACTTTTGGGATTAGTGTTGAACCTAGATAAATGTTATTTGGTGTTTGCGTTGAGAATGATCAAGATTGGATCGTGTTTATTGCAATACGGTTATTCATTTAAGTCAGAGAATAATTGTTGTTCTGTTTATGTAACATCCCAAATTTTCAATTTGGAATGTTATACATAGGTCATCATTTGCATATCATATTTTGTTGCATTTTTGTTGTGATCCTCGAAATTCTATGCAACTCAAGGACCCATGGAGAGAGTTGGGGATTTCATCGTTTTCATATTTGAATTTTCTCAAATATCGGAACAAGGATCATTTTGGTTTAATTATTTTTCTCTCCGAAAATATTTCATATTAAAATATATGAGAGGGGATAATATGACTTCTCTAAAATAAAGGAAATATTGGAGGAAAAATATTAAAATCAAATAATTACTTTTTTATTTGGATTTTATTGCAATTTTATTCGAATTAGGAAAAATATGCGTTTTTTAAAATTGCATTTAGGTCCGGGAAAAATGTTCACTTTGTCCTAAATATTATTAGAGGACCGTGAAAATTTATTTCGGAATTTCTGGACTCCGTTTAGTATTTCTTTTATTTATTTTTCCACGTCAGGATTATTTAAAAAAAGTCAACTGACCTAAACGGGCCGTGACCGACCCGGACTCCTGCCGGGCGAGGCTTTATAAGCCGCCAGCCCGAGGCCCAGCCGCCGCCCCGCCCAAACCCTAGCGTTGCCGCCGCCCTAGTCGCCGCCGCCGCCCCACCACGGCGCCCGTTCCGATCTCACTGTCGTTTTTTTGGGTTTTAGGTAAAAACCCCGGTTTTCTAAAAAAAACTAGATTGGTTTTTTTTTTGTTAGATCGGTGCGGTTTTTCGTGGTTTACTTATTTAGCGGACGTTCGTCCGTTCGTTCGTTTTAACAAACACTTTTCGTCAGTTAGCCGCAGACAGCGAACGTTCGTTCGTTACCCTGTTCGTCTCGTTTCCTTTTTTAGGGTTTTTTCGCGATTATTTTCGATCGCGATTTCTGCCCTGATCTTCGTTTTAGTTTATCTTTTCGCTCGTTGGTCGGAATTAGGTGAAACAAGTGCATCGATCTTCGTCTCGAAGCCCTCTTTCTGTTTAACCAACTTGAACAAGATTTTGGTACTTTAAAAATTGACTTTAGTACAATTTAGTAAACGGATCTTGTTTCTTTCGTGGTTTGAGTTTCGTTGCTCCGTTTGATTTGTTTCTTTTTGCAAACCAGAGTTCTTCAATTGAACTTTCTGGTTAGATCTTCTTATTTGAGATTTACGCATGCATCTTTGCTTGATTGCTTATGTATTCTATTGTTTGTTTGCGATAGAATTCCCGGAGTGCGAAGCGTGCTACTACGAGTCCCTTGGTTTTGCGAATCGTCAGCAAGACAAGTAACACATTGATCATACCCCTTTATTACCTAGTTTTTATGCATTAGTTTCAACCCTCACACATTGCATGAGTAGGATGTCTTATCATGTGGGTCTCGGAAGTAGATGATGAGGTAGAACCTATTACCTATTTTATTACCAAACCCTTGGGAGTTACTTCTACGTTATGCTTATATTGCCATGCTATGCTCGTAGACATGGATTGGGTTTGAGAGTATCCATGACAGATGTGAGATTGCTAATTAATGGTTCAAACTTAAGGTGGAAACTTTAATACACATCTGGGTGGATTGGTTGCAGGGCACCTGGAGAATCCAGTGTTGTCCTAGGAAATCCCGGAGGACCCGTGTGATTATCCTATGGAATGCCACCCATGCTCAAAGCGATCATAAGATTATTCATGCTAGGAACTTCCATGTGCAGCCACAATGCCATTATGGGCTCTGGCATAGTTGAGTATGTTGTGTGAGCTCTTTAAGTGGTGGACTAGCAGATGTAGGGGAAAGTAGGTGTACGGGTCTACCCAGGGTAAAGAGTAAATGCTTCTGAAAGACTGTGTCTCGGTCATCCGTTTCTCAAACACCATGTAGTGCGAGAAATCCAACGGAGGAGATCGAGTCTTGTGGGGAAAAGTGCACAAACATCTGCAGAGTGTACAAACTAATCATGATTAGCCGTGTCCCCGGTTATGGACATCTTGAGTATCTGGTACTTTAATTATTGGATTGATCTCATTACTCTAAAATTAATTTGATGGGTTGACAATGATTACTTTAATTGGGATTGAGTTGGAGGAACCTTCTCAATGATGTTTCAACTACCATGATAGTTAAAATACAATTTATTCCTTTGTCGTAGGGAAAAATTGGCTTTATGCAAAACATTATAATCTTATAGCCTCCACCAGCCATATATGCATGTAGTGATATCATTTATCTGTTCCTTGCTCTACTGTGTTATCGTGCCAGCATATTCCATGCGCTGACCCGTTTTGGGCTGCAACATATCATGTTGCAGACTATTCAGAAGAAGAGTAAGGTGTGCTAGGTCATTTGTCATGCACTCAGCTATGCCGTTGGAGTTGATGGACTCACTTTATCTTCCAAGCCTTCCGTTGTTATCGTGTTAGATGGCCTTATGCCATATCTTTTGTAATAAGTTCTCTTTTGAGACATTCGATGTATTAAGTGTGTGATTGCTACTCTGTTATAAATCCTTCGAGTACTGTGTGTGTCAGCATTACCGATCCAGGGATGACACTGAAGCACAGAGACTTGATCCATTCGGGTCGGGTCACTACAAGATGGTATCAGAGCACACGCTGAATGTAGGACACGACCACTAAGATGAGCTATAGGTCACTCTTTTCTACTCAGTTCTGACTCCTTTCCACTTTCTACTCTTTAGGATGGCGGACTTAAGGAACAAGTACACCCAACCAGATGAAGACACACCTTTTGGACAACACTTGAAGGAAGTTACTAGGTACCTGAACATCAGAATAACAAGCTTCACTGAAACCTACACCGCCACCTTACCAGAAGAGGGGCGATGGATAATTCGAGTTCAAATTCCAGAGAGGACGATCACACCAGTCACTGAGCCCATAGAGTTTTCCTTTGATGCACCAACCTGGAGCCTAGGCAAGAGTATGACAGCCCACATTGCTACGGGACGAATTGGAGAAGTCTACAAACAGGAGCTGAAGGACACTATCTACCAGATATGTGGGCGCCGAGATGAGCAATGGGAGATGTCATGACCGGTTTTCGGGGTATTGATTTCCCCAAAAGTGGCCCTTGTGCTCATCAGCCCCAGGATTACTGTTAGCTGATGAGTCACCACTTGATACAGAAAGTTCAAGCAAAAATACAAAATATGTAGTACAAGACCATTCTGGTCCTTAAGTACAACACATGGTTTCTAGTGGCTGATGGCGGAAGCGGTCTGTAACACGTCGGTGTCTATGGGACACCATTTCCCACGAGAACAGCTGACCAGGTTAACTCCTATCTTCGCGAGTCTACTATCATCGTTGCGTAGGATTCCGGGGAGGTCGTCGCAACGCTCCTCTCCATGCGAGAAATCTGGCCAAGACAATAGCCAGGGACAAGCCACTGAGTACTTTGAATGTACTCGCAAACATTATGAACACGGGTAAAAGATAATCATGCTCGGAAATATTTGATGATCACAACGTTAATTACGAAATGACAATCCATAATGCAAGCAGGTCGTTCATATAAAAATGAATATGCAATCAGGGAGTGATAATAAAATAAATAGCAATCATGCCACAGTCGGGTGTCTGAGCGACACCACATAAAGGGCTTATAAGGAAAATAAATAACAAGTATGCCATAGTCGGGCGTCTGAGCGACACCACATAAAGGGCTTATAAATAAAGGAAACAACAAGCATGCCAGAGTCGGGCGTCTGAGCGACACCACATAAAGGGCTTATAAATAAAGGAAACAACAAGCATGCCACAGTCGGGCGTCTGAGCGACACCTCGTAAGGGCTTATAAGGAAAAATAAATAACAGTGAATATCCAGGAGGCAGAACCATCCCAGGGATACTCAATAATTCGATTAACATAAATGGTTAGTCCATAATCATAGTAACAGTCATCACAAGTTATGATCCAGGTTCTGTTTCAGTAGTTTCTCCTCCGAAGACCGACACTAAGACCGACACTTGACCCATCCCAGACTGTAGTCCTAACCCCGGGACACGGCTATTCGAATAGATTTAATCTCTGCAGAGGGTGTACTCTTTACCCACGAATAACGGATTTCCTTTAGTCCATCGGGACTAATTCCGTCTACGGTCTTTTAATTTGTAGACACACCTGACCGTATACACCAGCCTAACTTACCGGTGTCGGGAATCACCCACGACACCCGTTAAGCCAAACTCTAAGTGGGGAGGCTGCAACCTCGACTAGCATGGGATCACAAAATTTATAACACGCGCAAACTGGGGAAGCTACCCCCTTCGGCTCCAACCGAAAACACCCATGCCCCCAGACCAGGTGGCATGCCTACCGGATGCAGCCGGTATCTTCACCATGGCCTCTTTGTACGGTGTGTGCTAGAACAGGGGTCGGCAATTTACTAGACCGTACCCTGCCTGTGGCAGGGACAAGTGGTAGCACGAAACAAGTATGGCGGTTACTGGAACAAGGCTCGATCTACGGTCGTCTTAGGAGATTCAAGCATCACTTGTATGATTAGCATAACCAATATATTCCACATCAACAGTCGGAATCACCACCCATCATGCCTCACCATGCCATACCGGGCTCCACCGTTCCAACGAGGAACTAGTGACAAGCTCATGTCTACACAAGACCGCGACTTTCACGGCTTTCTTCCGTTAGGCATAAAAGGTATACGAGGGGGATCACCGTCATGCATATTAATTTCCACAGCAAGGGGTCTACATCATGCACTCATGGGTATGATCATATCATCACATAAGAAAGAAAATGAATGCATCCATATCGAGGTGACGTTGTAATCGAATCAACAAAACCCACAAGTATTGGGCCAGGGTTAAAAAAATGCTTGCCTTCAAGTAGTGGAGAGGTAAAGTGCATTCCAAAACTTTTTTAAAGTTTTCTCCCTCTTCAAAATCCTATTTGAGAGAATATGAAATTAACACATACCTTCAAAACAGCACAAAAAAGTTGTCTGGAAATTTTTTCAAATAAATATGAAAATAAACTAGACCAAATTTGAGGAACAACAGAAAAAAATCAAGTCATTTGGACTTGTATTTAAAAAGTTGTAGCCAGTCAAAGTTCTGTTTTTAAATAAAAACCAGAACAGAAAACGATTCGGGGGAGAATACGCTTTCGAGACGGGGAAACGTACTTCGGGATTCAGTGCTTCCACTTAAACCAGCGCGGGCCGGTGCGGGGTCACTGACAGTGGGTCCCTTGGGCCCACTGGTTAGGTTTGACCAGTCACCGCGCCTTCTTCCTCCTCTGTTCCGAGCGGGGCGGGGCTCCGGCGATCGCCGCCGACGAGCCACGGCTCCTTGAGGGGTTCCGAGGGCGGGGATGGATCCGCAAGACTGGGGCGGACCTCCGGGTACTCACTAGGTCGGCGGGGTGGAGGGAGTCGCCGGCGGTGAGCTCCGCGGCGGAGGTGGCCTCGGGTGGAATTGGGGGTCTCGGCTACGGTGATTTCTGGTCGCATTTGAGGGCATGTGCAGCTCCACACGATCGAGGGGAGGGGCTGGAAGCACTGGATGGACGGAGGAGGCTCTGCTTGCGACGCACGGCACCGGAGCGTGGCGACGTCCGAACTGATCAGAGTCTAGGAAGAAAGCCTCCTTCTGTCGATTGCTGGTCGTGGGGGCTCTAGAGGGATGGCCTGAGGCTGCCTGGGGGTTTGGATGAGCTCGAGGGTCTCCATTTATAGCGTAACTAGGTCGGTTCCGCGGCCGTGGATAAGGACGCCGGCGAACCGCCGTTCAGTCGCTGGCAGGGCGAGGTGGCAGCGATGGGCGTTAGCGGACGGGCTCGTGGATGAGCTCGAGCTGTTCCAGAGGGCAGCTGGCGGGCTGGAGTGGCTCGGGCGGCACCGTCCATGGCAGAGCTGGCGGAGCGGCGGTGGCGGCTTGCGGTGGTGGTGCTGTGGGGCGCCAGGAGGGGGCAAGGCGGCTCTGCAGTGAGGGAGGAGTCGGGGTGCCGGCTGCAAGTGGCCAAGAGTCAGAACGAGCGCGAGAGAGGGCGGCAGCGAGACGCGGCGACTCGGGCGCACGCACGTGCAAAACGCGCGCTCTGGCCGCGCCCTGAGCACGCACGCTAGGTGCTCGACGTAATGCCAGCGCGTGCTAGAGGGCTTGGATGAGGCTGGAGATTAGCAGGTCTAGGTTAGAGTTTGCAAGGAGATTAGTGTACATGGTGGTTTGGTCAGGGGATCAAGTCTACAATGCAAACTAAAAACCAAGCCAAAACTGGCCATGCACACAAGGTGTTTGACAGAATGCTACGGTCATCTAGGCATCTCTTGGGGTGGCCAAAAAATCCAGACCAATGCCTCTTTAGGTGTAGGAGATGGTGACAAGGTTGGTTGGGCAAAACTAAAAACTTGCAAGTGTAAGATTTTGAGAAAGTCAATTCTAGACAGAAACTATAAGGCATTATTGCATGGACCAAAAATGATCCAAATGGCCCAATCTCCTGGACTTAAGGGTTTTGTTGGGAGGACAACATGCAGGAGAAAATTCATGGTTAAAAGAGCAAGTTAAAATAGGGCTGCAGTAGAAAATGTCAATCTGGACCAGAGAGCAAAAGAGGCTGTTTCGCACAACTTTTTCAAAGAACCCCGAAGGCTTTTTGCATAAAAGTGATGTAGGGACTTCACATGACATCCCTAAATTTTGGTGGAATTTTTGAATGAATCTACCAAAGGGTTGTAGTGCAAAAAGAGCTTTAAACTAATGAAAAATCACTTTAAGTGATAAAGCTTAGGGAGAAAATAATAATGCAAATGAGCCCACTGATAGAAAAATTGTTTTTCTTGGGTAGGGCAAACAAGTCCACATCACAAATCTGAAAAGTTTTCACTAGGGCAAAATCTCCATGAATTCAAGGAAAAGAGGTTCTGAAATCAAAGAAAACCCAGAGAATGAAAGTTTTAAACTCCTGGAAGAATTTTGATTTATAAATCAGGGCAACTTTTTTGTGGGGTGTTACAACACTACACCCCTTAAGAAAAATCTCGTCCTCGAGATTTGTTAAAAGTTGTTATGAAAAAAAAAACTTCTACCGTCACAGGATGATTTCACCAAAGATAATCGTCCTGCTTCTGCAATAAAATGTGGCTGCAGTGAATGGGCAACAAGAGGTGTAAACTGCAGTGTGAAATACTAACGCTGTGTTGAAAAATCTACGGTCGGGGAAAAACGAGATATTTCTACTCTGGGCTATAGTAAATTTAGAAATAATTTTTTCTAAATTTCTAAGAATACGCTGGTCGCACCCGAGAGCACAGTGCTCTCTCTGGCTGACTGGTGGGCCCCGGGCCCACTGTCAGTCTCTTCTTCTACCTCGGGCTCTCTCTTCTTCTTCTCTCTCGCGCGCTTTCCCGTGCTTTCTCCACCGGCGACGTCTAACGCCTAGGGCATCTAGGCCGTACTGCGGTAGTGCGCGGCGTGCTAGCTGCCGGTGCAGCGTGCACTCACCTCACGGGCCAGTGCGCTGTCGGCACTGCTCGCGGATTCGCCTCCGAACACCGGCGATCGAGCGACGGGCGGTGCTGGTGGACTCCGCCCACCGTACACCGATCTCGAGCTATAAAATGACCGAGGCGCTACTTCTCCTCACACCTGGCCTCCCTTCTTCTTCTTCTTCCCTCTCCTCCATTTGTGTTTGCAGGAGCTCGAGACGAGGCTCTAATTGCGGAGGTGATGCCGGACTGGTGCATGATCCTAGTGTGCGAAGGGTTGGCGGCATTACTGGGGTTATCCGTGCTCTTGTGCGCGATGATCCTCGACGATCGTCGTGATGCTGCTGCTCGAGTGCTGGCTCTTCGCGGTGGTGGCAATCACGAGGATTAGGCGCGGGTGTCGGGTGCTAACGGTTGTTAGTGTGCGGAAGGCAACTTGTGCCTGAATAAATTCCCACAAGTTTCTCCTGAGGAGACTGTGGTGCGCTAGAGAGGTGATCAATTAGATGTAACAGGTGTACATGGACTTGCAACTTAGTGTACTGTGTGGAGTGGCTGGAGTTGTAAGTCTGCTATTGCGATGCTGCGCGAAGAATTTATGTTATGTAGAGATGTATGTTGCAATAACTCAGGAAAAACAATGTCTCACTCTAGGTTTTTACCTAGTGTGAAAATTAGTTAAATCAAGAATTATCAGTAGTAAAATCACTCCATAAATTGAAATCAAATTTTATATAATCTGACACACAACTCTAGGATAGCACGCACAAGTGGCAACTCAAAAAAAATACACGCTGGGACAACCAACATAGTAGTGATGTTTAAAATAGAAACGGCAAATGGACAGGGTCCTGGGAAAACGTCTCTGGTGCTGGGGCACACTCTTCTTCTATCGAAGGAAGCGGGTTAACTAGTCGATGAATGTGCTTCTCGTGCCCGGGCCACAGTGGTCTGCCGATGGCGATCCGAGGATTTAAATCGGCGAGGCTCTGGAGATAACCCATTACTCGTTGGGTCAAACGCTCTTGCGTGATGACATATGATGGCTTCTCGCCCCTCGTTGGTTACCCCAAGTGGAAGGTTTGAGATGTAGTGTAGCGGAAGTTTTCCCTTGGCAAAGATACCAAGGATCAATTTCCCCTGAGACTCCCAGTTTCAACAAGAAGGTGTCAACTGCTAATGGCGCCAAATATTAGCAATCAACGTGGACCTGCACACAGATACAAATAACTTTGCTCCCAACCAGTACAGAGAGGTTGTCAATCCCTCCGGCCTTGTCGTTTACAAAGGGTCAAACGCAAGTGATAATAGTGATAGGTATTGCTGCAATAGTAAGTAAAAAAGCGGAAAGTAAATAGCGGATGTGATCAATGATGGTAATATGGACCAGGGTCCCATGATGTTCACTAGTGACGTCTCTCTCCCAAAAGACGATAAAACAGCTATGTGAGGTAAATGAATTACAGCTGGGCAATTGACAGAATTATGTGCGCAAACCAATGCTAACTATGTTGCAAGAAAGGTAGAGGTTCAAAGCATGGGCGGTACACCAAGGCAAGTAGACCGAAATCCATTTGCATCTACTACTAATCATCCACCTTGAGATATCTATCCAGAACATCTCGCTGGTATTAAGTTGCGAGTCCCACCCATAGTGTAAACTCAAAGCAACATACAACTGCATTAAAAGAACTTTGCGTAAAGTAAACAATCCTTGCACCCGCGAGAACAAGCACCGTTGTTTTCCCCCTTGTGGCAACAACACATCCCCTAGACTCATGTTTTTGTCACTCAAGCTAGTCATCGAGGGGCATGAACCCATAATCGAGCATAATGTTCCCTCTTGGAGTCACTACATACTACTTGGCCAAAGCAATAAATAGCAACGGAGAACATGCAAGAATTACTTACGAACATAAATATAAAAGAGGTAAATCAAATATATTACTCAAACACAATCTGAACATAATCTCACAATCCATCGGATCCCAACAAACTCATCATAGCAACAACATAAGGATTACATATGTGCCTCGATCATGTAGGGAAGCTCACGAGGTCTAATTAGTGAAGCACAAGAAGGGGAGGAGAACATCACATAGCTACTGGTCATGGACCCATGGTCCAAGGGAGACTACTCACAACTCATCCGGGAGGCGTCCATGGTGGTGGAGAGGCTCCCGGTGGTGATCCTCCCCTCCGGCAGGGTGCCGGGAAGAGTTCTCCTAGTGCTCCCGATCTTGGAAGCGCGCGGCGGCGGAACAGTGATGAGATTGCGAAAAAGGGTTCCCGTCTCGATGGTTTCGGGACGCGTGTGAAATATATGCCAAAGGGGGGCATCAGCGGAGGCCTGGGGGCCCAGGCGCCCCCCCCGGCGCGGCCAGGAGGGGAGCCGCGCCACCAGGGCGCCTGGAGCCCTGGTGGCCCCCTCCGGCTCTACTTCGGCTGCCGGGAAGCTTCTGGAACGCTGATTTTTTATATAATTTTTCCGGGATTTTTCTGACAGTTTACGTGATGGGAAAACCTGAAATACAAAAACAGCAGAAAACATAAACTGGCACTGGGGTGCACTGAGTTAATAGGTTAGTCCAAATATGATCAAAAGTGTATGGAAGTGTATAAATATCATAGCAATATCACCCAAAAGAGGCATGGAGCAAGCAGAAATTATAGATACATTTTGGACGTATCAACATCCCCAAGCTTAATTCCTGCTCGTCCTCGAGTAGGTAAATGATAACAAGAATAATTTCTGTGGTGACATGCTATTAACCATATAGGAACTTTTCATAGTCATATGACAAAAGCTTACTGAGACAATGAATCTGTAGTAATTAAGTGGCCTCATGAGAAAATCACAAAGAACTGAAAGTTTTACAATATGATACTGAAACATCAAATAGATTTGTAATGAGCATGGTGTGCAAATATGATAAAGTGATATCTCGCTTGCCCCCTTTAGTGAAGCAAAACATAAATGCAGGGGCACCTCCAAGGTTTAAGTGATGACTAGATACAATGATTTTAGAATAAACGATATCATAATCATGCAAAAGACAATGCTACTTTGGGACAATGCACATTACACTCAGAATGACAATCATGCTCTCAGTAGTTGGTGCTTTAAAAGAAGGTGGAGACTCTCGAACCGTGGCTTTTGTTGGCAAGGTTAAAAACCCGTAGTCGGAAACAAAGACAAAACATGTACCAGAGCTCTTGGTTTTAAAAACAGAAGTAATAATTTTTTTATTTTTTTTAGATTATGCATGTTTCGTCAACGAATGCTAGCAGACAACTCAATCACTTCTTGAGATGGACAAGTTTCGAGGAACGGCTCCCGAATGAGGACGATCACATCCACTTAATCTCCTTTGTTTATCACTGCCAAAGTTTTCTGATTTCTCATGAACAAAGCGTGAAGGAGGGTTTGTTTGTTATATTATTTTTGAGCCGGGCGCACTCTTTGCCAGTTCCTTCTCGTATTATGGGTTTGCGCATTAGACATGCAATCCCGGGGTGAAGCTTGTCCAACTTAAAAAGATCATGAATTAACTACTACTTCCTCATGAGCTAAACCAGAGGCACAAAATAGGAATGCTTTTTTTGAATAATTTCGAGATGGTACATGAAAGTCTTTGTTAGGAATGGCAGGTAAATACCATGTATAGGAAGGTATGGTGGACTCATATGGCATAACTGGATTAAAGATTTTGGATGCACAAGCAGTCAGTCTGCTTAGTACAGGTGGAGGTTAGCAAAAGACTGGGAGCGACCAACTAAAAGAGCAATGACGGTCATAATCATGCAGAGCGACAAAGCAACATTGAATCAGGCATGGAAGTTATATCGCTACTCAGAAATAAAAGATCATCAAGGCTTGACAGACTTTCTTTACAGTCTTAAATATGCGTGAGCATACGCCAAGTCAATCAAAATAAATTCTTGAAGGAAGATATTACTAAACCATACCACATCATAGGCAAACAAATCATGTTGGTACTCCAATAACACATTGGGAACCCCCCAGCTATTTGAGACTAACCATAAGAAAACATGAACTACTAAGCACCATTATGCACGTAGCATTTTTATCATAGAC
The DNA here is from genome assembly GCA_902687465.1 of Secale cereale. Taxonomy (NCBI): domain Eukaryota; kingdom Viridiplantae; phylum Streptophyta; class Magnoliopsida; order Poales; family Poaceae; genus Secale; species Secale cereale. The sequence continues at coordinate 647,014,076 of LR738710.1, forward strand.
ATATCAACCAATGCAACAGAAGCAAACTCTCTTAATAAGATAAGCATGATAACTAAAGAGAGTTCAATCAACCAACTAAACAAAAGCTCTTTAAAAAGATAAGCATGGAAACTAAGAGCTAAGCATGATAGTAGCTATTGAAAGACAAAGAACACACACAGCAAAGATAGACATGAAAATTCTATGTTATGTTCTAGGTAGAAGTGGAGCGTGTTTCTCTCCCACATAAAGAAAGCTGAGTTCCGACTCTTTATGAAAAGTTAAAGAAAACTAAAAAGGAAAATTAAAAGCAAGACGCTCCAAGCATAGCACATAACACATGAAGTGATAAAAATATAGTGGAACGAAAGACGAACTGATAATGTTGATGGAGAAGGGGATGCACGGGGGCATCCCCAAGCTTAGACGCTTGAGTCTCCTTGGATATTTCTTGGGGGTGCATGGGGGCATCCCCAAGCTTGAGCGTTTGACACTCCTGAATCTTTTTATCATCTTCCCTCGCACACTTGAAAACACCCTTCATACATAACTCATCATAATCTGATTAGCGAGGATAGTACCCATAATAAAATAATTGTTCCTTGCTGGAAATAAAGATATTCTTGAAGTTCTACTGTTTCTCAAGATTGCCAAAAGGTTTTTGCAAAGAAAAAGCAAGCTCTAGGTTTGCAAAATGAAGGAAAGGCAAAACAGGACAGAATCTGTGAAAAACAGAACAGCAGGTAGTAAATGATTTTTTCGGGGCACTTCTGCAACTCTAATCAAAAAACTCAGAACATACGCACGAAAGACAATTGTATAGAGAACGCTGTCGAAAAAATTCAGACCAAAAAGATGAACTGGCGATTTTATACGAATTTTTCTATCCAAGGACAGAATCTGTTTTCTGGACAGCACGTCACAACTTTTGAACTTTCTTGCAATCGGAGGCTAAACTTGGCACAAAGCTGAAAAGAAAAGATACAATGATGATGCTACTGTAGTAACAAACATCAAGACACAAGAAAAGCAAAATAAGACCTAATTCGTTGTGGGCTGCCTCCCAAAAGCGCTTTCTTTTATGCCTTTAAGCTAGGCATAATGCAAAAAGATCAAGTTTTATCAAGAGTAAAAGAATAGCTAGCCCGTATAACGGACTCAAAAGGTAACTTAATCTTCTTTCTAGGGAAGTGTTCCATCCCTTTCTTGAGAGGAAATTGGAATTTTATATTCCCCTCTTTCATGTCAATGATAGCACCAACGGTGCGTAGGAAAGGACGTCCCAAAATAATTGGACACGAAGGTTCAAATTCAATCTCCATAATAGTGAAATCAACGGGAACGTAATTGTCATTGACAACGATAAGAAGATCGTCGATCCTCCCCAAAGGTTTCTTTATGGAAGAATCAACAAGACGAACACCAAAAGAACAAGAATCAAAAGGTTTCAATTTAAGCATATCATATATTCTTTTGGGCATAATAGAGGTACTAGCACCAACATCACATAAAGCATAGCAAGAGAAGTTATTCAACTTAATTTTAATCATAGGATCCCAACCATCTTCTAGCTTTCTAGGTATGGAGGCTTCTACTCTAAGTTTCTCCTCCCTAGCTTTGATAAGAGCATTAGTGATATGCTCTGTGAAGGCAAGGTTAAGCGTGCTAGTGCGGGGATCTCTAGACATCTTGTGAAGGAAATCAATAACTTCGGTAAGAGTGCAATTATCAAATCAAGGTCACTACTATTAAGTAAGGTGGTAGTGGTGTCCTTTAGGTTCACTTGTTTGGTAGTTTCTATAGTCATAGCATCACCATTAATAGGTCCATTGGGACCAGGAGTGCATTGGTTGCTAAGAGTTTGGATATCCTCAACAACTTGGATAGTAGCAATAGTGTGGTGGGTAGGAAGGTTCTTAATTCTATCTTCTTCCTCCCTTTCTCTAGTCCATCTCTCTTTTAGTTTAGCCAACATCCTAATGTTTTCATTAATTTGCACTTGAATAGCATTCATAGGAGTGACCTTCCTCTCCTCAAGAGGAGAAGTTCTAATTTTAAGCAATTCTACCTCATGGGCTAAATTGTGTACCTTCGAAGAGAGATCATCTAGTTTGTTTAGTTTTTCTTCTACACTCTTATTAAAGGCTTTTTGGGTAGTGATGAAATCTTTAATCATAATCTCTAGTTCAGTAGTGGAGTTCTTGGTGCTAGGATAAGCATTGTTGTTCCCATAGGAATTAGAGGGGAACAGTCTAGGATTGCTACCAAAATTACTCCTATAAGCATTGTTATTAAAATTGTTTCTAGAGATAAAGTTCACATCTACTTGTTCGAGCAATCAAAGAATTTAAAGGAACATCACGAGGATCAACAGAAGATTGCTTCGAAAGTAGAGACATGATCAAGTCAACTTTTTCATTTAAGGAGGAAATCTCCTCGACAGAGTTTACCTTCCTACCTGTTGGAGCGCGTGCGGTGTGCCATTGAGAATAATTGGTCATCATCTCATCGAGAAGCTTCGTGGCAGCACCAAGTGTAGTTGACATAAAGGTTCCTCCCGCGGCCGAATCTAACAAGTTCCGCGAGGTAAAGTTCAAGCCTGCATAAAAGGTTTGGATAACCATCCAAGTAGTCAAACCATGAGTAGGGCAGTTCTTGACAAGAGATTTCATACGTTCCCAAGCTTGGGCAACGTGTTCATTATCCAATTGTTTAAAATTTATTATGTTACTTCTTAGTTGGATAATTTTAGCAGGTGGATAGTATTTCCCAATAAAAGCATCTTTGCACTTGTCCCATGAATCTATGCTATTTCTAGGCAAAGATTGAAACCAAATTTTAGCTCCTCCTCTCAAGGAGAAAGGAAAAAGCTTGAGCTTAACAATATTACCATCTACTTATTGGTACTTTTGCATATCACAGAGTTCAACAAAATTGTTTAAGTGTAAAGCAGCATCATCTCCAGCACCGGAGAATTGATCTTTCATGACTAAGTTCAGTAAAGCAGGTTTAATTTCATACGAAGGTGCTGAAGTGGCAGGTGTAGTGATAGGTGTGCAGATAAAGTCATCGTTGTTGTAACTAGTGAAGTCACACAACTTGGTGTTCTCGGTGGAACCCATAGTAGCAAGCAAGCAAGATAACTATTTTTGTGATTTTCGATAAAAGATACTAAAGCAAAACTGAAAGGTAAACTAACAAGACTAAAAGCAAAGGTAAAAGATAGCATGCAACTCCCCTATCCTGAAGAGTGGAGTCCCCGGCAACGGCGCCAGAAAACTTTGCTAAGATACCCCAAGTGGAAGGTTTGAGATGCAGTGTAGCGGAAGTTTCCCCTTGGCAAAGATACCAAGGATCGATTTCCCCTGAGACTCCCAGTTTCAACAAGAAGGTGTCAACTGCTAACGGCGCCAGATATTAGAAATCAACGTGGACCTGCACACAGATACAAATAACTTTGCTCCCAACGAGTACAGAGAAGTTGTCAATCCCTCCGGCCTTGTCGTTTACAAAGGGTCAAACACAAGTGATAATAGTGATATGTATTGCTGCAATAGTAAGTAAAAAAGAGGAAAGTAAATAGCGGATGTGATCAATGATGGTAATATGGACCGGGGTCCCATGATGTTCACTAGTGATGTCTCTCTCCCAAAAGACGATAAACAGCTATGTGAGGTAAACGAATTACAGCTGGGCAATTGACATAATTATGTGCGCAAACCAATGCTAACTATGTTGCAAGAAAGGTAGAGGTTCAAAGCATGGGTGGTACGCCAAGCCAAGTAGACCGAAATCCATCTGCATCTACTACTAATCATCCACCTTGAGATATCTATCCAAAACATCTTGCTGGTATTAAGTTGCGAGTCCCACCCATAGTGTAAACTCAAAGCAACAGACAACTGCATTAAAAGAACTTTGCGTAAAGTAAACAATCCTTGCACCCGCGAGCACAAGCACCGTTGTTTTCCCCCTTGTGGCAATAGCACATCCCCTAGACTCATGTTTCTGTCACTCAAGCTAGTCATCGAGGGGCATGAACCCACAATCGAGCATAAAGTTCCCTCTTGGAGTCACTACCTACTACTTGGCCAAAGCAATAAATAGCAACGGAGAACATGCAAGAATTACTTACGAACATAAATATAAAAGAGTTAAATCAAATATATTACTCAAACACGATCTGAACATAATCTCACAATCCATCGGATCCCAGCAAACTCATCATAGCAACAGCATAAGGATTACATATGTGCCTCGATCATGTAGGGCAGCTCACGAGGTCTAATTAGTGAAGCACAAGAAGGGGAGGAGAACATCACATAGCTACTGGTCATGGACCCATGGTCCAAGGGAGACTACTCACAACTCATCCGGGAGGCGTCCATGGTGGTGGAGAGGCTCCCGGTGGTGATCCTCCCCTCCGGCAGGGTGCCGGGAAGAGTTCTCCTGGTGCTCCCGATCTTGAAAGCGCGGCGGCGGCGGAACAGAGATGAGATCGCGAAAAAGGGTTCCCGTCTCGAGGGTTTCGGGACGCGTGTTAAATATATGCCAAAGGGGGGCATCAGCGGAGGCTTGGGGGGCCCAGGCGCCCCCCCCGGCGCGGCCAGGAGGGGGGCCGCGCCACCAGGGCGCCTGGAGCCCTGGTGGCCCCCCTCCGGCTCTACTTTGGCTGCCAGGAAGCTTCTGGAACGCTGATTTTTTATATAATTTTTCCGGGATTTTTCTGGCAGTTTACGTGATGGGAAAACCTGAAATACAAAAACAGCAGAAAACAGAAACTGGCACTGGGGTGCACTGAGTTAATAGGTTAGTCCAAATATGATCAAAAGTGTATGGAAGTGTATAAATATCATAGCAATATCACCCAAAAGAGGCATGGAGCAAGCAGAAATTATAGATACGTTTTGGACGTATCAACATACTGCGTAAGATTGGCCAGCGCTGGGTCTCTCTCAATTCGCCCACAGGAAAAGATGCTACTTCTCCGGGTGCTGCACGGCTCGGAAAGTAATAATACCCCCGTTCGCTGGCATAGGGTACCGCGAATCGAAGGCGAGCAAGCGCTTCATAAGCGCAGCCTCTATGGACATCTGTGGAGTCGGCATAGATTTCCCCATGAAGGAAACTTCTGTTGGGTCTTGGTTTGGGTTTGCGGGAGGGATGTGTACTACGGCCCAATATTTCGAGGTGGATGGTGTGATCCTCGATTTGAGCAGCTCATACTGGGGTGGACGGGTAGCACTCATGGTACTGCAGGTAAAATCCCACAATATCTTAACGAAACTACCTGGGGAGGCGTCTGGGGTTCTCAGATAAATCTAGGGTTTGGCATGGCGAAAGGAATGGCTGTGAAAGTAGTGCACCAGGTGAGGGATGCTTGGCAAGGTCACGATGTGGCCTTTTATATAGCAACTGGGCTGGCTTATTAAATCACGGTGAGAGGCAGCTATTTTGTCGGTTCCGCTTTACGGGGTCGGGGACAATGCTACAGGTACACACGTCTCGTAAAGTGACGTGTTTCCTGTAGGAGTTGTCGGTGTGGTGCTTTGGAAGTTACACCCGGAATTTAAAATGCATTCGTACACCGACATATTTATGCATGGCTGTTATAAGGATATGGGTGCACAAGCAAACAGTATATACATATGGGAATACAGATCATACCACAACATGGCGTGGATAAGATAAGGCTCGGTACTACTCGAGTGATTTAATCAACCTCGTTTATATCTAAGCGGCCTTGCCTTATGGATGCCGAGGCTTCTCCAAGGCCTTCACTGTCGGTGTTGGCTGGAGGTGGCTGAGGGGCTGCTGGGTCGGGGCAGTGATGATGACCCTCGCGGGGATTGTTGGCCACAATCCCTTTGGAGCGCACCCCAAACAGGCGACTCATCACCTCTGGGGACACCAAGGCATTTTGGTCAATGACCGGGGCAGACCTCAAGGACTCGATCGGTTATCCGAACAGCACGACTGGGTTGTCGTTGCCAGGTTCATCTCCTCCTCTTGCCGGGGCTCGGCGAACCGGTTCTCCACGAGCTGCGAACAGATCAAGGGTGATTTGATCAAATAGTTCCTCTAGTGCACTTACATAGCGTACCAGATGCAATAATGCAGGATCTGTCTCGTGGTCTCCGCTAGCAACCCGGGGTGGCCTACCATACCCGTCACGGCTGGGGTAGTAGTAGAATGAGCGACAGTTAACTCTGGGTGACAAGTGCCGGGGGTGAACTATAGCCTCTCGAGCAGCTAGCTGGATGGCTTGTGGCTCAAAGGAAGTTGTCCTTCCGGTGAACCTATAGGGGCGTTCTGGCGACAGACCCCTACCGTAGATGTGCACAGTGGCCCAGAATTGACGGCTTTCACCGCTCATGGACCCTTGGTACACAACATATTCTGGGGGCTCCTCTAACGCAAAGGCACGGCGGGTGAGGTTTGCGAGCACGGTCACAAAACCTCCAAGGTTGGTTGCTGTGGTTTCATTGTGAACAATGGGTCCTGGCATTTTAGCTCGGTCTGGGGTAGAGGTTGTGCTGTGCTGGTTGAGGCTAGCGTGCCCTTTTTATAGAAAAGGGGACGGAGTCTTCCTTCGCACGCATGCGGAGGAAACTATTTAGGTATCGGTCACTGGCGCATGATCGACAGGCTAGGCTGATAGGTTGGGCACCGACTGCCAAAGGTGTCGGTTCACTGTGTGGCTATCTTACGCGAGAAGCTTGGCCGTGGTTAGGATCAGGTCGGGTGGGGTGGTAAACCTAGGTTTCTTGACCTGGCTAAGATAGGATTAGCCAATGGTCAGCCTGGCTCTGATACCAAGGTTGTCAGGACCGGTTTTCGGGGTATTGATTTCCCCAAAAGTGGCCCTTGTGCTCATCAGCCCGAGGATTACTGTTAGCTGATGAGTCACCACTTGATACAGAAAGTCCAAGCAAAAATACAAAATATGTAGTACAAGACCATTCTGGTCCTTAAGTACAACACAGGGTTTCTAGTGGCTGATGGCAGAAGCGGTCTGTAACGCATCGGTGTCTATGGGACTCCATTTCCCACGGGAACAGATGACCAGGTTAACTCCTATCTTCGCGAGTGTGCTATCACCGTTGCGTAGGATTCCGGGGCAGTCGTCGCAACGCTCCTCTCCATGCGAGAAATCTGGCCAAGACAATAGCTAGGGACAAGCCAGTGAGTACTTTGAATGTACTCGCAAACATTATGAACACGGGTAAAAGATAATCATGCTCGAAAATATTTGATGATCACAATGTTAATTACGAAATGACAATCCATAATGTAAGCAGGTCGTTCATATAAAAACGAATATGCAATCAGGGAGTGATTATCAAATAAATAGCAATCATGCCACAGTCGGGTGTCTGAGCGACACCACATAAAGGTCTTATAAGGAAAATAAATAACAAGTATGACACAGTCGGGCGTCTGAGCGACACCACATAAAGGGCTTATAAATAAAGGAAACAACAAGCATGCCACAGTCGGGCGTCTGAGCGACACCACATAAAGGGCTTATAAATAAAGGAAACGACAAGCATGCCACAGTCGGGCGTTTGAGCGACACCTGATAAAGGGCTTATAAGGAAAAATAAATAACAGTGAATATCCAGGAGGCAGAACCATCCCAGGGATACTCAATAATTCGATTAACATAAATGGTTAGTCCATAATCATAGTAACAGTCATCACAAGTTATGATCCAGGTTCTGTTTCGGTAGTTTCTCCTCCGAAGACCGACACTAAGACCGACACTTGACCCATCCCAGACTGTAGTCCTAACCCAGGGACACGGCTATTCGAATAGATTTAATCTCTGCAGAGGGTGTACTCTTTACCCACGTATAACGGATTTCCTTTAGTCAATCGGGACTAATTCCGTCTACGGTCTTTTAATTTGAAGACACACCTGGCCGTACACACCAGTCTAACTTACCGGTGTCGGGAATCACCCACGACACCCGTTAAGCCAAACTCTAAGTGGGGAGGCTGCAACCTCGACTAGCATGGGATCACATAATTTATAACGCGCGCAAACTGGGGAAGCTACCCCCTTCGGCTCCAACCGAAAACACCCATGCCCCCGGACCAGGTGGCATGCCTACCGGATGCAGTCGGTATCTTCCACCATGGCCTCTCTGTATGGTGTGTGCTAGAACAGGGGTCGACAATTTACTGGACCGTACCCTGCCTGTGGCAGGGACAAGTGGTAGCACGAAAAATGTATGGGGGTTACTGGAACAAGACTCGATCTACGGTTGTCTTAGGAGATTCAAGCATCAGTTGTATGATTAGCATAACCAATATATTCCACATCAACAGTCGGAATCACCACCCGTCATGCCTCACCATGCCATACCAGGCTCCACCGTCCCGACGAGGAACTAGTGACAAGCTCGTGTCTACACAAGACCGCGACTTTCACGACTTTCTTCTGTTAGGCATGAAAGGCATACGAGGGGGATCACCGTCATGCATATTAATTTCCACAGCAACGGGTCTACATCATGCACTCATGGGTATGATCATATCATCACATATGAAAGAAAATGAATGCATCCATATCAGGTGACGTTGTAATCGAATCAACAACACCCACAAGTATTGGGCCAGGGTTCAAAAATGCTTGCCTTCAAGTAGTGGAGAGGAAAAGTGCATTCCGAAACTTTTTGAAAGTTTTCTCCCTCTTCAAAATCCTATTTGAGAGAATATGAAATTAACACATAGCTTCAAAACAGCACAAAAAAGTTGTGTGGAAAATTTTCAAATAAATATGAAAATAAAGTAGACCAAATTTGAGGAACAACAGAAAAAGAATCAAGTCATTTGGACTTGTATTTAAAAAGTTGTGGCCAGTCAAAGTTCAGTCAAAGTTCTGTTTAAAAAAAACCCAGAAAAGAAAACGATTCGGGGGAGAATACGCTTTCGAGACGGGGAAACGTACTTCGGGATTCTGTGCTTCCACTTAAACCAGCGCGGGCCGGTGCGGGGTCACTAACAGTGGGTCCCTTGGGCCCACTGGTCAGGTTTGACCAGTCACCGCGCCTTCTTCCTCCTCTGTTTCGAGCGGGGCGGGGCTCCGGCGATCGCCGCCGACGAGCCACGGCTCCTTGAGGGGTTCCGAGGGCGGGGATGGATCCGCAAGACTGGGGCGGACCTCCCGGTAGTCACTAGGTCGGCGAGGGTGGAGGGAGTCGCCGGTGGTGAGCTGCTGTATGCCCTTCCATCGATCGAAATTTCTAGATGACCACCATATGAATAGTAGTTTTCCCAATATAGTAGAAGTCCGAGAACTTTTGTAATGTTAGTTCTAGACCGATTGTATGCCCTTGCTTGGTTGAATTGTTTTGGTGTGATATGATTGTGTTTGTCTCATGTGCACATGGGTAGTGAATTTTCCCCCTAGACCTCATTCTATTCTAATAAACAACAACAACAACAACAACAACAACAACAACAACAACAACAACAACAACAACAACAGCAGCAGCAGCAGCAGCAACAGCAACAGCAACAACAAAAGCAACAACAACAACAACAACAATAACAATAGCAACA
>LR738710.1:647023984-647070441 GCA_902687465.1 Secale cereale
CAACAACAACAACAACAACAACAACAACAACAACAACAACAACAACAACAACAACAACAACAACAACAACAACAACAACAACAACAACAACAACAACAACAACAACAACAACAACAACAACAGCAACAGCAACAGCAACAGCAACAGCAACAGCAACAGCAACAGCAACCGCAACAACGACGACGACGACGACGACGACGACGACGACGACGACGACGACGACGACGACGACGACGACGACGACGACGACGACGACGACAACGACAACAACAACAACAACAACATTTGGATGGACCAGTAGCCTCATGGTGGGAGAATTACACAGCCACTTTCCCTATAGCCAATGTCACTTGGGATCAGTTCAGCAAGCTTTTCGCACCTCCCATGTCTCAACTGGGGCTATGAGCATGAAGAAGCATGAGTTTAGTAACTTGCGCCAAGGAAATCGTACTATGGCTCAGTATGTAGATGAGTTTGGTACTCTATCTCGCTATGCCCCTGATGATGTGGCCACCGATGCCGCGAAGCAGGAGAAGTTTATGGAAGGGCTGAATGATGAGATGAGCATACAGTTGATGGTGGCAACATTCAACAACTACTAGAAGTTTGTAGATAAGGCTCTTATGATTGAAGGGAAGCAGCAGCAGATTGAGAACCGCAAGAGGAAGTATGGACAAGGAAAGAACAATTCTGGAGCCCAGCAGAAGCCATGTTTCACCCCGAAGTCAGGAGGATATACCCATAACCATGGAGGCCACACCCATAATGGAGGGAGTTCTCATAACCACAATGGCCCTAAGAATGGGAATGGGAATGGAGCAAGTAGTAATCAGAACCGCTCCAATCCAGCCACACCCGCCAAGAAGGATCTCGGTCACATTACCTGTTTCAAGTGCGGGAAGACTGGACACTACGCCACTGAGTGCCCTGAAGCGAAGAATGGGAACGACAATGGAAGCTTTGGGAAGAAGCCCAACCCTTTCAACAGGGGATAAGTGAACCACGTGAACGTGGAGGAGGTTGAAGAGCAGCCTGATGTAGTTGTCGGTAAGTTTTTGGTTAAGTCATAACCTCAATAGTTCTTTTTTATACTAGTGCATCGTATTCATACATTTCCAGGGGATTTGTAGACAGATATAAGTTTCCCACCAAAGTACTTATGACACCTATGTTAGTAAGCTCACCAGGAGCGGAATATATGGCAAGTCAAGGATGTTTTCAGATGCCATTGACCATTGGAAGCCATGTTTTCCCCTCAGACCTGATAATTTGGGAATCACAAGGATTGGATGTGATACTAGGCCTGGATTGGCTATCGATGTATGGAGGAAACATCAATTGTGTCAGTAAGTCGATTCTACTTACCATCCCAGAGGGAAAAATGATCAAGTATGTATCCAGGCATGCGCCTAGGAGGACCCAAGTAAATTCTCTCTCGGGAGTTGTGATACGTCCAAAACGTATCAATAATTTCTGCTTGCTCCATGCCTCTTTTGGGTGATATTGCTATGACATTCATACACTTCCATACACTTTTGATCATCTTTGGACTAACCTATTAACTCAGTGCACCCCAGTGCCAGTTTCTGTTTTCGGCTGTTTTTGTATTTCAGGTTTTCACATTACGAGAACTGCCAGGAAAAATTCAGAAAAATTATATAAAAAATCAGCGTTCCAGAACCTACCGTGCGTCTGAAGGACAGCCGGGGGGGGGGAGGCCACCAGGGCTCCAGGCGCCCTGGCGGTGCGCCCCCCCTGGGCCGCGCCGGGGGGGCGCCTGGGCCCCCCGAGCCCCGTCTGGTGCCCCCCTTCGGCATATATTTAGAGCGTTTCCCGAAACCCTCGAGAGGGGAACTCTTTTTCGCGATCTCATCTCTGTTCCGCCGCCGCCGCCGCTTCCAAGATCGGGAGCACCAGGAGAACTCTTCCCGGCACCCTGCCGGAGGGGAGGATCACCACCGGGAGCCTCTCCATCACCATGGACGCCTCCCGGATGAGTTGTGAGTAGTCTCCCTTGGACCATGAGTCCATGACCAGTAGCTATGTGATGTTCTCCTCCCGTTCTTGTGCTTCACTAATTAGTCCTCGTGAGCTACCCTACATGATCGAGGCACATATGTAATCCTTGTGCTGTTTCTATGATGAGTTTGCTGGGATCCGATGGATTATGAGATTATGTTCAGAATGTGATTGAGTAATATATTTGATCTACCTCTTTTATATTTATGTTCATAAGTAATTCTTGCATGTTCTCCGTTGTTATTTATTGCTTTGGCCAAGTAATAGGTAGTGACTCCAACAGGGAACGTTATGCTCGATTGTGGGTTCATGCCCCTCGATGACTAGCTTGAGTGACAGAAACATGAGTCTAGGGGATGTGCTGTTGCCACAAGGGGGAAAACAACGGTGCTTGTGCCCGCGGGTCCAAGGATTGTTTACTTTACGCAAAGTTCTTTTAATGTAGTTGTCTGTTGTATTGAGTTTACACTATGGGTGGGACTCGCAACTTAATACCAGCGAGATGTTCTGGATAGATATCTCAAGGTGGATGATTAGTAGTAGATATTGATGGATTTCGGTCTACTTACTTTGGCGTACCGCCCATGCTTTGAACCTCAACCTTTCTTGCAATGTAGTCAGCATTGGTTTGCGTTCGTGGTCCTGTCAATTGCCCAGCTGTAATTCGTTTACCTCACATAGCAGTTTTATCGTCTTTTGGGAGAGAGACATCACTAGTGAACATCATGAGACTTCGGTCCATATTACCATCATTGATCACATCCGCTATTTACTTTTCGCTATTATTTACTATTGCAAACATTATCTATCACTACTATCATTTGCGTTTAATCCTTTGTGAACTACAAGGCCGGAGGGATTGACAACCTCTCTGTACTCGTTGGGAGCAAAGTTATTGTATCTGTGTGCAGGTCCACGTTGATTGCTAATATCTGGCGCCGTTAGCAGTTGACACCTTCTTGTTGAACCTAGGAGTCTCTAGGGATTCGATCCTTGGTATCTTGCCAAGTGAAAAACTTCCGCAACACTACATCTCACACCTTCCACTTGGGGTAACCAACGAGGGGCGAGAAGCCCATCAAGGAGTTTTTCTGGCGCCGTTTGATACGTCCAAAACATATCTATAATTTCTGCTTGCTCCATGCCACTTTTGGGTGATATTGCTATGATATTCATACACTTCCATACACTTTTGGTCATATTTGGACTAACTTACTAATCCAGTGCACCCCAGTGCCAGTTTCTGTTTTCGGCTGTTTTTGTATTTCAGGTTTTCACGTTTCGAGAACTGCCTAGAAAAATACAGAAAAATTATATAAAAAATCAGCAATCCGGGAACGACACTGCTTCCTGATGCTCTCTTTTTGTTCTTCAGCTCTTATTCTTACGAGAGCATCATTAAAGTCTTATGCCTAGCTTAAAGGCATAAAAGAAAGCGCTTTTGGGAGGCAGCCCACATGAATAAATTTTTTTGCTTTTGTTGTGTCTTGATGTTGTTTACTGCTGTAGCATCATCATTGTATCATTTCTTTTCATATTTGTGCCAAGTATAGCCTCCGATTGCTAGAAAGTTCAAAAGTTGTGAGGTGCAGTCCAGGAAACAGATTCTGTCCTTGGATAGAAAAATTCGTATAAAATCACCAGATCATCTTTTTGGTCTGAATTTTTTCGACAGCGTTCTCTATATAATTTTCTTTCGTGCGTTTGTTCTGAGTTTTTTGATTTGAGTTGCAGAAGTATCCCGAACAGATCAATTACTGCCTGCTGTTCTGTTTTTCACAGATTCTGTCCTGTTTTGCCTTACCTTCACTTTGCAAATTAAGAACTTGCTTTTTCCTTGCAAAAACCTTTTGGCAATCTTGAGAAACAGTAGAACTTCAAGAATATCCTTATTTCCAGCAAGGTATAATTATTTTATTAAGGGTACTAACCTCGCTAATCAGATTATGATGAGTTGTGTATGAAGGGAGTTTTCAAGTGTGCGAGGGAAGATGATAAAAAGATTCAGGAGTGTCAAGCGCTCAAGCTTGGGGATGCCCCCGTGCACCCCCAAGAAATATTCAAGGAGACTCAAGCGTCTAAGCTTGGGGATGCCCCCGTGCATCCCCTTCTCCATCAACATTATCAGTTCGTCTTTCGTTCCGCTATATTTTTATCACTTCATGTGTTAAGTGCTATGCTTGGAGCGTCTTGCTTTTAGTTTTCTTTTTAGTTTTTCTTAACGAGTCGGAACCCAGCATTCCTTTATGTGGGAGAGAAACACGCTCCACCTCTACCTAGAACATTACATAGAATTTTCATGTCTATCTATGCTGTGTGTGTTCTTTGTCTTTAAATAGCTACTATCGTGCTTTGCTCTTATTATTCATGCTTATCTTTTCAAGAGCTTTTATTTAGTTGGTTGCTTGAACTCTCTTTAAATTACCATGCTCACCTTATTAAGAGAGTTCTCTTCCGTTGCATGGGTTAATGTGTCTATGATAAAGATGCTACTTTCATGATGGTGCTTAGTAGTTCAGGTTTTCTTTTGGTTAATCTCGAATAGCTGGGGGGTTCCCAATGTGTCATTGGAGTACCAACGTGGTTTGTTTGCCTATGATGTGGTATGGTTTAGTAATATCTTCCTTTGAGAATTTATTTTGATTGACTTGGCGTATGCTCACGCATATTCAATACTATAAAGAAAGTCTGTCAAGCCTTGATGATCTTTTGTTTCTGAGTAGCGATATAACTACCATGCCTGATTCAATATTGCTTTGTCGCTCTGCATGATTATGACCGTCATTGCTCTCTTAGTTGGTCGCTCCCAGTCTTTTGCTAACCTACACCTGCACTAAGCAAATTAACCATGCAATACATAGCTCATGGGAAAGTAGCCTAAAAACTATTGTGGTAAAGAATATGTTGCTTATGTATCTTATTTCTTATGAGTTGCTTGCTGAGCGGTACCCATGTTTCTGGGGACGCCATCAACTGTCACACTTTTGTTGAATATCATGTGAGTTGCTATGCATGTTCGTCTTGTCTGAAGTAAGGGTGATTCACCATGGGTTGAATTAACATGCATATTGTTAGAGAAGAACATTGGGCCGCCAACTAAAGCCATGCATCATGGTGGAAGTTTTAGCTTGGACCTTAATCCTCAATCTCTCATGAGAATATGCTTATGCATTTAAGAGGAGTCCATCATCTATTTTCTATGTTGTCCCGGTATGGATGTCCTCAAGTTGAGATTTATCAAAAACGAGAAATCAAATGCGATCTATCTCCTTGGACCTTTGTACAGGTGGCATAGAGGTACCCCTTTGTGACACTTGGTTAAAACATATGCAATGCAATGATAACCCATGGGGATCCGAGCTATTAGGACAAGGAGCGAGCACTATTGGTATTCGATGCATGAGGCTTGCAACTTATAGGATGTTTTATGCATGACACATATGAAGTACTACTACCGTTGACACAATTGCTTCCATGTTTCAAAATAAAAAGCTCTAGCACTTCAAGCACCAACTACTGAGAGCATGATTGTCATTCTGAGTGTAATGTGCATTGTTCCAAAGTAGCATTGTCTTTTGCAAGATTGTGATATCGTTTATTCTGAAATGATTGTATCTAGTCATCACTTAAACCTTGAAGGTGCCCCTGCACTTATGTTTTGCATCACTAAAGGGGGCAAGCTAGATATCACTTGATCATATTTGCACATCATGTTCATTGCAAATCTTTTTGCTGTTTCAGTTTCATATTGTAAAACTGTCAGTCATTTGTGATTTTCTCTTGAGGCAACTTAATTACTTTAGAATCATTGTCTCAGTAAGCTTTTGTCATATGACTATGAGATAGTCCTATATGGTTAATAGCATGTCACCACAGAAATTATTCTTGTTATCATTTACCTACTCGAGGAAGAGCAGGAATTAAGCTTGGGGATGTTGATACGTCCAAAACGTATCTATAATTTCTGCTTGCTCCATGCCACTTTTGGGTGATATTGGTATGATATTCATACACTTCCATACACTTTTGATCATATTTGGACTAACTTACTAATCCAGTGCACCCCAGTGCCAGTTTCTGTTTTCGGCTGTTTTTGTATTTCAGGTTTTCACGTTTCGAGAACTGCCCAGAAGAATACAGAAAAATTATATAAACAATCAGTGATCCGGGAACGACACTGCTTCCGAAGGGCAGCCTGGGGGGGGCACAGGGGCTCCAGGCACCCTGTGGGCGCCCCCTCTGGGCCGCGCCGGGGGGGCGCCTCGGCCCCCCGAGAGCCCCCCGGTGCCCTACTTTGGCATATATTTAAAGGGTTCCCCGTAACCCTTGAAACAGGACTTCTTTTCGCGATCCCATCTCTGTTCCGCCGCCGCCGCCGCTTCCAAGATCGGGAGCACCAGGAGAACTCTTCCCGGCACCCTGCCGGAGGGGAGGATCACCACCGGGAGCTTCTCCACCACCCTGGACGCCTCCCGGATGACTCGTGAGTAGTCTCCCTTGGACCATGAGTCCATGACCAGTAGCTATGTGATGTTCTCCTCCCGTTCTTGTGCTTCACTAATTAGTCCTCGTGAGCTGCCCTACATGATCGAGGCACCTATGTAATCCTTATGCTGTTGCTATGTTGAGTTTGCTGGGATCCGATGGATTATGAGATTATGTTCAGATTGATCTTGAGTAATATATTTGATTCACCTCTTTTCTATTTTAGTTCATAAGTAATTCTTGCATGTTCTCCGTTGTTATTTATTGCTTTGGCCAAGTAGTAGGTAGTGACTCCAAGAGGGAACGTTATGCTCGATTGTGGGTTCATGCCCCTCGATGACTAGCTTGAGTGACAGAAACATGAGTCTAGGGGATGTGCTGTTGCCACAAGGGGGAAAACAACGGTGCTTGTGCCCACGGGTGCAAGGATTGTTTACTTTACGCAAAGTTCTTTTAATGCAGTTGTCTGTTGCTTTGAGTTTACACTATGGGTGGGACTCGCAACTTAATACCAGCGAGATGTTCTGGATAGATATCTCAAGGTGGATGATTAGTAGTAGATGCAGATGGATTTCGGTCTACTTACTTTGGCGTACCGCCCATGCTTTGAACCTCAACCTTTCTTGCAATGTAGTCAGCATTGGTTTGCGTTCGTGGTCCTGTCAATTGCCCAGCTGTAATTTGTTACCTCACATAGTTGTTTTATCGTCTTTTGGGAGAGAGACATCACTAGTGAACATCATGTGACTCCGGTCCATATTACCATCATTGATCACATACACTATTTACTTTTCCGCTATTTATTTACTATTGCAAAATACTATCTATCACTACTATCATATTGCTTTTAACCCTTTGTGAACTACAAGGCTGGAGAGATTGACAACCTCTCTGTACTCGTTGGGAGCAAAGTTATTTGTATCTGTGTGCAGGTCCACGTTGATTGCTAATTGTGACGTTAGCAGTTGACACCTACCTGTTGAACCTAGGAGTCTCTGGGGATTCGATCCTTGGCATCTTTGCTAAGGGAAAACGCTTCTACTTACTGCATCTTACACCTTCCACTTGGGGTAACCAACGAGGGGTTCGAGGCCCATCACCGTTGTCGGGGACTCCACTCTTCAGGATAGGGGAGTTGCATGCTATCTTTTACCTTTGCTTTTTCGTCTTGTTAGTTTACCTTTCAGTTTTTGCTTTAGTATCTTTTATCGAAAATCACAAAAACAGTTATCTTGCTTGCTTGCTACTATGGGTTCCACCGAGAACACCAAGTTGTGTGACTTCACTAGTCACAACAACGATGACTTTATCAGCACACCTATCACTACACCTGCCACTTCAGTACCTTCATATGAAATTAAACCTGCTTTACTGAATCTAGTTATGAAAGATCAATTCTCCGGTGCTGGAGATGATGCTGCTTTACACTTAAACAACTTTGTTGAACTTTGTGATATGCAAAAGTACCAAGAAATAGATGGTAATATTGTTAAGCTTAAGCTTTTTCCTTTCTCCTTGAGAGGAGGAGCTAAAATTTGGTTTCAGTCTTTGCCTAGAAATAGCATAGATTCATGGGACAAGTGCAAAGATGCATTTATTGGAAAATACTATCCACCTGCTAAAATTATCCAACTTAGAAGTAACATAATGAATTTTAAACAATTGGATAATGAACACGTTGCCCAAGCTTGGGAACATATGAAATCTCTTATCAAGAACTGCCCTACTCATGGTTTGACTACTTGGATGGTTATCCAAACTTTTTATGCAGGCTTGAACTTTACCTCGCGGAACTTGTTAGATTCGGCCACGGGAGGAACCTTTATGTCAACTACACTTGGTGCTGCCACAAAGCTTCTCGATGAGATGATGACCAACTATTCCCAATGGCACACCGAACGCGCTCCAACAGGTAGGAAGGCAAACTCTGCCGAGGAGATTTCCTCCCTTAATGAAAAAGTTGACTTAAACATGTCTCTACTTTCGAAGGAATCTACTATTGATCCTCGTGATGTTCCTTTAAATTCTTTGATTGCTCAAGAACAAGTAGATGTGAACTTTATCTCTAGAAACAATTTTAACAACAATGCTTATAGGAGTAATTTTGGTAGCAATCCTAGACCGTTCCCCTCTAATTCTCATGGGAACAACAATGCTTATCCTAGCACCAAGAACTCCAATACTGAACTAGAGATTATGCTTAAAGATTTCATCACTACCCAAAAAGCCTTTAACAAGAGTGTAGAAGAAAAACTACATAAACTAGATGATCTTTCTTTTAAGGTAGACCATTTAGCCAATGAGGTAAAATTGCTAAAAATTAAAACTTCTCCTCTTGAGGAGAGGGAATCACTCCTATTAATGCTATTCAAGTGCAAATTAATGAAAACATTAGGATGATGGCTAAACTTAAAGAGAGATGGGCTAGAGAAAGGGAGTAAGAAGATAGAATTAAGAGCCTTCCTACCCACCACATTGTTGCTACTATCCAAGTTGTTGAGGATATCCAAACTCTTAGCACCCAATGTACTCCTGGTCCCATTGGACCTATTAATGGTGATGCTATGACTATAGAAACTACCAAACAAGTGAACCTAAAGGACACCACTACCACTTTACTTGATGCTAATGACCTTGATTTTGATAATTGCACTCTTACCGAAGTTATTGATTTCCTTCACAAGATGTCTAGAGACCCCCGCACTAGCACGCTTAATCTTGCCTTCACAGAGCATATCACTAATGCTCTCATCAAAGCTAGGGAGGAGAAACTTAGAGTAGAAGCCTCCATACCTAGAAAGCTAGAAGATGGTTGGGATCCAATGATAAAAATTAAATTGAATGACTTCTCTTGCTATGCATTATGTGATGTTGGAGCTAGTACTTCTGTTATGCCCAAAAGAATATATGATATGCTTAAATTGAAACCTTATGATTCTTGTTCTTTTGGTGTTCGTCTCGTTGATTCTTCCATAAAGAAACCTTTGGGGAGGATCTACGATATTCTTATCATTGTCAATGACAACTATGTTCACGTTGATTCACTATTATGGATATTGAATGTGATCCTTCTTGTCCAATTATTTTGGGACGTCCCTTTTTACGCACCGTTGGTGCTATCATTGACATGAAAGAGGGTAATATAAAATTTCAGTTTCCTCTCAAGAAAGGGATGGAACACTTCCCTCGAAAGAAGATCAAGTTACCTTTTGAGTCCGTTGTGCGGGCTAGCTATTCTTTTACTCTTGATAAAACTTGATCTCTATGCATTATGCCTAGCTTAAAGGCATAAAAGAAAGCGCTTTTGGGAGGCAGCCCACATGCATAAAATTTTTATTTTGCTTTTGTTGTGTCTTCATGTTGTTTACTACAGTAGCATCATCATTGTATCTTTGCTTTTCATATTTGTGCCAAGTATAGCCTCTGATTGCTAGAAAGTTCAAAAGTTGTGAGGTGCTGTCCAGGAAACAGATTCTGTCCTTGGATAGAAAAATTCGTATAAAATCACCAGATCGTCTTTTTGGTCTAAATTTTTTTGACAACGTTCTCTATATAATTGTATTTCGTGCTTCTGTTCTGAGTTTTTTTATTAGAGTTGCAGAAGTGCCCCGAACAAATCATTTACTACCTGCTGTTCTGTTTTTCACAGATTCTGTCCTGTTTTGCCTTTCCTTCATTTTGCAAATCAAGAGCTTGCTTTTTCTTTGCAAAAACCTTTTGGCAATCTTGAGAAACAGTAGACCTTCAAGAATATCTTTATTTCCAGCAAGGTACAATTTTTTTATTAAGGGTACTAACCTCGCTAATCAGATTATAATGAGTTATGTATGAAGGGAGTTTTCAAGTGTGCGAGGGAAGATGATAAAAAGATTCAGGAGTGTCAAGCGCTCAAGCTTGGGGATGCCCCCGTGCACCCCCAAGAAATATTCAAGGAGACTCAAGCATCTAAGCTTGGGGATGCCCCCGTGCATCCCCTTCTCCATCAACATTATCAGTTCGTCTTTCGTTCCACTATATTTTAATCACTTCATGTGTTATGTGCTATGCTTGGAGCGTCTTGCTTTTTAGTTTTCTTTAGCTTTTCATAACGAGTCGGAACTCAGCTTTCTTTATGTGGGAGAGACACACACTCCACTTCTACCTAGAACGTAACATAGAATTTTCATGACTACCTTTGCTGTGTGTGTTCTTTGTCTTTTAATAGCTACTATCATGTTCAGCTCTTAGTATTCATGCTTATCTTTTTAAAGAGCTTTTGTTTAGTTGGTTGCTTGAACTCTCTTTAATTATCATGCTTATCTAATTAAGAGAGTTTGCTTCCGTTGCATTGGTTGATATGTCTATGATAAAGATGCTACGTGCATGATGGCGCTTAGTAGTTCAGGTTTTCTTATGGTTAGTCTCAAATAGCTGGGGGATTCCCAATGTGTTATTGGAGTACCAACATGATTTGTTTGCCTATGATGTGGTATGGTTTAGTAATATCTTCCTTCAAGAATTTATTTTGATTGACTTGGCGTATGCTCAGGCATATTTAAGACTGTAAAGAAAGTCTGTCAAGCCTTGATGATCTTTTATTTCTGAGTAGCGATATAACTTCCATGTCTGATTCAATATTGCTTTGTCGCTCTGCATGATTATGACCGTCATTGCTCTCTTAGTTGGTTGCTCCCAGTCTTTTGCTAACCTCCACCTGTACTAAGCGGACTAACTTTGCAATACATAGCTCATGGGAAAGTAGCTTAAAAACTATTGTGGTAAAGAATATGTTGCCTATGTATCTTATTTCTTATAAGTTGCTTGCTGAGCGATAACCATATTTCTGGGGACGCCATCAACTGTTACACTTTTGTTGAATATCATGTGAGTTGCTATGCATGTTCTTCTTGTCTGAAGTAAGGGTGATTTGCCATTGGGTTGAATGAGTATGCATATTGTTAGAGAAGAACATTGGGCCGCCAACCAAAGCCATGTATCATGGTGGAAGTTTTAGCTTGGACATTAATCCTCAATCTCTTAAGAGAATATGCTTAAGCATTAAAGAGGAGTCCATTATCTATTTTCTATGTTGTCCTAGTATGGATGTCCTCAGGCTGAGATCTATCAAAAACGAGAAATCAAATGCGATCTATCTCCTTGGACCTTTGTACAGGTGGCATAGAGGTACCCCTTTGTGACACTTGGTTGAAACATATGTAATGCAATGATAACCCATGGAAATCCGAGCTAATTAGGACAAGGTGTGAGCACTATTGGTATTCGATGCATGAGGCTTGCAACTTATAGGATGTCTTATGCATGACACATATGAAGTACTACTACAGTTGACAAAATTGCTTCTATGTTTTCAAAATAAAAAGCTCTAGCACATGACCATTCTTTTACTTTTATGTTGAGTCTCCACCTTCTTTTAAAGCACCAACTACTGAGAGCATGATTGTCATTCTGAGTGTAATGTGCATTGTCCCAAAGTAGCATTGTCTTTTGCATGATTGTGATATCGTTTATTCTGAAGTCATTGTATCTAGTCATCACTTAAACCTTGGAGGTGCCCCTGCATTTATGTTTTGCTTCACTAAAGGGGGCAAGCTAGATATCAATTTATCATATTTGCACATCATGTTCATTGCAAATCTATTTGATGTTTCAATATCATATTGTAAAACTTTCAGTCCTTTGTGATTCTCTCATGAGGCAACTTAATTACTATAGAATCATTGTCTCAGAAAGCTTTTGTCATATGACTATGTAAAAGTCCTATATGGTTAATAGCATGTCACCACAAAAATTATTCTTGTTATCATTTACCTACTCGAGGACGAGCAGGAATTAAGCTTGGGGATGTTGATACGTCCAAAACGTATCTATAATTTCTGCTTGCTCCATGCCTCTTTTGGGTGATATTGCTATAATATTCATACACTTCCATACACTTTTGATCATATTTGGACTAACCTATTAACTCAGTGCACCCCAGTGCCAGTTTCTGTTTTCGGCTGTTTTTGTATTTCAGGTTTTCACATTACGAGAACTGCCAGGAAAAATCCAGAAAAATTATATAAAAAATCAACATTCCAAAACCTACCGTGCGTCCGAAGGACAGCCGGGGGGGGCACCAGGGCTCCAGGCGCCCTGGCGGCGCCCCCCCTGGGCCGCGCCGGGGGGGCACCTGGGCCCCCCGAGGCCCGTCTGGTGCCCCCCTTCGGCATATATTTAGTGCGTTTCCCGAAACCCTCGAGAGGGGAACTCTTTTTCGCGATCTCATCTCTGTTCCGCCGCCGCCGCTGCTTCCAAGATCGGGAGCACCAGGAGAACTCTTCCCGGCAACCTGGCGGAGGGGAGGATCACCACCGGGAGCCTCTCCACCACCATGGACGCCTCCCAGATGAGTTGTGATTAGTCTCCCTTGGACCATGAGTCCACGACCAGTAGCTATGTGATGTTCTCCTCCCGTTCTTGTGCTTCACTAATTAGTCCTCGTGAGCTGCCCTACATGATCGAGGCACATATGTAATCCTTATGCTGTTGCTATGATGAGTTTGCTGGGATCCGATGGATTATGAGATTATGTTCAGATTGTGATTGAGTAATATATTTGATCTACCTCTTTTATATTTATGTTCATAAGTAATTCTTGCATGTTCTCCGTTGTTATTTATTGCTTTGGCCAAGTAATAGGTAGTGACTCCAAGAGGGAACGTTATGCTCGATTGTAGGTTCATGCCCCTCGATGACTAGCTTGAGTGACAGAAACATGAGTCTAGGGGATGTGTTGTTGCCACAAGGGGGAAAACAACGGTGCTTGTGCCCGCGGGTGCAAGGATTGTTTACTTTACGCAAAGTTCTTTTAATGCAGTTGTCTGTTGCATTGAGTTTACACTATGGGTGGGACTCGCAACTTAATACCAGCGAGATGTTCTGGATAGATATCTCAAGGTGGATGATTAGTAGTAGATATTGATGGATTTCGGTCTACTTACTTTGGCGTACCGCCCATGCTTTGAACCTCAACCTTTCTTGCAATGTAGTCAGCATTGGTTTGCGTTCGTGGTCCTGTCAATTGCCCAGCTGTAATTCGTTTACCTCACATAGCAGTTTTATCGTCTTTTGGGAGAGAGACATCACTAGTGAACATCATGAGACTCCGGTCCATGTTACCATCATTGATCACATCCGCTATTTACTTTTCGCTGTTATTTACTATTGCAAACATTATCTATCACTACTATCATTTGTGTTTAATCCTTTGTGAACTACAAGGCTGGAGGGATTGAAAACCTCTCTGTACTCATTGGGAGCAAAGTTATTTGTATCTGTGTGCAGGTCCACGTTGATTGCTAATATCTGGCGCCGTTAGCAGTTGACACCTTCTTGTTGAACCTAGGAGTCTCTGGGGATTCGATCCTTGGTATCTTGCCAAGGGAAAAACTTCCGCAACACTACATCTCACACCTTCCACTTGGGGTAACCAACGAGGGGCGAGAAGCCCATCAAGTTGTTCAGGAGGAAGTGCCTGTAGTGAAGGATTACCCGGATGTATTTCCATGGGACCTACCAGGCATGCCGCCAGATCGGGACATTGAGTTTTTAATAGAACTATTACCAGGCACCGGGCCAATATCGAAGAGACCATACCGGATGCCCGCGAATGATCTGGAGGATATCAAGAAGCAGATTAAGGAGTTATTGGAGAAAGGATTCATTCGACGATTTCATCACCCTGGGGAGCCCCAGTGCTCTTGCTCGAGAAGAAGGATCGATCTTTAAGAATGGTCGTTGATTATCGAGCGCTGAATGAAGTGACGATTAAGAATAAGTACCCACTGCCGATGATCAATGATTTGTTTGACCAACTTCAAGGAGCTAAAGTATTCTCCAAAATCAATCTGTGATTAGGATACCACCAGCTGAAGATCCGAGAAAAGGATATACCTAAGACAGCCTTCACCACAAGTTATGGGCTATATGAGTATATGGTTATCTCATTTGGATTGACTAACACCCCTGCCTATTTCATGAGTATGATGAATAAGGTGTTCATGGAATTCTTGGATAAGTTCGTTGTGGTATTCATTGATGATATCTTTTGTACTCGAAGAACGAAGAGGGACACAAGGAACATTTGCGTTTGGTTCTTGAGAAGCTCTGAGAACATCTGTTATATGCCAAGTTCAGCAAATGTGAGTTTTGGTTGAAGTTGGATTCTTGGGACATGTTATATGAGGAGAAGGTATAGCAGTGGATCCCACCAAGGTTCAGGCAGTCACTGAGTGGTTGGCACCCACTTCAGTTGGAGAGATCCGCAATTTTCTTGGACTCGCGGGATACTATCGGAGACTCATTGAGAATTTCTCCAAGATCGCGAAGCCTATGACGGCATTGTTGAAAAAATACACTAAGTTCCATTGGACTGAGGAGTGCGAAGAAAGTTTTCAGGAGTTGAAGAAACGTTTGACGACAGGCCCAGTGCTGATCTTGCCAAATATACGCAAGGATTTCCAAGTGTATTGCGACGCCTCTCGCTTAGGACTTGGAGGAGTGCTCATGCAGGACGGAAGACTTGTTTCTTATGCCTCCCGTCAACTCCGACCGCACGAGTTGAATTATGCCACGCATGATTTGGAGTTTGCAGCTGTAGTGCATGCGCTCAAGACCTAGAGACACTTTCTAATTGGAAACTGTTGTGATGTGTACACGGATCACAAGAGTTTGAAGTACATTTTCACTCAGAAGGAGCTGAACCTCTGGCAGAGGAGATGGTTGGAGCTCATAAAGGATTATGATATGAAGTTGCACTATCATCCAGGCAAGGCCAATGTCGAAGTAGACGCTTTGAGCCGAAAGAGTTATGTCAATACCCTAGTAAACGGAGGATTGCCAAAGTAATTAGCAGAAGATCTCAGGGAGCTTCGTTTGGAGATAGTTCCTAGAGGTTTTGTTGCAACATTGGAGGTTCAGTCAACATTATTGGGAAAAGATACAAGAAGCTCAGAAGGATGACAAAGAAATTGCCAAAATAAAGAAGAAGATGAGTGAAGGAAAAGCCAAGGGTTTTCATGAGGATGAACACGACACCTTGTGGTTTGAAGACCGTATCTATGTGCCCAACAACGCCAAGATTAGGAAGTTGATACTACAGGAAGCACATGACTCGCCGTACTCGATACACCTCGGAAACACAAAGATGTATTTGGATTTGAAGGAACGTTTTTGGTGGACGGGAATGAAGAAGGACATTGCTGAGTATGTAGCCGTATGTGATGTATGTCAGAGAGTGAAGGCAGATTATGAGAAGCCAGCAGGATTACTGTAGCCTATGCCGATACCCAAATGGAAGTGGGACAAGCTTAGCATGGATTTCATCGCCGAATTACCCAGGACCTGCTACTTCTCGAGCTTGCGTTGTATTCCCTTGAAGAGGAAAGGGTGATGCAGCACAATAGTGTAAGTATTTCCCTCAATTTTTGAGAACCAAGGTATCAATCCAGTAGGAAACCACGCGCGAGTCACTCGCACCTGCACAAACAAATAAGAACTTCACAGCCAACGCGATAAGGGGTTGTCAATCCCTTTACGGTCACTTATGAAAGTGAGAACTGATAGAGATGATACTTTGATATTTTTGGTATTTTTGGCTATAAGAACAGAAAGTAAAAACGGAAAAGTAAAGTAGATTGTAGATTGATATGTTGAGAATAGACCCAGGGGCCATAGGTTTCTCTAGTGGCTTCTCTCATGATAGCATAATTCTATGGTGGGTGAACGAATTATTGTTGAGCAATTGATAGAAAACCGAGTAATTATGAGACTATCTAGGCATGATCATTATATATAGGCATCACGTCTGAGACAAGTAGACCGAAACGATTCTGCATCTACTACTATTACTCCACACATCGACCGCTATCCAGCATGCATCTAGAGTATTAAGTTCATAAGAACAGAGTAACACCTTAAGCAAGATGACATGATGTAGAGGGATAAACTCAAATAACATGATATAAACCCCATCTTTTTATCCTCGATTGCAACAATACAATACGTGCCTTGCTGCCCTTACTATCACTGGGAAAGGACACCGCAAGATTGAACCCAAAGCCAAGCACTTCTCCCATTGCAAGAAATATAGATCCAGTAGGCCAAACCAAACCAATATTCGAAGAGACTTGCAAGGATATTATAATCATACATAAAAGAGTTTAGAAAGACTAAATATTTCTCATAGATAATCTTGATCATAAACCCACAATTCATCGGATCTCGACAAACACACTGCAAAAAGAGATTACATTGAATTGATCTCCTCGAAGACTAAGGAGAACTTAGTATTGAGATCCAAAGAGAGAGAAGAAGCCATCTAGATACTAGCTATGGACCCGAAGGTCTGTGGTAAACTACTCACAACTATTGGTGAGGCCATGATGATGATGTAGAAGCACTTCGTGGTAGATCCCTCCTCCAGCAGAGCTCCGGAACAGGCTCCAAGATGGGATCTCATTGGTACAGAAGGTTGCGGCGGTGAAAATAGGGTTTTCTCTCTTTCCCTGATGGTTTTGGGGTACGTAGGTATATATAGGAGGAAGGAGGTTACCGGGGGCCAGACGTGGGGCACACGAGGCAGGGACGCGCCCTGTAGGGGGGGGGCACCCTCAGAGATGCCACGTTAGCCCTACTCCGTGGTTCTCAAGTCTCCCGTGCATATTTTGCTCCAAAAATATCTCTCCCGAAGTTTCATTCCGTTTGGACTCCGTTTGATATTCCTTTTCTGTAAAACCCTGAAATAGGCAAAAAAACAGCAATCTGGACTGGGACTTTGGGTTAATAGGTTAGTCCCAAAAATAATATAAAAGTGTATAACCAAGCCCATTAAACATCCAAAACATCATAAATAATAGCATCGAACAATCAAAAATTATAGATACGTTGGAGACGTATCAAGCATCCCTAAGTTTAATTCACGCTCGTCCTCGAGTAGGTAAATGATTAAAAGGGATTTTTGATGTGGAATGCTAACCAACATAATTTTCAATGTAGTTCTCTTAATTGTGGCATGAATGTTCATATTTGGAAGATTCAAGACAAAAGTCTATATTGACATAAGAAACAATAATACTTCAAGCATACTAACAAAGCAATCATGTCTTCTCAAAATACTATGGCTAAAGAAAGTTATCCCTACAAAATCATATAGTCTGGTTATGCTCCCTCTTCATCACACAAAATATTCATATCATGCACAACCTCGGTTTCAGCTAAGCACTTATTTTCATACTCTATTCTTTCAAACCTTTCAACTTTCACGCAATACATGAGCGTGAGCCATGGATATAGCACTATGGGTGGAATAGACAGGTGGTTGTGGAGAAGACAAAAAGGAGGGAGATAGTCTCACATCAACTAGGCGTATCAACGGGCTATGGGGATGCCCATCAATAGATATCAATGTGAGTGAGTAGGGATTGCCATGCAATGGATGCACTAGAGCCAAAAATGTATGAAAGCTCAACAAAAGAAACTATGTGGGTGTGCATCCAACTTGCTTGCTCATGAAGACCTAGGGCATTTGAGGAAGCCCATCGTTGGAATATACAAGCCAAGTTCTATAATTAAATTCCCACTTGTATATGAAAGTGACTAAACATGAGACTCTCTATCATGAAGAACATGGTGCTACTTTGAAGCACAAGCGTGGAAAAATATAGTAGCAATTGTCCCCTTTTCTTTTCTCTTTTTTCTTTTTTTTGGGCCTTTATTTTTCTTGGCCTTTACTTATTCTTTTTTCCATTTTTTTCTTTGTGACAATGCTCTAATAATGTTGATCATCACACTTCTATTGATTTACAGCTCGATATTACAACTCGTAACTAGAACAAAGTATGACTCTATATGAATGCCTCTGGCGGTGTACCGGGATGTGCATTGAATCAAGAGTGACATGTATGAAAAATTATGCATGGTGGCTTTGCCACAAATACGATGTCAACTACATGATCATGCATGGCAATATGACGATATGAAGCGTGTCATATAAACGGAACGATGGAAAGTTGCATGGCAATATATCTCGGAATGGCTATGGAAATGCCATGATAGGTAGGTATGGTGGCTGTTTTGAGGAAGATATACGGTGTCTGTTTTGAGGAAGGTATATAATGGGTGTATGGTACTGACGAAAGTTGCGCGGTACAAGAGAGGCTAGCAATGGTGGAAGGGTGAGAGTGCGTAATATCCATGGACTCAACATTAGTCATAAAGAACTCATATACTTATTGCAAAAATTTACGAGTCATCAAAACAAAGCAATCAACGCATGCTCCTAGGGGGGAGGTTGGTAGGAGTTACCCATCGCGCGCCCCTGACCTCCACACAAAGGATGACACTCTACAAATACATCATGCTCTAACTTCATCACATAGTGGTTCACCATATGTGCATGCTACGGCAATCACTAACTTTAACACAAGTATTTTTCAATTTCATAATAACTCCACTACTATGACTCTAATATCACTATCCTCATATCTCAAAACAATTATCAAGGATCCAACTTCTCATCATATTCAATGCACTTAGTATGAAAGTTTTTACTAGATTCATCTTGGATGCCTATCATGTGAAAGCTAGTTTTATAGCCAAAGCACATTACCATGCTGTTCTAATAGACTCTCAAAAAGATATAAGTGAAGCATGAGATATCAACAATTTCTTCAAAATAAAATTACCACCGCACTCTAAAAGATATACGTGAAGCACTAGAGCAAAAACTATTCAACTCAGAAGATATAAGTGAAGCACATAGAGTGTTCTAACAATTCCTAGGCCATATTTATTTCTCTCAAAAAGATGTGTCCAGAAAGTATAATTGTGGCAAACTAACAAGAAAAGACTCAAATAATACATCACGCTCCAAGTAAAACACATATCATGTGGTGAATAAAAATATAGTCCCAAGTATAGTTACCGATAGATGAAGACGAAAGAGGGGATGCCTTCCCTGTAGTGCCCCGGATGTAATACTTTCCCTTTTTCGCAATATATAACTTTGGCTTCATCGGTTCCATTCCAGGTTCTTCGTATTTTCGGATTTTTCGTCATTTTGTCGTGTGCGTGTGTGCATTCATCCATGTCACGTTGTCAAGTGCATTTCATTGCATTTGTGTGTCGTTTGCATCCGGTCCCACTCATTCCTTCCCGTTGTTCGTTTCGAGTTCCGACACTCTCACATGTGCCCGTGGCTTCCCCGGGTCCTTCTTTTGTGTTTGGCCGTGTAACGTTTCCGGTTTGGCGTGAGACTTGTCGTGCGATGTTTTTTTGATATGTGTAACCCGCCTGTCAAGTTGCGTCGCGTTTGGAGTTCGTTTGATGCTCCAACAGTTATCCTCGTGGGATAAAAGTACCTCCTCTTTGAGGCCCAAGACCCCCCCTCCAACAGCCCACCAACCCAGCTCAAACCCTTCCCATCGTCTAGGCCGTTCAATTGTGATCTCGTGGCCGAAACCCTCTACTCATTTGGACTACCCTAGCTCCTTGTGCTTATATAAACGTCCAACCCCCTCCAATTTTGCGTCCAAAACCCTAGTGCTTCCACCGCCGCCGCCCAATGTTTCCACCGTCGCCGAGCTGTGCTTCCACCGCCGCCGCGCTGTGCTTCCATCGCCGCCGCGTAGTGCTTCCACGCCCGCCACTCAGTGCATCCACCCCGCCGCGTGGGCCCGCAGGGCCCAGCGTCGGCCCGCCACCGCCGCGATCCGGGCGAGATCTCGCCCGAGCCACCGCCCTTCGTCTTCAACCTCACTCGCCGCCGCCGGCCGGAGCGCCGCCGCGCCGGAGCTCCCTCGCCGCCGGAGCCCCTCGCCGCCGGAGCTCCTCGCCGACCCCCGCCGCCAGCCGTGCGCGGCCGCTGCCCGGCCTCCTCCTCGCCGCGGCCTCGGCCCCCCTCGCCGCCGGCCCCCCTCTCCGCTCCGGTGCCCCTCTCGCCCGGGCCGCCGCCGGCCACCTCGCTGGAGGCTCCTGCGCGCCATCGCCCGACGGGAGCGAAGCCGCCGCCCCTCGCTCGATCGGGATCTCGATCGATCCGATCTGGGCGCCCGAACCCTAACGGGCGTTGACTCCGACCCGGCTGCCCGCGGACCCGCTTCTCCGACCCGGCGCCCGACCCGTTGACCCGGAGGTTGACTTCGTTTTCTCTGCTAAGTCCTTAGATTTCAGTGTCTGATGCATATTTGTGATGAGGATATCTTTTACTATGCATGTCCGTTTTGTGTGTATGATATGTCAAAATGATCGTGGTGACATGTACTATGTTTTGTTCCATTGTGTCATGCATGTTTGAGGTCATCTAGATGTCTTAATCTTCATTAGAAGAGTGCTACTTGTTATAAACTGCTGCTATTGGTTGTTTTTATGCCATGTTTGAGATGTGATAACTTGGTGCATGTTTATCCAAATGAAGCAAATGATATGTCCACATGTTCATCATGAGATGCTCTACATGTTGGTTGCTTTAGCTTGCATGGTAGAATTCATATTGCCATGTTTATCTCCTTTGCAAAAGTGCATGTGGCTGTTAGATTGTTAAACTTGTTACGAGATGCCTAGTTGAGGAGCTCGTTGCTATTGATGTGGTTGTCCCCTTGTTGCATGCTTATATGTTTTGGATTCCCCATCATGTGTACTTTGCTGTGGTGCAAACCACTTGCCATGTTATGCTTTGAGGGGACTTAAACTTGCTCACAAACATGCCATGATAATACTGTTGTTTTAACACTTAGTGAAATTTCACTAAGTCTGGAATCTGTAATTTCCAAATGCCATGTTTGCTTGTTGTTCTAGGTAAATCCATGCTAGTTTTGGGGTGACTATTGATGATTCCTTGTTGTATATGTTGTTGGCTATCCACATGCTCTCACATGCTCTTTTGGGTGGCTGTAGCATATTTAATTCTTGCTCCCAAGTTGCTATAAAATACTGCTGTCAGGTTTTGTTGTCATGATCAAAATGTTGTAGCTTGTTGCTATTGATCCATGCCTCCTTTGTAAATGCTCCAATGGAATTGTTTGTTGTAGGTTATGTCTACTTCATGCCCATGCTTGTTGTCACCATGTTTGAATGCTGTAGAATATATATTTCTTGCTCCGAAGTTGCTATGTGGCTGTTATTTTCAGCTTTGCTTGTTTCTTGTTTCGGGTGTATCTTTTAGCCCGTTTCTCCGTTTTGAGCAAGTCCTATATGAAACTTGTGTGATATTGCATGTAGATTCATAATATCCTCTTGTTAACATGTTTTGAAGTATCTTGCTTGTTGCATATTGTCATGTTCCTTGTGTTGTATCTCTGTGTTTCCTATGTTGTCTTTCTGTGCATCCTTAGTGCACCTGCAGTGCTTCCTTACTGCATCAGCCATGCATCCTGTAGTTTGCGCATCGCATCTTGTTTGATTTCGTGCCTCGTGTGTTTTTGGTGTTGAGTAGAGCCGGAAGCCGAGTACGAGTTCGAGAACGAGGTTACTACCGAGGTTGAGAACGAGGAGCCCTCTTACGATCCCATCGACGACTCAACAGGCAAGATGACCTGACCTAGATAACATTACTATCTTTGCCTATTGCTAGAAGTCTCGCTATTTAGCTTATTGCCTCGATGCCCATGTTTTCCTGTCAGCCTCCTATTGTAACCATGAATCTATCTAACCACCCTACCTATGCAAACCTTTGATTGGCTAAGTAAGCTTCGCTCAGCCCCTCTTATAGCATTGCTAGTTGCAGGAGAAGATTTGAAGATTCTTGTTTCATGTTGAAGCTTTTTGGGATATCACACTATATTAACTCTTTAATTAAATCATCTATATATTGGTAATGGGTGGAAGGCTAAGCCTCTTGCTTGGTGATTTGTTCCACTCATGCCGCCCTAGGAACCGTATAAACCGGTGTTATGTTCCTTGATTTTGCATTCCTCACACGGTTGGGGTTATGGGACCCCCTCGATAAACCGCTTAGCGCTAAGTCTTTTCCAGCAAGTCCCAACATTGGTACTATTTGCCTAAACAACTAAAACTTGCCGAGGGAGTAATTAACCCGAGGATTAATTAATCAACCCCCCTGGGCCAGTGCTCGAGTTGAGTGTTGGTCCAAACTAGAGCCACTTGCGGTGCCACCCAGTTCGATGGGGTCTTCGGTATCTGTATGTACTGCTCATCCGGTCGTGGCCTGAGACTAGATACGCGCAGCTACTGTCAGGGTGTCGACACGCCAGGAGGATTTGCTAGATTAGTCTTACCTTAGTCGGAGTATCTTGTGCACGGGATTCCGAGGATACTCGGGCCTTCCCACCTTGGAGTTGCGACTCCGCGGATCGTGGGCTTGTCATGGGCCAAGTTCGAACACCCCTGCAGAGTTTTGAACTTTCGAAAGCCGTGCCCGCGGTTATGTGGCAGATGGGAATTTGTTAATATCCGGTTGTAGAAAACTTGACACCATGTTCAGAACACACTACCAGCGTGAGTACCGTGACGGTCATTTTCCGAAAGGGGTTCGGGAAGTGAACACGGTGGGGTTATGTTTGACATGCTTAGTTAGGATCACTTCGTGATCATCTTTCGTCCGAGGCACTTCTCTTCTCGCTCTCTTTTACGTAAGTTAGTGCTAGTGCTGTTGCAACCTCTTATTCTTTCTTCAGCCTTGTTCCACACCCAAGGCTTGGATAGTTGTGTTACCCGGGAACGGGATTGCTGAGTCCTCTGTGGCTCACAGATTCTACACCACACCAGATGCAGGTACTCAGGTGCTCTACTCAGGAGACGGCACCGAGCTATACTGGGAGTACGACGAGGACCGTAGCCGTTACTATGTGCACTATCTCGACGATCAGTAGTGGTTTCTACTAGGGGCGTTTCAGACCTGTGGTTTTATGTTTGTTTGGTATCTTTCATTTGGATCTTCACCCGTAGACGGGTTGTGATGTTATTTGAATGATGTTTGGCTATGTAATGAATTGTGTGACATGGCGATTGTAAGCCAACTATCTGTTTCCCTTTCATCCCTATTTTACATGAGATGTGCAAAGATACCGAACTTGCGATCATTCCAGAATGGGCTTATACCTTTAAGTCGTGCCTCGACACGTAGGAGGTATAGTCCCATCCTGGGCATTACATTCCCGTGGCATCCCCAAGCTTAGGCTTTTGGTTGTCCTTGAATTTTACCTTGGGGTGCCTTGGGCATCCCCAAGCTTAGGCTCTTGCCACTCTTTGTTCCATAGTCCATTAAAGCAATACTCAAAACTTGAAAACTTCACAACACAAAACTTAGACAAAAATCTCGTGAGCTCCGTTAGTATAAGAAAACAAACCACCACTCAAAGGTACTGTAATCAACTCATTCTTTGTTTATATTGGTGTTAGACCTACTATATTCCAACTTCTCTATGATTCATATCCTCCAATACTACTCATAGATTCATCAAAATAAGCAAACAACACACGAAAAACAGAATCTGTCAAAAACAGAATAGTCTATAGTAATCTGTAACTTTCGAATACTTATGTAACTCCAAGAAAAATTAAATAAATTGGGAAACGTGAAGAATTATTCTATTAATCATCTGCAAAAAGAATCAACTAAATAGCACACTCCAGTAAAATCTGGTGACTATTCTAGCGAGCGCTAACGATTCTGTTTTTCACAGCAAGATCATATAAACTTCACACAAGTCTTCCCAAAGGTTCTACTTGGCACAAACACTAATTAAAACACAAAACCAAATCTAAACATCAGCTAGATGCAATATTTATTCCTAAACAGAAGCCAAAATAAAAAATATATAAAATTGGGTTGCCTCCCAACAAGCGCTATCGTTTAACGCCCCTAGCTAGGCACGATAAAAGGATAGATCTACGTATTGCCATCTTTGGAAGGCAATCCATAAGTGGCTCTCGTAATAGATTCATATGGTAATTTGATTTTCTTTCTAGGAAAGTGTTCCATGCCTTTCTGTCGGGGAAACTGATAGCCCACGAACACCTATGGGACCGGAGCCCCTTCTACGGTACGGCAAGGGAGCGGAGGGAGCACAAAGAGCAGATCGAGGGGCACACGCGAGCAGTTTACCCAGGTTCGGGCCGCGCGGACGCGTAAAACCCTACTCCTGCCTTGGTTGTATTGAGTTCTTGGCTCGGAAGAAAGAAGATCTACAGTACTTGCTACACCGAGCGTGGGAGTGATCAAGTTTCTGGAATCGAACCCCTTCTACGTTGTGCATGGGCCTCCTTTTATAGCTCGAAGGGGCCACCGACAGGTGTCAACGTAGATGAGGGTAAAAGCGTAAAATTGGTGGTAGTTGTAACAGTGCATGTACAGTGTATGTACAGTGCATGTACAGTGATCTATACCTAACCCAGACGGTGGGGGACAAAGGCATTGAATGCCCGTCGCCGTCACCCCAAAAGCGCCCGTCCGGGCGTCTCCGTTCGCCACGATGGTAGCTTCGTCATCGTGGCTTGCTACCGTGTCCCCCAGGCTGCACAGCCATCTGCCACGTGCCCCTGGAAGGGCCCCAGGGCGACGCGTGGACAAATGAGCTGGAGCGCGGGCACACAGCGTAAGCTTCCCCCGGCGAGCACCTTGCCGGGGTCGCTATCTTGCCGGGCCCGGAAGCTTGTCGCTCTCTGGGTCCTGTCGGGGCGCGTAATGCGCCACGACGTGTCTTCTCAGATGCTGTTCTTTGGCTTTCCTGGCAAGCTCCTCTTGCCAGGGTCTTGTGCTGAAGTGATAACCTTGAGCCTGGTGTGTCCTTCCCGGCAAGCTCCTCTTTCCGGGGTCTTGTTTCTTAACTTAAATACTTTGTTCTTGAATGGCTCAAAAGGAGCTAGAGTGGGCTTTGGCGGGCGCGGGGCGAGCCCTGCCACGGGACGCTGCTACTGCCCGTGCACAAGTCGGGATACTAAGGTACCCCTACTTTAGTACACCGACAGGAGCCCCCGGGCCTGGGCCACACACGGTGCCGAGCGCTGTTGGGCCAGGCCCAAAACAGTGCACGGGCACACGCAACCCACGGCGCGCCGTTTCCCACTCCGCATCTGCCGCATCCCTCCCTAACGGCACGCGTCGATTGCGGCGTCGTGGGAGAGATCGTGGCCTGTTTCTTTAATGGGAAAATGCGGAGCGTCCCCCACTTCCCCCTTAAAAGCAGAGGAAGCAGGGGCAGGTTCCACCCATTGCTTCATTGCGTCTTCAATCTCCAGAAACCCCCGCTGCTCTCCGCCTCCCCAAAGGTCGACAGAGAGCCGAGCTCCACCCTGCCTCCGCCGCCGCCTGCCTCTCCGGCACCGTCGACCCTTCTCGTCGTCCCCGCCATGGCCCCGAAGAGCAGCAAGGCGAAGAGCGATAAGTCCGACAAGGCGGCGAAGCTGGCAGCCATGCGGAGGAGAATGGTGGTCTTCCCGTCGAGGCTCGGCGCGAGGGAGTTGCGGGACAAGTATTACCTGTTCTGGGCGAGGGAGACGAAGGCTCACCCGCGCACCAGAGTCCTCCCCGCCGAAGCCATCGACATGTACCCGGGAGGTTACTACTACTTTGCTCTGTTCTTCCACTGCGGTCTTTGTACTCCGTACTCTGAGTTTTTCTGTGCTGTGATGAACACATACGGGTTCCATCTCCTAGATTTCACCCCGAATGCGGTCCTTACTATGGCCGTTTTCGCACATCT
The DNA here is from genome assembly GCA_902687465.1 of Secale cereale. Lineage (NCBI taxonomy): Eukaryota > Viridiplantae > Streptophyta > Magnoliopsida > Poales > Poaceae > Secale > Secale cereale. The sequence continues at coordinate 647,050,186 of LR738710.1, forward strand.
GTGCGAAAACTTTGTCGGGGTCCATCCCAACGTAGCTCTCTTCCGCCACTTCTTCACGCCTAGAGTAGATTCTGGATCCCCACTCTCCGGTGGTATCTCCTGGATCTTCAGGCTCAACAAGAAGGAGGCATACTTTATTGGAGAGCTCCGCGGCAAGTGGGAGGAGTGGAGGGCCGATTGGTGCTGGGTTATGGAAGATGAACCTCAGCAATTCACCTCGCCGCGCCGGTCTGCAATAGTGCGCGGCAAGGATTGGAGTGATTTGGCCCCGGAGGACGATAAGCTGCAGATTGCCCTTACTAGGATCCTTCGCCTCCGGGCCGCCAACCTTACTGTAGGTGAAGTCGGGGCTGATTTCCTCCTCCGCCGCATTGCTCCCTTGCAGGATAGGAAGAGGCCTGCTTGGGAGTTCGGCAATGCGGCAGACTGCATGAGGCTGTGCCCCGGGCTGAATTACAACTTCACTGTCCTGGAACTCAAGGGGATGATCCGCTCGATGTTCAAGCACGACCCCAAGCACTCTGAGTGGTTTACTCCGTCGAAGGGGGTAGTTCCATTGTGCAACAACACTGCTCTTAGTGCCATCCGTGCGGCAATGCCTGAGTGTGACTCCCACGGGGTTGTTCCCACTTGGCTTACGCCTTCAGAAGAGACTGTACAAACTTTCTTTGACAGTCTGGTTGAACGGCCGCGCAACCCCGAAGAGAAAAAGGGCCTCACCCGGGCGACCACCGACCGGGATGTGGCATACATAGCCAACAGGATGGAGGAGGCCGCCGCAGCGGCGGCCGCGGGTGAGTTTGGGTACACCGTGGAGGAAGCAGAAGCGGCGGACGCGGTGAGCCAGGCCGAGGAGGAGGAGATCCTCAAACTGCTGAGGCCCGCGGGGAAGCTTGCCGGGGAGCTTGTCGGGGAGCCTGTCGGGGAGCCTGCCGGGACGAGCGAGTCCGCCGGGCAGGGCACCGAGTCCAGTGAGCCCGCCGAGGAGGACGCCAAATCTGGCGATTCTTACAAAGACTCTGGCGGGTCTCTGAACCTCGACGACGCCTCCTCATCCTCAGAGAACTCTCCGCCACCACCAAGTCCTCCGCCACAGCCGAAGAAGCGCCTCCGCAAGGCCACTGAGACGGCGAGGTAGCCAGCACCTCGACAGCAGCCGCAGCGTCGCTCGACGCGTACGACGAGCAAGGTCGTCATGGAGGCGCCCCGTGCCCCAGCGGCAAGCGGAGGGGGATCTTCCCGGAGCGGTTCTGGTGTTCCTTCCGCCCCTCGGTCCTCGGCGACGACCAGAGCAGGGTCTTCTCAACCCGCAGCTCCGGAGCCCGCCAAGCGCCCGAGGGAGCCTTCTCCTCCAGCTCCTCGCACTGGGACACGCGAGGCAGAATTTGACTTCTCCGCCCTTAGCTCTGACGAGGAGGAGGAAGAGTAAGCACTTGCAACTTTCATTTCTTCTGATTCTTGTTGTTCTTGTCTTGATTTCTCTTTGCCTAACTCTGATCTTGTTTGGCTTCCAGGACCTTGACCCAGAGGATGGCGAAGAGGGTCAAGATCCCTGTGGTTGACCTCGAGGACGACGAGCCCGTTGCCGTGGCAGGAGATGCGCCCGCGACAGGCTTGCCAGACCAGCCATCTGCTTCGGAGAGCAGCCCCCAGCGTAAGGCTTTTGTTCACTTTTCTTCTTATCGGGCGCGCTTGAGCTTTTTATCCTTATTGATGTCTTGTTTGCCTGTTGTCTTGTGCAGAAGTGGAGCTGCAGCCGCAGGAGCGTCAAGAGACTGCTCCCGACGAGCCGCTTGTCCCACCATCCCCGCCAAGGAGGAGCTCCCCTGCGAGGGGGGTTTCCCCGCCAAGGGCGGGTACTCCGCCAAGGGTGAGTACCCCGCCAAGGGCGAGCACCCCGACAAGGGTGGACACCCCGCCAAGGGAAGGCGCCAGCGGCCCTCCACCGGCGGGGCGTTCTACTACGCCGCCAAGGGAGAACTCCCCGGCGAGGGACCCCATTACCGAAGAGGCCCGCGCAGGTAGCCCTTGTACTTTTCTTTTCTCGAATTCGTCTTTTTGGATATTTGCTTGACGATTTTTCTTTTCTTTTTCTTCTGTCAGATCCGCCCGCCCCAGAGCCGATGGAGACGGAGACCATCGCCGAGGAGGACGTGCGCGGCAACGCTGGCGACGCCACCACCGCTGAAGGAATGGCTGGCGCTGATGAGCCAGCCGCCGAGGAGACCGCCCCGACCGCTGACGCGACAGCTGGGGAAGGGACCGGCGACCGCACTGCTGGCCCTAAGGCCGTAGGAGCGCCGGCCGCCGACCCCTCCGCCCCCGCGGCTGGGTCGGGTGTCTATCTGGAGGCCGCCTACGGGGTTTTCATCCAAGTCCCGTGGGCGTCCTCATCAAGGGAGCCCGCGGAGGGGGAGAGCTTCGACGGAGAAGTCCTCGCCTCCGCCGGGCTGAAGGTTGTCGACGTGCCCGGCAGCAGCAGCGAGCCCGAAGAGGAGCAGCTCCTGCGCCGGCTGCTGGCCTTGTACCGGGCCAAGCAGGCCAAGCTGGAGTCCCGAGAGGCTCTGGCTGCCAAGGCCAGTGTCGACTTGGAGAAGCGTGCCGCCGAGCTCCGCGCCGCCAACCAAGCGGCCCTCCGGAACTTGGCGAAGGAGCGGGAGGAGCTTGCCGGAGCACACCAGGCGTTCCTCCTCGAGAAGGCCGAGGTGGAGGAGCAGCAGCGACTAGCCGCCGAGGATCTGTCTCGGCGGGAGGTAGAGCTCAACCAGCGGAAGGTCGACCTCGATAGCCACGAGGACGACCTCACCGCTCGCGAGCAGGCCATTGGCGGGGCTCTGCAGGAGGCGAGGGACGCCGCTGCTGCCGCAGAGACCGCCAAGAGGGATCTAGAGGCCAGGGTGGCGCAGTTGGAGACGGGCTTGAAGGCGAGCGAGGACAGGGTTGCCGCGCTCAACGTGGCGCGGGAGAAGGACGCCCACACCAACTCGGAGCTGCAAGTCCATCTCTCCGAGAAGGGCAAGGAGCTCAACGACGCCAAGGACTCCATCGCCGATTTGGAGCTGAAGGTTTCCACCCTCACCGACTCACTTGACGCCGCCCGGAACCGCAAAACGAAGCTGAAGGAGGATCTCCGTGCTGATAGGGCATTGCTGGACAGCGCCGCCATCTCGCAAAATAACTTCAAGGAGACGGTGGAGCAGTGGACCGAGGAGCTCGTCGCTGCCGCCGCCAATATTGACAAGGAGATGGTGGCGTTGAGGACGGAGCACCTCGTGTACTCTCCCGACGAGAACCTCCCCCACAGCGCCAAGCTGAGCCTATTCTTCAGAGGAGTGGCGCCGGCCCTCGCGCAGCTATGGGAGAGGATCCCTACGCAGCTGGCTAACGAGGCGCGCCGGCTTTGTATGGGTACTATGGAGCGGGTGTTGATGAAGATCGTCTACCGCAACCCCGGGATTAATCTTGAGAACGTCCTCCGGACCTTGCCGCCCGAAGCTGACCTGGAAGCGTTGAAGGCACAAGTTGCCCACATCGTGGCCAAGGCGGGCAAGATCAAGAGGGTTGACGGAGACCGTGTAGACTAGGCTCCCTTCTTTCTGCTTCCCTTGCCGCTGTCGATTAAGCCATGGGTAGTAGTTGGTTAGAACAGCGGCAAGTTATCTTGTAATATAACTTTATTTTGGATAGTCAATGCAGTGTTATCCCCCTTGCTTGGTCCCTTCACTTTGTATGCTTTCCACCCTACGCTTTTAGGGAACTTGCCGGCAAAGGAACCCTTGCCGCGAGCACTGAGTGCGGGACTCTTAGCAGCCTGCTGGCAATGCCCTTGCCGGCAAGAAACCTTGCCGCAGCTAGTCGCAGCACACTTAGATTGTTGAGCAAACTCGAAAACGAAGTAAGGGCGCGACACTTGTCGCAGCTCACTTAAGCCGTTGAGCGTGCTCGAAACAAAGTAAGGGTGCGGCTAGCCATGGGTAGGTTCCTCCGCGCACAGGTTTTCCATACAAAGTGTGGTCGTTCAAGGAGAATAACTAAGAATTTGAAATTTTGAATGCTCAAACTTTGTCAACTTATCTTTTTGTGTGCCATTTACTTCCCGGCAAGGCTTTCCTTTCTTGAACAGCACTTGGTCCATACCACTGTCTCCTTCCCCCCCGGCAAACTTGTGCGCGAGGAACTCTTCTTCTGCTTGAGAGAAAAGAAAGGAAAAAGGGGAGGAAATATGGATATGGAGCCTTGCGGCTTGTTACTGCTTACCGGGTGTGTGCGCTGCACAAAGTGTCAGATGATACATGCAAGTAAAAAGAAAGGCATGAAATGACAAATGGTGCAAAGCTCAAAAAGTTTTACTGATGCACGGGGTCTGCGCCCGGCTTTGTACAAAGGTTTACATGCAACAGCGGCAAGACTTGTACAAAAGGTGGTTGCCGGAACGGATCACGGCAACCATGCCTCATGGGTGAAACTTGCGAAGATGCTCAATGTTCCAGGAGTTGCTCACCGGTAAGCCTTCTTCGGTCTCAAGGCGGACAACGCCGGGCCTTGTGAATTGTCTCACCCGATAAGGGCCTTCCCACTTCGGCGTCAACTTGTTGGAATTCTTGGCGGACTGAACGCGCCGAAGAACAAGGTCGCCTTCCTCGAGACTCCTGGCCTTGAATTTGCGGCTATGATAGCGGCGCAAAGCTTGCTGGTATCGAGCAGCTCGTACAGCAGCCTGGAGACGGTCCTCCTCGAGGAGCAGTGCGTCATCTTGCCGCAGTTGCTCTTGCTCGAGCTCGTCCTAAGCGAGTACTCGAGGAGACCCGTATACGAGTTCTGTGGGGAGAACTGCCTCTGCTCCATAGACAAGAGCAAAGGGTGTCTGCCCGGTGGCTCGATTTGGTGTCGTCCTGATTGACCAAAGAGCCGCCGGCAACTCCTCGATCCAGTTCCTTCCGCATTTGTGCAGCCTGTCGAAAGTTCTTGTCTTGAGCCCGCGTAGCACTTCAGCATTTGCCCTCTCCGCTTGACTGTTGCTCCTTGGGTGAGCAACAGAAGCGAAGCAGACCTTGGCGCCAAGGTCTTGGACGTATTGCATGAAGGTGCGACTTGTGAACTATGTGCCATTGTCGGTGATGATCCTGTTAGGGATTCCGAAACGGCAAACGATCGATCTGAACAACTTGACTGCTGACTGTGCGGTCACCTTTCTCACTGGTTCCACTTCCGGCCACTTTGTGAACTTGTCGATTGCAACGTACAAGTACTCAAATCCCCCGACAGCGCGGGGAAAGGGGCCGAGGATGTCGAGCCCCCAGACCGAGAAGGGCCAGGACAAAGGGATCGTCTGGAGAGCTTGAGCTGGTTGATGTATTTGCTTGGCATGGAACTGGCACGCTTCACACTTGGTTACTTGTGCAGTTGCATCTTGGAGGGCTTCTGGCCAAAAGAAACCTTGCCGGAACGCCTTCCCGGCAAGTGCTCTTGCGCCAATGTGGTGGCCACATATGCCTCCATGTATTTCTGCCAACAGCTTCTGTCCATCTTCCCGGGAAATGCACTTCAATCTGACACCATTGAGTCTTCTTCTGTACAGTTCATTGCCAACGAACTGGTACATACTCGACCGCCTGGTTATTCTTTCTATCTCTTCTGGCTCGTCGGGAAGTTCTCCATCAAAGGACTTTGGTAGCTCTTGTTTACTTGTCGGACCACCAACTGTGAATCTCCCCGCACAATCAGCTTCTTGATCCCAAGTTCGGCCGCAATTCTGAGGCCGGCAAGGAAACCTTCATACTCAGCAGTATTGTTTGTCGCTTGCTCCTTGGGAAAGTGCATTTGGACAACGTACTTGAGGTGCTCTCCGGTGGGTGCGACAAGCAGCACACCAGCACCGGCGCCTTGCAGCGAGAAGGCACCATCGAAGTACATTATCCATTCTTTGCTTGCTTCTTGGACGGGGATGCTTGTCTCTGGAACTTCTTCGTCTGGTGTTGGTGTCCATTCTGCTATGAACTCTGCCAATGCTCGGCTCTGGATAGTTGAAGTACTCTCAAACTTGAGACCAAAGCTTGACAGCTCTAGTGCCCACTCGACGATCCTGCCTGTTGCTTCTGGATTTTGCAATATCCTCTTCAACGGAAAGCGAGTGACCACCGTTATCTCGTGTGCTTGGAAGTAGTGGCGCAGCTTTCTCGAGGCCATGAGGAGACCGAAAAGCAACTTCTACACCCCAGAGTATCTTGACCTAGCCCCCTGCAAGAGGGAACTTACAAAATAAACTGGGCGCTGCACCATCTTCTTTCGCACTTCTCCTTGTATCTGCGCAGACTCATCCTTGTCGGGGCCAGGGCTTGTCGGGGGAGCCTCCTGCTTGTCGCTGGGAGTGCTTGCCGGGGCTGTGGGCTCCTCATCCGCCTCCCTCTCCGCTACCAACGCAGCACTAACCACTTGATTGGTTGCCGCTAGGTATAGCAACAACTTCTCTTGCGGTTTAGGTGCGACAGGTATTGGAGTAGAGGACAGGTATTCTTTCAAGTCCTGCAGCGCTGCCTCCGCTTCCGGAGTCCATTTCATAGGGCCAGCCTTTTTCAAGATTTTGAAAAACGGCAGGGCGCGTTCTGCAGACTTAGAAATGAACCTACTGAGGGCAGCCACACAACCAGCAAGCCTCCGTACATCCTTGACGCGCTTCGGGGCTTCGATTTGCTCGATGGCTTTGATCTTGTCGGGATTGGCTTCAATCCCCCTCTGGGACACAAAGAACCCGAGAAGCTTGCCGGAGGGGACTCCGAAGACGCACTTCTCGGGGTTCAGTTTGAGTTGTATCTTGCACAGATTTGCAAAAGTCTCATCCAGGTCTTGGATCAGGGTATCCTTGTCCTTGCTCTTGACCACTATGTCATCCATGTAAGCTTCTACATTTCTATGTATCTGTGGCTCAAAAGCAGTGTGGAGTACCCTTGCAAACGTTGATCCCGCATTCTTCAATCCAAAGGGCATACGTATGAAACAGTAAGTGCCACATGGAGTAATGAATGCGGTCTTCTCTTCATCTTCTTCAGCCATGAATATCTGGTGGTATCCGGAGTATGCATCAAGAAATGAAAGCAACTCACATCCAGCCGTGGAGTCAACGATCTGGTCAATGCACGGCAAGGGAAATGGATCCTTGGGACAAGCTTTATTCACATCAGTGAAGTCTATACAAAGTCTCCACTTCCCATTAGCTTTGCGCACGACAACTGGGTTGGCCAGCCACGTGGGATGAAGTACACCTCTAACAAGGCCTGCTGCTTCCAACTTCTTGATTTCTTCAGCAATGAACTCTTGGCGCTCCACCGCTTGCTTCCTGACCTTCTGCTTGACGGGCCGCGCATGAGGACAAATAGCAAGCTTGTGCTCAATTACCTTCCTGGGAACGCCGGGGATGTCAGACGGTTGCCATGCAAACACGTCGACATTCGCCCGCAGGAAGGCAACGAGCGCGCTTTCCTATTTGGGGTCGAGCGTAGCACTGATGGTGAAGGTACCATCAGTGCCGTCCTCCTTGGCGGACACCTTCTTGGTTGCCGGTGGAGCTGCCATCCCTTTCTTGCACTTGCCGGTGGAGCTCGATGGTGCGTCCTCGATGGCAGCGCAGCACTCCGAAGAGGTGCGTTTGCCGGGGTGGGCTCCAGAGCTCTTGCCGGACTTGGTCTTGGTATTCCCCCCGGGAGCTTCAGCGGCAAGTGTCTTGCTGTCTGCCGCGGCTGCTGCGTCCCGGTAGATCTTGTCGGCGCAGGTAAGCGCATCCTTCTTGTTGCCGGGGACAGAGATGACGCTTATTGGCCCTGGCATCTTGAGCATGTTATATGCATAGTGAGAGGCTGCCATGAACTTGGTGAGCGCTGGACGGCCAAGTATCCCATTGTATGGTAATGGGATATCGGCAACGTCGAACGTGATCCTCTCGGTCCTGAAGTTTAGCTCTCCGCCAAAGGTCACTGGCAGCGTTATCTTCCCCTTCGGCTTGCTCCTTCCCGGGTTAATTCCTTGGAACCTCCAGGTCTCCTCGAGCTCGCTGTCGGGGATCTGCAGCTTCCGGATCACAGCAGAGGAGATCAAGTTGAGGCCGGCCCCGCCGTCAACCAACATCTTGGTGACCTTGAGGTTGCGGATGGTTGGCGAAACCAACATCGGCAAGCACCCGACCACCGTTGTGCGGTCGGGGTGGTCCTCAAGGTCGAAGATGATGGGCGTGCTGGACCACTTCAGTAGCCTGCGCGACTCAACGGGTGGCTCTGCTGCATTCACTTCCCGCACACATTGTTTGAGTTGGCGGTGGGAAGTGTGCAGAGAGGCACCTCCATCGACGCACAGAACTTCTGTGGCCTTCTGGAACTCCTGCTCGCTGTTCTCTCCGTCATCCATGTCCTCATCGTCATCTTCGTCGTCGTCCTTCTCGCGGCCTCGGGGAGGTCTATCCCCTTGCCACTGCTTGGCCTTGCCGCGTCGTCCTCCCCGGCCATTGAATGGCCGCTTCTTGCCTGACTCTCCTCCGCCTCCTTGGGCCTTCTCCTTGTCGCGACGCTCGTATTCAGCCTTCTGTTGTTCTACGAGGTACTCTACCCTCTTGCAGTTCTGGAGATCGTGGCCCTTGGTGCGGTGGATCTTACAGTACTGCTTGTCGGAGCCGTCCTGCTTGTCGGCTGCCGCTACGGGGGTGGCCTCCTTGCCGGAGCCACCAGCTTGTGTCTTCTTGGCGGCAGCCTCCTTGCCGGACTGCTCGACAACCAGTACCTCCTTGTTCTTCTTCTTCTTATTGTTCCGCCGCCGGCCTTTCCTTGCCGGGGCTGCATCCTCGCTGTCCGTTCCCCCTGCTCCAGCATCCTCTCCGGGGAGTCTCCTCCCCTCTTCAGCGCGCGCACACTTGTCAGCCAGAGCGTAAAGCTCGCTGACGTCTCGGATCTTGGTCATTGCCATCTCCTCCCTCATCCGGCGGTTACGCACGTTCTGGTGGAACGCGCTGATAACCGCGGCAGGGTGTACGTCCGGGATGTTGTGCTGGACGCGGCTGAACCTCTGGATGTATTTCCGCAGGGACTCTCCCTCCTTCTGGGCAAGAATGTGAAGTTCGCTCTCCTGGCCGTGGGGCTTGTGGCCGCCCGTGAAGGCGCCGACAAACTGGTGGCACAGGTCTGCCCAAGAAGAGATGGAGTTCTCCGGCAAGTGCATGAGCCAAGATCTGACATTGGGCTTGAGCACAAGCGGGAAGTAGTTTGCCAAAATCTTCTCATCCCGTCCCCCGGCAGCCTGCACCGCAATGGTGTAGATGCTAAGGAACTCTGAGGGATGAGTCTTGCCGTCGTACTTCTCGGGTACGTCGGGCTTGAAGTTCTTCATGCTGGGCCACTGGACTTGCCGCAGCTCTCGGGTGAACGCAGGGCAACCTGCCGCGTACGGCAAGTCGCCTGGTTCACCGGGCGCGTGCATGTCGACAGTGGTCCCAGCGCGCTGGTCGGACTGTCGTCGAGCTTCTCTTCGACGCTCGATGCGAGTTCGAGCGTCTTCTTGTCGCCTGTCGTCGAGGACTTGGCGCTGATCGCGGCGAGCTCGTGGGTCCGACGACACCGTGGAGTCGTCGTCGACGTTGAGCCGGCGAGCCGACGATTTCTGCTTCCGCGGCGGGGAGTGCACGGTAGTGGCACCCCCGGCGGTCTTGTCTCCATCGGCCTTCGCTTGGCTGACTTGCCGCGGCCGTGATGTTGCCGGCTGCTGCGGCGTGTCATTGTTGACGAAGGCGATGAGGCTCTGGATTGTAGCCCTCCAGTCCTCGGCCTTGTCTGCCGCTGGAGGGAAGTCGAGGAGCAGCTGAGCTCTGGCTAGAGCTTCTGCTGGAGAGGAGGGAAGCGGTGGCGAGCGGTGCGAGGAGCGAGATATGCTCGGACTTCTAACCGCGTTAGAAGGAGCAGGTTCTCGCCCTGGCGACCGCGCCTTGCTCGTGCCAGCACGTTGGCCTAGAGCATCCCGCGACCCGCCGGCTTGGCCACGTCCCAGCAAGCGTATGGTACCCCGGGTACCACGTCGCTGCTGGTCCGGCACCTCCTGAGAGGGCTGTGGCGCGTGCATGGACGCCGAGGTCTTGGAGTGGGCTCGGTCGTCCGTCTTGTCCTTGGACTTGGCGGCGCCGTGAGTCTCCCCACCGGCGTCCACCCTTCCGCCAGCGTCTACCCCACCAACCGTTGGTTCTGGTGGTGGTGGGATCGACGCGGACGGGCCTCCAACCTCCGAAGCCTTCTTCTTCGGAGGCATGCTGATGTAGCCGATGAAGCTGGCGAAGTTGGTGAAGCTGCTAAAGGTTGCGCCCGCGTGAGCGCCGGATCAGGTTCGCACAACCTCGACGCCCCCTACCTGGCGTGCCAAAGATGTCGGGGAAACTGATCGCCCACGAACACCTATGGGACCGGAGCCCCTTCTACGGTACGGCAAGGGAGCGGAGGGAGCACAAAGAGCAGATCGAGGGGCACACGCGAGCAGTTTACCCAGGTTCGGGCCGCGCGGACGCGTAAAACCCTACTCCTGCCTTGGTTGTATTGAGTTCTTGGCTCGGGAGCAAGAAGATCTACAATACTTGCTACACCGAGCGTGGGAGTGATCAAGTTTCTCGAATCGAACCCCTTCTACGTTGTGCATGGGCCTCCTTTTATAGCTCGAAGGGGTCACCGACAGGTGTCAACGTAGATGAGGGTAAAAGCGTAAAATGGGTGGTAGTTGTAACAGTGCATGTACAGTGTATGTACAGTGCATGTACAGTGATCTATACCTAACCCAGACGGTGGGGGACAAAGGCATTGAATGCCCGTCGCCGTCACCCCAAAAGCGCCCGTCCGGGCGTCTCCGTTTGCCACGATGGTAGCTTCGTCATCGTGGCTTGCTACCGTGTCCCCCAGGCTGCACAGCCATCTGCCACGTGCCCCTAGAAGGACCCCAGGGCGACGCATGGACAGATGAGTTGGAGCGCGGGCACACAGCGTAAGCTTCCCCCGGCGAGCACCTTGCCGGGGTCGCTATCTTGCCGGGCCCGGAAGCTTGTCGCTCTCCGGGTCCTGTCGGGGCGCGTAATGCGCCACGACGTGTCTTCTGAGATGCTGTTCTTTGGCTTTCCTGGCAAGCTCCTCTTGCCAGGGTCTTGTGCTGAAGTGATAACCTTGAGCCTGGTGCGGCCTTCCCGGCAAGCTCCTCTTGCCGGGGTCTTGTTTCTTAACTTAAATACTTTGTTCTTGAATGGCTCAAAAGGAGCTAGAGTGGGCTTTGGCAGGCGCGGGGCGAGCCCTGCCACGGGACGCTGCTACTGCCCGTGCACAAGTCGGGATACTAAGGTACCCCTAGTTTAGTACACCGACACTTTCCTTAACGGAAATTGAAATCTAATATTTCCTTCCTTCATATCAATAATTGCACCAATCGTTCTAAGGAAAGGTCTACCAAAAATAATAGGACATGAAGGATTGCAATCTATATCAAGAACAATGAAATCTATGGGCACATAATTCCTATTGGCAACAATAAGAACATCATTAATCCTTCCCATAGGTTTCTTAATAGTAGAATCCGCAAGATGCAAATTTAATGAACAATCATCAAGCTCATGGAAACCTAACAAATCACACAAAGTTTTTGGGATAGTGGAGACACTTGCACCCAAATCACACAAAGCAAATCATTCATGATCTTTAATTTAAATTTTAATAGTAGGCTCCCACTCATCATAAAGCTTTCTAGGGATAGAAACTTCTAATTCAAGTTTTTCTTCATAAGATTGCATCAAGGCATCAACTATGTGTTTGGTAAAAGCTTTATTTTGACTATGTGCGCTAGGTCATTTGTCATGCACTCAGCTATGCCGTTGGAGTTGATGGACTCACTTTATCTTCCAAGCCTTCCGATGTTATCGTGTTAGATGACATTATGCCATATCTTTTGTAATAAGTTCTCTTTTGAGACATTCAATGTAATAAGTGTGTGATTGCTACTCTGTTATAAATCCTTCGAGTACTATGTGTGTCAGCATTACCGATCCAGGGATGACACTGAAGCATAGAGACTTGATCCATTCGGGTCGGGTCGCTACAGTTTACATGAATAAAACCTTCTATGGTCATACACCCAATGTAAATGGTTTATTGAATCTTGATCGTAATGATACACATGTTCATAATATGGATGCCAAAAGATGCAAAGTTGATAATGATAGTGCAACATACTCGTGGCACTGCCGTTTAGGTCATATTGGTGTAAAACGCAAGAAGAAACTCCATGCTGATGGACTTTTGGAATCACTTGATTATGAATCATTTGATACTTGCGAACTATGCCTCATGGGCAAGATGACTAAAACTCTGTTCTCGGGAACAATGGGGCGAGCTAATGACTTATTGGAAATAATACATACCGATGTATGCGGCCCGATGAGTGTTGAAGCATGTGACAGGTATCATTAATTGATACGTCTCCAACGTATCTATAATTTTTTATTCTTCCATGCTATTATGTTATTTGTTTTGGATGTTTAATGGGCTTTATTATACACTTTTATATTATTATTGGGACTAACCTACTAACCCAAGGCCCAGTGCAAATTGCTGTTTTTGCCTATTTCAGTGTTTCACGGAAAAGGAATATCAAACTGAGTCCAAATGGAATGAAACCTTCGGGAGGATCGTTTTTGCAACAAATACAACTCAGAAGACTTGGAGTACACGCCAAGGAAGCCATGGGGTGGCCACGAGGCAGGGGGCGCACCCATGGGGTAGGCACACCCCCACCCTCATGGGCCCCCCGTAGCTCCACTGACATGCCTCTTCCTCCTATATATACCCTTGTACCCTGAAAACATGCGAGAGCACCACTAAACCCTAATTCCACTGCCGTAACCATCTGCACCCATGAGATCCCATCTTGGGGCCTATTCCGGAGCTCCACCGGAGGGGGAATCGATCACGGAGGGCTTCTACATCAACACCATAGCCTCTCCGATGAGTTGTGAGTAGTTTACCACCGACCTTCGGGTCCATAGTTAATATCTAGATGGCTTCTTCTCTCTCTTTGGATCTCAATACAAAGTTCTCCTCGATCTTCTTGGAGATCTATTCGATGTAATTCTTTTTGCGGTGTGTTTGTCGAGATCCGATGAATTGTGGGTTTATGATCAAGATTATCTATGAACAATATTTGATTCTTCTCTGAAATCTTTTATGCATAATTTAAATATCTTTACAATTCTCTTCGAATTATCAGTTTGGTTTGGCCTACTAGATTGATCTTTCTTGCAATGGGAGAAGTGCTTAGCATTGGGTTCAATCTTGCGGTGTCCTTTCCCAGTGACAGCAGGGGCAGCAAGGCATGTATTATATTGTTGCCATCGAGGATAAAAAGATGGGGTTTATATCATATTTCAAGAGTTTATCCCTCTACATCATGTCATCTTGCTTAAAGCGTTACTATGTTCTTATGAACTTATACTCTAGATGCATGCTGGATAGCGGTTGATGTGTGGAGTAATAGTAGTAGATGCAGAATCGTTTCGGTCTACTTGTCACGGACGTGATGCCTATATACAATGATCATGCCTAGATATTCTCATAATTATGTGCTTTTCTATCAATTGCTCGACAGTAATTTGTTCACCCACCATAGAAATCTGCTATCTCTAGAGAATCCACTAGTGAAACCTATGGCCCCCGGGTCTATCCTCTATCATATAAATCTTCCATCAACTATTTATCTTTACTTTGCTTTTATTTTTGCAATCTTTACTTTTCAATTTATAACAAAAATACCAAAAATATTTATCATATTATCTCTATCAGATCTCACTTTTGCAAGTGGCCAAGAAGGGATTGACAACCCCTTTATCGCATTGATTGCAAGGTTATTATTTGTTTGTGTAGGTACGAGGGACTCGCACGTAGTCTCCTACTGGATTGATACCTTGGTTCTCAAAAACTTAGGGAAATACTTACGCTACTGTGCTGCATCACCCTTTCCTCTTCAAGGGAAAAACAACGCAAGCTCAAGAGGTAGCAAGAAGAATTTCTGGCGTCGTTGCCGGGGATTGCCGGGGAGACTTACGCCAAGTCAAGTCAAGATTTGATCTCCTGTCAACTTGCTAATTTCTAGCGCCGTTGCTGGGGAGATCTATGCAAAAGTCATATACCAAGTACCCATCACAAACTCTTATCCCTCGCATTACATTATTTGTCATTTGCCTCTCGTTTTCCTCTCCCCCACTTCACCTTTGCCGTTTTATTCGCCCTTTTTCCGTTCACCTCTTTTCGCTTGCTTCTTGTTTGCTTGTGTGTTGGATTGCTTGTTCACCACTATGGCTCAAGACAATACTAAATTGTGTGACTTTTCCAATACCAACAATAATGATTTTAGTAGCACTCCAATTGCTCCTATTACCGATGCTGAATCTTGTGAAATCAATGCTGCTCTGTTGAATCTTGTCATGAAAGATCAATTTTCTGGCCTTCCTAGTGAAGATGCCGCTACCCATCTAAACAACTTTGTTGATTTGTGCGATATGCAAAAGAAGAGAGATACGGATAATGATATTGTTAAATTGAAACTATTTCCGTTTTCACTTAGAGATCGTGCTAAAACTTGGTTCTCTTCTTTGCCTAGAAATAGTATTGATTCATGGAATAAGTGCAAGGATGCCTTTATCTCTAAGTATATTCCCCCCGCTAAGATTATTTCTCTTAGAAATGATATTATGAATTTTAAGCAACTTGATCATGAGCATGTTGCACAAGCTTGGGAGAGAATGAAATTAATGATACGTAATTGCCCTACACATGGTTTGAATTTATGGATGATTATACAAAACTTTTATGCTGGATTGCATTTCGCTTCTAGAAATCTTTTAGATTCGGCCGCGGGGGGCACTTTTATGGAAATCACTTAGGAGAAGCTATTAAACTCCTAGATAATATTACGGTTCATTACTCTCAATGGCACACCGAAAGATCTACTAGTAAAAAAGTACATGCTATTGAAGAGATTAGTGTTTTGAGTGGAAACATGGATGAACTTATGAAATTATTTGCTACTAAGAGTGTGTCTTCTGATCCTAATGATATGCTTTTGTCCACGTTGATTGAAAATAATAATGAATCTTTGGATGTGAATTTTGTTGGTAGGAATAATTTTGGTAACAATGCTTATAGAGGAAACTTTAATTCTAGGCCTTTCCCTAGTAATTCCTCTAATAATTATGGTAATTCCTACAACAACTCTTATGGAAATTTTAATAATATACCCTCTGATTTTGAGACTAGTGTTAAAGAATTTATGAATTCGCAAAAGAATTTCAATGCTTTGCTTGAAGAAAAAATCCTTAAGATTGATGAGTTGGCTAGGAACGTGGATAGAATTTCTCTTGGTGTTGATTCTTTGAAACTTAGATCTATTCCACCTAAGCATGATATCAATGAGTCTCTCAAATCCATGAGAATTTCCATTGATGAGTGCAAAGAAAGAACCGCTAGGATGCATGCTAAAACAGATTGCTTTGTGAAAGCGTGTTCTTCTAGTTTTTATGATAATAAAGATGAAGATCTAAAAGTGATTGATGTGTCTTATATTAAATCCCTGTTTTCTAATATAAATCTTGATAAAGATGGGACTGGAGATGAGTCAACTTTAGTTAAAAGGTGTCCCAATGATTCGGAGTTTTTAGATCTTGATGCTAAAACTGTTAAAAGTGGGATTGAAGAGGTCACAACTTTACATAGCAATGAACCCACTATTTTGGACTTCAAGGGATTTAATTATGATAATTTCTCTTTGATAGATTGTATTTCCTTGTTGCAATCCGTGCTAAATTCTCCTCATGCTTATAGTCAAAATAAAGCTTTTAGCAAACACATAGTTGATGCTTTAATGCAATCTTATGAAGAAAACTTGAATTAGAAGTTTATATCCCTAGAAAACTATATGATGAATGGGAACCTACTATTAAAATTAAGATTAAAGATTATGAATGATTTGCTTTGTGTGATTTGGGTGCTAGTGTTTCCACAATTCCAAAAACTTTGTATGATATGTTAGGTTTCCATGAACTTGATGATTGTTCTTTAAATTTGCATCTTGCGGATTCTACTATTAAGAAACCTATGGGAAGGATTAACGATGTTCTTATTGTTGCAAATATGAATTATGTGCCCGTAGATTTCATCGCTCTTGATATAGATTGCAATCCTACATGTCCTATTATTCTTGGTAGACCTTTCCTTAGAACGATTGGTGCAATTATTAATATGAAGGAAAGAAATATTAGATTCCAATTTCCGTTAAAGAAAGGCATGGAACACTTTCCTAGAAATAAAATCAAATTACCCTATGAATCTATTATGAGAGCCACTTATGGATTGCCTACCAAAGATGGCAATACCTAGATATATTCTTGTATCATGCCTAGCTAGGGGCGTTAAACGATAACGCTTGTTGGGAGGCAACCCAATTTTATTTTCTTTGCTTTTACTTTTGTTTAGTAATAAATAATTCATCTAGCTTCTCGTTAGATGTGGTTTTGTGTTTTAATTAGTGTTTGTGCCAAGTAGAACCTTTGGGAAGACTTGGGTGAAGTTTTTGCGATCTAGCTGTAAAAAACAGAAACTTTTGCGCTCACGAGATTTGCTGCCATTTTTTACAGGAGAGTGCTTTTAAGTTGATTCTTTTTGAAGATGATTAATAGACGAATTCCTCATGTCCACCAATTTATTTCAAAAAAATTGGAGTTACATAAGTATTCGAAAGTTACAGATTGCTACAGACTGTTCTGTTTTTGACAGATTGTGTTTTTCGTGTGTTGTTTACTTATTTGGATGAATCTATGAGTAGTATCGGGGGGGTATGAATCATTGAGAAGTTGGAATACAGTAGGTCTAACACCAATATAAATAAATAATTAGTTCAATACAGTACCTTAAAGTGGTGATTTGTTTTCTTATACTAACTGAGCTCACGAGATTTTCTGTTAAGTTTTGTGTTGTGAAGTTTTCAAGTTTTTGGGTAAGGATTTGATGGACTATGGAACAAAGAGTGGCAAGAGCCTAATCTTGGGGATTCCCAAGTCACCCCAAGGTAAAATTCAAGGACAACCAAAATCCTAAGCTTGGGGATGCCCCGGGAAGGCATCCCCTCTTTCGTCTTCATCTATCGGTAACTTTACTTGAGACTATATTTTTATTCACCACATGATATGTGTTTTGCTTGGAGCATCATGTATGATTTTAGTCTTTGATTTTTAGTTTACCACAATCATCCTTGCTGGACACACCTTTCGGGAGAGATACACATGAATCAGAATTTATTAGAATACTCTATGTGCTTCACTTATATCTTTTGAGCTAGATAGTTTTGCTCTAGTGCTTCACTTACATCTTTTTAGAGCACGGTGGTGGTTTTATTTTATAGAAATTATTGATCTCTCATGCTTCAGTTATATTATTTTGAGAGTCTATTAGAACAACACGGTAATTTTCTTTGGTAATAAAATTAGTCCTAATATGATAGGCATCCAAGATGGGTATAATAAAAACTTTCATATATAGTGCATTGAATATTATGAGAAGTTTGATACTTGATGATTGTTTTGAGATATGAGGATGGTGATATTAGAGTCATGCTAGTAGAGTAGTTGTGAATTTGAGAAATGCTTGTGTTGAGGTTTGCAAGTCCCGTAGCGTGCACGTATGGTAACCGTTGTGTGACAAATTTGAAGCATGAGGTATTTCATTGATTGTCATCCTTTGTGTGGAGGTCGGGATCACGCGATGGTTAACTCCTACCAACCCTTCCCCTAGGATCATGAGTGTAGTACTTTGTTTTGATGACTTGTAGATTTTTGCAATAAGTACGTGAGTTCTTTATGACTAATGTTGAGTCCATGGATTATACGCACTCTCACCCATCCACATTGCTAGCCCTCTTGTACCGCGCAACTTTCACCGGTATCATACACCCACCATATACCTTCCACAAAACAGCCACCATACCTACCTATTATGGCATTTCCATAGTCATTCCGAGATATATTGCCATGCAACTTTCCACCATTCCGTTTATTATGCCACGCTTCATCATTGTCATATTGCCATGCGTGATCATGTAGTTGATATCGTACTTGTGGCAAGGCCACCATGCATAATTTTTCATACATGTCACTCTTGATTGATCGCACATCCCGATACACCGCCGGAGGCATTCATATAGAGTCATATTTTGTTCTAGCATCGAGTTGTAATCTATGAGTTGTAAATAAATAGAAGTGTGATGATCATCATTATTAGAGCATTGTCCCAAATAAAAAAAGGAAAGGCCAAAGGAAAAAAACCCAAAAGAAAAAAAAGAAAAAAAGGAGAAAAAAAAAGAAAGAAAAAAGGGACAATGCTACTATCTTTTTCCACACTTGTGCTTCAAAGTAGCACCATGATCTTTATGATAGAGAGTCTCTTGTTTTGTCACTTTCATATACTAGTGGGAATTTTTCATTATAGAACTTGTCTTGTATATTCCAGCGATGGGCTTTATCAAATGGCCTAGGTCTTCGTGATCAAGCAAGTTGGATGCACACCCACTTAGTTTATTTTGTTGAGCTTTCATACATTTATAGATCTCTAGTACATCCGTTGCATGGCAATCCCTACTCACTCACATTAATATCTATTTATGGGCATCTCCATAGTAGCCCATTGATATGCCTAGTTGATGTGAGACCATCTTCCTCTTTTGTCTTCTCCACAACCACCACTCTATTCCACCTATAGTGCTATATCCATGGCTCACGCTCATGTATTGCGTGAAAGTTGAAAAGGTTTGAAAAAATTAAAGTATGAAACAATTGCTTGGCTGAAACCAGGGTTGTGCATGATTTTAGTATTTTGTGTGACGAAGATGGAACATAGCCAAACTATATGATTTTGTAGGGATGAACTTTCTTTGGCCATGTTATTTGGAGAAGACATAATTGCTTTCTTATTATGCTTGATGTATTATTATTCTTATGTCAGTATTAAACTTTTGTCTTGAATCTTTCGGATCTGAGCATTCATGCCATAATAAAGAAATTACATTGAGAATTATGTTGGGTAGCATTCCACATCAAAAATTCTCGTTTTATCATTTACCTACTCGAGGACGAGCAGGAATTAAGCTTGGGGATGCTTGATACGTCTCCAACGTATCTATAATTTTTTATTGTTCCATGCTATTATATTATTTGTTTTTGATGTTTAATGGGCTTTATTATACACTTTTATATTATTTTTGGGACTAACCTACTAACCCAAGGCCCTGTGCAAATTGTTGTTTTTTTGCCTATTTCAATGTTTCGCAAAAAAGGAATATCAAACGGAGTCCAAATGGAATGAAACCTTCGGGAGGATCGTTTTTGGAACAAATACAACTCAGAAGACTTGGAGTACACGCCAGGGAAGCTACGGGGTGGGCACGAGACAGGGGGCGCACCCAGGGGGGTAGGCGCGCCCCCACCCTCGTGGGCCCCCCGTAGCTCCACCGACATGCATCTTCCTCCTATATATACCCTTGTACCCTGAAAACATCCGAGAGCACCACAAAACCCTAATTCCACCGCTATGTAACATCCCAAATTTTCAATTTGAAATGTTATACATTAGATCATCATGCATATCATATTTTCTTGCTTTTGGTGATCCAAGAAAATCCTAAGCAACTCAAGGACCCTCGGAGAGAGTTGGGGATTTCAATATTTTCATATTTGAGGTTTCTCAAATTTTGAAAATAGGATCATTTGATTTTATTTATTTTATCTTCAAGTATTTCTATCATAAAAATATGAGAGAGGGAGTAAAATGACTCTCCCAAAAATAAAGAAATACGGAGGATTTAATAAAAAAATCAAATAAGTTTTATTTGGAGTTTTATTTGAATTAGGAAAGTTGCATGTTTTCAAAAATGCATTTTAGTGCCAAGAGAATGTTCATCTTGTTCTAAATATTCTATTTAGACGGTGAAAATTTGTTTTGGCAATTTTAGATTTTTATTTCTTTTTCTAGAGTTTTTCTTTCTCCGTAGCGCCGGCGTAATTAGAAAAAAAATAGAGAGGACCCGACCCGACTGGGCCGAAGCCCAGTCGAGCCAGACCCATGTCGCCGCGCCGCATTCCTTCCCCGCGCCGCGCGCCACCGTGCCCGCGTCGGACACCGCCCCGCCGCCGGTTTGCTTGCCCCTCCCCCAAGTCTCCAA
>LR738710.1:647070523-647126107 GCA_902687465.1 Secale cereale
CCTATATATATAGCCCCCCTGCCCCTTGTCGCACCGCCGCCGCCGCGAGCCACCGCCGCCGCCGCAAGCCCCACCGCCGCCGCAGCACGCCACTGCTGCCGCAGCATGCCTCGCCGCCGCCCGACGTCGCCAACGCCGTCGCCCGCCGGCCGTTCGACGAGGTAGCCGCCGCCGGCCGGTTTTCTCCAGAAGACCGTCGGTTTTTCTTTCAGAACCCTAGTTCGTTTTTTTTATTTGATCGGTTTTCTGTTTTTTTTGGTTTAGTTAATTAGTGAATGTTCACCCGTTCGTTCGTTCTAACGAACGAGTTCGTCATTTAGTCTCAGCTGACGAACGTTCGTTCGTTAAGCTGTTTTAGTTTTCTTTTCGTAGTTTACTTTTTGATCGCGATCTCTGATCCGATCTTCGTTTTAGTTTATCTTTTCGCTCGTTTATCGGAATCAGGTGATTCAAGCGCCTGGAGTTTCATCTCGAAATTCTCTTTCCGTTTAACCTAGTTGCTCAAGCGTTTGCCTCTGCTAAATTTGGACTTAGGTCCAGATTGGTTCGGTAGTTGTTTCTCTTTCGCCGTTTGTCTTTCGTTGCTTTTCTTTTGCCGTTTCTTTTGCAAACCGGAGTTCTTAAGTTGAACTTTCTGGTTAGATCTCTTATTTGAGTTTTACCCGTGCATTAGTTAAGTACTTATTGTGTGCTTGTTTGTTTGTGATAGAGTACCCGGAGTGCACCTCTTGCTACTTTGAATCTCTAGGTTTTGCGGATCATCAGCAAGGCAAGTAACACTTTGATCATACTTTCCAATTACCCAGTTTTCATTGCATTAGTCAAACCCTAACACATTGCATGAGTAGGAGCTATTAACTTGTGGGACTGGGTAGTAGATTGAGGTAGTACCCATTACCTGCATTACATTCAAACCCTTGGGAGTTTCTTCTACGTTTGCTGTTAGGCCATGCTATGCTCGTAGACGTGGATTGGGTGAGTGTATCCATGACAGATGTGAGTTTGTTAATTAATGGTTCAACTTAAGGTGGCAACTTTAACACACATCTGGGTGGATTGAGGCACCTGGGTATTCCAGCGATTGCATGTTTTTCTTTTGGACCGCCACCCAGGCTCAAAGGGATCATGAGATTATTCATACTAGAAACTTCCGTGTGCAGCCACATGCCAATATGGGCTCGGGCATAGTTGAGTAAGTTGTGGGAAACCTTTCCATGATTGGCTAGCATATGTAGAGGGATTGTAGGTGTAACCGGCCTATCTATCTGGTTAAGGGGACCTCTTCGGAAAGACTGTGTCTCGGTTATCCGTTTCTCAAACACCATGCAGTGCGAGAAAACAAACGGAGGCGATCGAGTCTTGTGGGGAAAAGTGCACAAACCTCTGCAGAGTGTACAAACTGATCATGATTAGCCGTGTCCCCGGTTATGGACGTCTTGAGTATCTAGTACTTGGATTATCATGTGAATCTCATCATGTTACTTTAATTAATATTGTTGGGTTAAATGATGATTTTTAATTGGGGTTGAGAGGATGTCTATCTTCTCAACGATGTTTCAACTACCATGATAGTTAATTAAAATCTATTCCTTTGTAGTAGGGAAAAATTGGCTTTACGCAAAAACTGTAACCATAGAGCTTTCCACCAGCCATATTGCATATAGTATAGCTTTACTTATGTTACTCTCTTTGTGTTACTTTGCCAGCATATTCCATGTGCTGGCCCGCTTTCGGGCTGCAACGTTCATGTTGCAGACTTTTCAGACGACGAGTAAGGTGCCTTTTAGGTCGTGGTTCTATACTCAGTGATGCCGCTGGAGTTGATGGACTCACTTATCTTCCAAGCCTTCCGTTGTTATCGTGTTAGATGGCCTTAAGCCATTTTTATTGTAATAAGTTCATCGTTGGAACTATCGATGTAATAAGTGTGTGATTGCTACTCTGTTATAAATCCTTCAAGTACTGTGCGTGTCAGCATTACTGATCCAGGGATGACACTGATGCACAGAGATCAAACTGTTTGAGGTCTGGTCTCTACAAGATGGTATCAGAGCACACGCTGACTGTAGGACACGACCACTAAGCTAAAACCCTAGAGCACTATTCACTCTTCTCTTTTCTAACTCCTCATCTTTTCTACTCTTTTAGGATGGTGGATGCAAGGAATAAGTTCACGCAACCGGATGAAGATACACCATTTGTCGGGGATATACCCCGCGGTATGAACCGGCCGGAATTATGACCCGGCCGGACTTGGCGGTTTACTTGAGATGATTTACACTTGGCAATTTACTAGTAACCCGGCAGGCGGATCATGGATGACAAGGCCCAAGGCCCAGAAGGCCGGTTCATGTATGGTGGGCCGGTTTATGAAGAAAGCACAAGGGATATTCTCCTACAAAGGAAGCAAGACTAGGACTCCTTGTAATAAAGCAATCCTAATCCTACTAGAACTCTACATGTAACCCGCCCCTTCAACATATATAAGGAGGGGCAGGGCTCCCTAAAGAGGGGAAGTTTAGACAAGTTCTAGTAGGATTAGGATTGCTTTATTACAAGGAGTCCTAGTCTTGCTTCCTTTGTAGGAGAATATCCCTTGTGCTTTCTTCATAAAACGGCCCACCATACATGAACTGGCCTTCTGGGCCTTGGGCCTTGTCATCCATGATCCGCCTGCCGGGTTACTAGTAAATCGCCAAGTGTAAATCGTCTCAAGTAAACCACCAAGTCCGGCCGGGTCATAATTCCGGCCGGTTCATACCGCGGGGTATATCCCCGACATTAGCCCCCAAGTTTAGCTTGGATTTATCCATGGTAAACTTATGCTGCAAAATAATACAAGAACAAATCTGACAGGTTGTGCTCCGGGTTAAGAATTTCTTGTAAACCGGCTCTTGGACTCGGGGTCATCCGCCCCGGTTTTGTCTCTACAGCGGGCAGACCGCGCCTCGCCAGTTTTTCCCTCCGCATCAAGTCTCTGAGCTGCCTACCTAGGATCGACCTCCCCTCGCGGGTGGAATCTACGGCCGGCACCGCTGTCTTCGCCTGTAGGTTCACCACTCCGGGTTGCCGCCGTCTCTGCCGTGGTTGGGTCGCCGCTGACGAGCCGCCGACCCCATGGCCGTCTGAGCTGCCGTCAGGCTTGCCTCGCCTCCGTCGCGCCAGTGTTGCTGCTCCTCCATCGTCTGCGCCACGCCGAGCTGCTCGGAATCGGCTCCGGGTCGCCGCCTCAAGTGCCCCTCTGCGAGGCCGCGCTAAAGCCGCCCCGGGCTCGCCGTCGCGGGCCTCCTCTGCCGCAGGCCCGGCCTTGCCACGCCGGCGCCCCCTGCCACCGGTTTGAGCCGGCCTGGCCGCCACAAGTCGCCATTGGTCTCAGGCCGCCCCTCGCTCGGCGGGATGCTCCAAATCCAAGGCCGAAGCCTGTAGCAAGCGGCGTGTGCCTGTATTATTAGAAACAATGAAACAGCAGTCACATATCAGACCCAGCAGCAAAAAGGAAAGGGAGTTTGACCTCGTTTGGTACTCTGGCACAATCATTATTCAAAGAAAAGAGACGTGCTCATTAGCCGGGTTAAAAAAATGATGATCCGGTCCGTACTGAGCCACCTGATCGGCATGTTCTGGGGATTATGTATCGTTCATAAATATGAGGTGATATTTTTCATTTATATTTTATTAGCACATGTTATTTTTGTCAAAAGAACAGTTGATCTTTGCTTTGGTCTACAATATTGTTTATGCATGGCGATTGTTCACCGCGAGAGCAATGACCATGCCATGATGAATATATGTGCAAATCGCCGCTTTACGGCCTAACTTACATCAACATGGCATGACTCGCCCGTCCGCGCCGCTTTACAACGCCATGGGCTATTCACCTGTCCGCTCTCGTGACCGGTTCATACGTCTGTGCCGGCTTACAACATGGGGGACAACTTGCCCGTACGTGCCGGTTTACAATACCAAGGCCAACTCGTCCATTGTCGAGGAGAATCAGGTCATATCTATCCTATTTATTTTCAACACATGTTAATTCATCCGAGCAAAAATACCTCGCCCTGTTGTATCCAAAAAATTCATTCATTACAAAGCGATATTATACCGCGGAGATGGAGGCCTGCCAACATTATCCGGCACAAGTGGATGTTGTTACTCAACGGATTCTCGCACCGGCTTACAACGCTATGGCCGTCTCTTGCGACCATGCCGGTTTACAACGCCGTGGCCGTCTCTCGCGACTGCGCCGGTTTACAACGCCGTGGCCGTCTCTCGCGACTGCGCCGGTTTACAATGCCGTGACCGTCTCTCGCGACCACACCGGTTTGCAACGCCGTGGCCGTCTCTCACGACTACGCCGGCTCACAACGAGGAACGCAACTAGCCCGTCGGCACCGGCCGACCCATCTGCTATTCGAGCAAATCAGGTGTTATCCCTCCTATATATTTTATCATTTTATTTCCCCTGAGCACCATTACACTACCCTATTGGTGTTTTCTATATACAGGTAAAATCATTGTTATACTGCGGATATAAAACACGCACTGGCAACGTTCTACAACGGCGTTTTTCTTCTGTGTCACACTACCCGTTGAACGGACGGCCGGTTCACGCGTCCGTACCGGTTTACAACACAGAGGACGACTTACTCATCTCCACCGGATTACAACATTGCGGCCGATTCATATGTTTGTGCTGCCACTGATGCAGCGGTCGTTTTTACTGTCCGCCCTGTGATCCGGTCTATTCAACACACCGGTTCAAATACATCAGGTGATATCCATCTAAATATATTTCTCTTGATATATATATATCATTTTCATTAAGAAGACAAGATGCCTTGATCAGTCTATCTGGCTATGCAGGACAATTTTATAAGGGACCAAAGAAGGTTTGCCGCATAGTGCAACTCCCATATAGGTACCCTGCATCTACACTTACCGAAGGGCTTCCTGTTCAAACATAGGTCGTATTCGAACCAAAGAGAACATAGCCAAACTCACTGAAGGGCTTCCTGTTCAAACATAGGTCGTATTCGAACCAAAGAGAACATACCCAAACTTATTGACGGGCTTCCTGTTCAAACATAGGTCGTATTCGAACCAAAGAGAACATACCCAAACTTATTGACGGGCTTCCTGTTCAAACATAGGTCGTATTCGAACCAAAGAGAACATACCCAAACTTAATGAAGCCATTCTGTTCAAACATAGGTCGTATCCGAACCAAAGAGAACATTGCAAAGGCCAGTAGGGGGCAGGATCGTATCCGAATCCTAGCTTAGCCCCTATGGTCCGGTTTGTATGGTCGTATCCGAACCATAAGCTCAATGGATCGTATCCGAATCCATTGCTTGGCTAAATTTTTAAGGCCATTAGGGGGCAGGATCGTATCCGAATCCTAGCTTAGCCCCTATGGTCCGGTTTATATGGTCGTATCCGAACCATAAGCTCAATGGATCGTATCCGAATCCATTGCTTGGCTAAACCTTGCTTTGGAGCCTGGCAGCTCGCAAAAAGCCTCGACTACACGGTTTTATTTGCAAACTTGTATTTCTGGTATTTGTGTTTTATGGTTCTTTGATCCGGAGTGGGACAACTTCAAGGTTGACCACATATCTTCAAAAGTCTGGACACAGAGCTCCAGCATTATTTAAACCGGCAGTTCTTGTAAACCCGGAATAATTGGGTACGCCCCAACGGAGCCAAGAGCTTCCTCAGAAACAACAAGGTTCGCCGGATTAAGGATATCAAGCATACTTAATCACAGGTATGAAGTATTTTATTTTAAAATACATATTGGCAGTACAGGATCAGTTATAATGACCGGTGTTTATTAAACCGGCCTGGCTTTGACTATAAGTCGCCAGTATGAGACAAAGTAATGACCGGTGTTTATTAACACGGCCTGGTTGTGATCAAATATCACTGGAACCGGTTTGCAAGTTCGGATTATATTATTCAAATCTTTAATAGCCAACATGGCTGGGTTTTTTATTATTATCAATATTATGATTGAGGTTTTCAAAGTTGCTTTAAGCGCAATGGATATTATTTCATCGATGGAAGTGATTTATTCTACAAAGGAATAGTCCCGAGTTGCTGTAGGCTTACAACCCGGCACTTGGGGGCTACATTATTCAAATTGAGTTTACATCAAATACACAAGTCTCATGTCGCTGCAAGCATGCACCATGACACTTGGGGGCTAATGCAAAGTCATTTTTTGCTCACTTTATTGAAGACCCGACTCATCACATTATAATGAGCCGGCCCTTGGGGGCTACTAATCGCTCCTGTCAACAATTCAAGGTACACAAGTATTAATCCATTATATTGAAGGGTCCACTGCTCAGTTGGTAAAGCACAAAACTCTTAACCTTGTGGACGTGGGTTCAAACCTCACGATGGAAGTTACATTATATAATGTTATTTTCAATTATTATATCTACAAAGTCCCTGCTCATTATTGCATAATAACCCGGCACTTGGGGGCTACATGTTGCTATTCAAGTTTACATGATCATATTTTCAAAGTCCCTGCTCATTATTGCATAATGACCCGGCACTTGGGGGCTACGTAATATGGAATATTCAGTTTCATAGTGATTGGGATGAACAATACGGATTTCTTCAAAATTGCAAGATTTATATTGAAACAAGTCTTAGGCTATCACTATGTTCTTCTCTTAAGACTTGGGGGCTATAGGTAATATGCATATAAACGAGGAATATTTTCAAATTCTCAGTTCTGGCAAATCAGGAAGATTAATTGTGTGACCCGGCGTTGGCAACAATCATAACCCCGGCGTCCATAAATAGTCATGACCCGGAATTATCAATTTTTATGACCCGACAATGGTGGAAGTCATAAACCGGCAAGTTCTACATTTCCAAACCGATTGGGTATCAATTGAATATTTGAAGATCAATGTTTTTGTCAAGTCAGAGCATTGAAGGCTGAGTCAAATGCATTATTTTGTTGCAATATTTTTCTACAAACAAGTTGATTATAAAGCTGGTCTGTTGACCCGGATTTTCTAGAAGAAGGAAAGGACAAGGATTTAAGGATGGTCAGATGCCGGTTTACAAGAAGTTCTTAACCCGCAGCACAACCTGTCAGATTTGTTCTTGTATTATTTTGCAGCATAAGTTTACCATGGATAAATCCAAGCTAAACTTGGGGGCTAATGTCGGGGATATACCCCGCGGTATGAACCGGACGGAATTATGACCCGGCCGGACTTGGTGGTTTACTTGAGACGATTTACACTTGGCAATTTACTAGTAACCCGGCAGGCGGATCATGGATGACAAGGCCCAAGGCCCAGAAGGCCGGTTCATGTATGGTGGGCCGGTTTATGAAGAAAGCACAAGGGATATTCTCCTACAAAGGAAGCAAGACTAGGACTCCTTGTAATAAAGCAATCCTAATCCTACTAGGACTCTACATGTAACCCGCCCCTTCAACATATATAAGGAGGGGCAGGGCTCCCTAAAAAGGGGAAGTTTAGACAAGTTTCTAGGGTTAGACACCAAGAGCCGGTTTACCGGCGACACCACGAGGATCATAATGAGATCTAGCCTCAAACAGCACGTAGGGCTATTCCTGATGATGTTTCCCGGGGCCCGAAGCTGTCTAAATCATTGTCTTGCATCGCGTCTCTCGATTCCGCTCAACCCCTCTCAAGCTACTACATAGATGCGCGGCCTCACCACTAAGTTCGTTAAACCGGACATCTGACGTGTTAATTCCACGACACCATTTGGACGACACCTGAAGGAAGTCACCAGATATCTAAACATCGGACTACCAAGTTTCACCGGAACCTACAACGCCACTCTACCTAAGGAGGAGCGCTGGTTGATTCAAGCTCAAGTTCCAGGAAGGACGTTCAAGCCCGTCACCGCCCTCATATCATTTTCTTTTAATGCGCCTACTTGGAGCTTAGGCAGAAGCATGGCAGCCCACATCGCCATGGGAAGGATTGGAGAAGTCTACAAGCAGGAGCTAAAGGACACCATCTACCGGATTTGTGGACGCCGAGATGAGAATTGGGATATGATCAGCACCCAGAAGGATAGATCCATTGCAGCCTTCATCCAGGAGTTGAACCATCACATTCGTCGCCAGGAGCACCAGATGTGTGCAGGGATGATAGATTTGAAGAAAGCACTAAACAGAAACTTGGAGTTAGAAGAAGAACTCAAGTCTACACACGACGGATACGAGGAGGAGATGCTAATCCTTGTGGAGAAGAATGATGACTTGACACGGAAGCTAGGAATACTCATGGGAGAAGAGGAAGAAGAACCCAAGGAAATTCCACCTGAAGACTACATCATCTTTGACGACACGGACTCGGACCTTGATGATAGTGACGATGAGGACTATGAAGATGAAGCTGGAGCGGATATCATGGAATCCACTATCGATCAAAATTTCTAGAAGACCTTCCTATGACTAGTAGTTTTTCCCATTTAGTAGACTTAGAACACTTTTGTAACGATTAGATCAGTGTAAGCCCTTGCTTGAAATTGATTTTGGTGTGATAATTTGTGTGTTTGCCTCATGTGCATTGGGTAGTGATTTCCCTTAGATCTCTTTCTATTCTGATCTCTTCCCTCTACACCCATCAGATGCCTCCAAGACGTGAGCCCGGATTTGAGTTTCCCCCCGAGCTCACTCAGTTGATCCAACAGCAGAACACCCTGATGAAACTTCTTGTCCAGAACACTCAGAACAACCAGAACAACAACAACAATCCTCCCCCACCACCGCCCGTGGATAACCTGACCCGTTTCTTAAGGTTACAACCACCGGTGTTTGCTAGCAGCATTGAACCAATAGTCGCTGATGACTGGTGATACGTCCAAAACGTATCTATAATTTCTGCTTGCTCCATGCCTCTTTTGTGTGATATTGCTATGATATTTATACACTTCCATACACTTTTGATCATATTTGGACTAACCTATTAATTCAGTGCACCCCAGTGCCAGTTTCTGTTTTCTGCTGTTTTTGTATTTCAGGTTTTCCCATCACGTAAACTGCCAAAAAAATCCTAGAAAAATTATATAAAAAATCAGCGTTCCGGAAGCTTCCACACGGCTGAAGTAGGGCCGGAGGGGGGCCACCAGGGCTCTAGGCGCCCTGGTGGCGCGGCCCGCGGCCAGGGGAGCGCCTGGGCCCCCCAGGTCTCCGCTGATGCCCCCCTTTGGCATATATTTAACACGCGTCCCGAAACCCTCGAGGACGGAACCCTTTTTCGCGATCTCATCTCTGTTCCGCCGCCGCCGCGCTTCCAAGATCGGGAGCACCAGGAGAACTCTTCCCGGCACCCTGCCGGAGGGGAGGATCACCATCGGGAGCCTCTCGACCACCATGGACGCCTCCCGGATGAGTTGTGAGTAGTCTCCCTTGGACCATGGGTCCATGACCAGTAGCTATGTGATGTTCTCCTCCCCTTCTTGTGCTTCACTAATTAGACCTCGTGAGCTGCCCTACATGATCGAGGCACATATGTAATCCTTATGCTGTTGCTATGATGAGTTTGCTGGGATCCGATGGATTGTGAGATTATGTTCAGATTGTGTTTGAGTAATATATTTGATTTACCTCTTTTATATTTATGTTCGTAAGTAATTCTTGCATGTTCTCCGTTGCTATTTATTGCTTTGGCCAAGTAGTAGGTAGTAACTCCAAGAGGGAACGTTATGCTTGATTGTGGGTTCATGCCCCTCGATGACTAGCTTGAGTGAGAGAAACATGAGTCTAGGGGATGTGTTGTTGCCACAAGAGGGAAAACAATGGTGCTTGTACTCGCGGGTGCAAGGATTGTTTACTTTACGCAAAGTTCTTTTAATGCAGTTGTCTGTTGATTTGAGTTTACACTATGGGTGGGACTCGCAACTTAATACCAGCGAGATGTTCTGGATAGATATCTCAAGGTGGATGATTAGTAGTAGATGCAGATGGATTTTGGTCTACTTGCCTTGGCGTACCACCCATGCTTTGAACCTCTACTTTCTTGCAACATAGTTAGCATTGGTTTGCGCACATAATTCTGTCAATTGCCCAGCTGTAATTCGTTTACCTCACATAGCTGTTTTATCGTCTTTTGGGAGAGAGACATCACTAGTGAACATCATGGGATCCCGGTCCATATTACCATCACTGATCACATCCGCTATTTACTTTCTGCTTTTACTTACTATTTGCAATTATACCTATCACTATTATCTCTTGCGTTTGATCCTTTGTAAACGACAAGGCCGGAGGGATTGACAACCTCTCTGTACTAGTTGGGAGCAAAGTTATTTGTATCTGTGTGCAGGTCCAAGTTGATTGCTAATATCTGGCGCCGTTAGCAGTTGACACCTTCTTGTTGAACCTATGAGTCTCAGGGGAAATCGATCCTTGGTATCTTGCCAAGGGAAAACTACCGCTACACTGCATCTCAAACCTTCCACTTGGGGTAACCAACGAGGGGCGAGAAGCCATCAAGCAAAGTTTTCTGGCGCCGTCGCCGGGGACTCCACTCTTCAGGATAGGGGAGTTGCACGCTATCTTTTACCTTTGCTTTTTAGTCTTGTTAGTTTACCTTTCAGTTTTTGCTTTAGTATGTTTTATCGAAAATCACAAAAATAGTTATCTTGCTTGCTTGCTGCTATGGGTTCCACCGAGAACACCAAGTTGTGTGACTTCACTAGTCATAACAACGATGACTTTATCTGCACACCTATCACTACACCTGCCACTTCAGCACCTTCTTATGAAATTAAACCTGCTTTACTGAATCTAGTTATGAAAGATCAATTCTCCGGTGCTGGAGATGATGCTGCTTTACACTTAAACAATTTTGTTGAACTCTGTGATATGCAAAAGTACCAAGAAATAGATGGTAATATTGTTAAGCTTAAGCTTTTTCCTTTCTCCTTGAGAGGAGGAGCTAAAATTTGGTTTCAATCCTTGCTTAGAAATAGCATAGATTCATGGGACAAGTGCAAAGATGCTTTTATTGGAAAATACTATCCACCTGCTAAAATTATCCAACTAAGGAGTAACATAATGAATTTTAAACAATTGGATAATGAACACGTTGCCCAAGCTTGGGAACGTATGAAATCTCTAATCAAGAACTACCCTACTCATGGTTTGACTACTTGGATGGTTATCCAAACTTTTTATGCAGGCTTGAACTTTACCTCGCGGAACTTGTTAGATTCGGCCGCGGGAGGAACCTTTATGTCAACTACACTTGGTGCTGCCACGAAGCTTCTCGATGAGATGATGACCAATTATTCCCAATGGCACACCGAACGCGCTCCAACAGGTAGGAAGGTAAACTCTGTCGAGGAGATTTCCTCCCTAAACGAAAAAGTTGACTTGATCATGTCTCTACTTTCCAAGCAATCTTCTGTTGATCCTCGTGATGTTCCTTTAAATTCTTTGATTGCTCAAGAACAAGTAGATGTGAACTTTATCTCTGGAAACAATTACAATAACAATGCTTATAGGAGTAATTTTGGTAGCAATCCTAGACTGTTCCCCTCTAATTCTTATGGGAACAACAATGCTTATCCTAGCACCAAGAACTCCACTACTGAACTAGAGATTATGCTTAAAGATTTCATCACTACCCAAAAAGCCTTCAATAAGAGTGTAGAAGAAAAACTAAACAAACTAGATGATCTCTCTTCGAAGGTAGACAATTTAGCCCATGAGGTAGAATTGCTTAAAATTAGAACTTCTCCTCTTGAGGAGAGGAAGGTCACTCCTATGAATGCTATTCAAGTGCAAATTAATGAAAACATTAGGATGTTGGCTAAACTTAAAGAGAGATGGGCTAGAGAAAAGGAGGAAGAAGAAAGAATTAAGAGCCTTCCTACCCACCACACTGTTGCTACTATCCAAGTTGTTGAGGATATCCAAACTCTTAGCACCCAATGCACTCCTGGTCCCATTGGACCTATTAATGGTGATGCTATGACCATAGAAACTACCAAACAAGTGAACCTAAAGGGCACCACTACCACTTTACTTGATAGTAGTGACCTTGATTTTGATAATTGCACCCTTACCGAAGTTATTGATTTCCCTCACAAGATGTCTAGAGATCCCCGCACTAGCACGCTTAACCTTGCCTTCACAGAGCATATCACTAATGCTCTCATCAAAGCTAGGGAGGAGAAACTTAGAGTAGAAGCCTAAATTTCTAGAAAGCTAGAAGATGGTTGGGATCCTATGATTAAAATTAAGATAAATAACTTCTCTTGCTATGCTTTATGTGATGTTGGAGCTAGTACCTCCGTTATGCCCAAAAGAATATATGATATGCTTAAATTGAAACCTTTTGATTCTTGTTCTTTTGGTGTTCGTCTTGTTGATTCTTCCATAAAGAAACCTTTGGGGAGGATCGACGATGTTCTTATCATTGTCAATGACAATTATGTTCCCGTTGATTTTACTATTATGGATATTGAATGTGAACCTTCTTGTCCAATTATTTTGGGACGTCCTTTTCTACGCACCGTTGGTGTCATCATTGACATGAAAGAGGGGAATATAAAATTCCAATTTCCTCTCAAGAAAGGGATGGAACACTTCCCTAGGAAGAAGATTAAGTTACCTTTTGAGTCCGTTATACGGGCTAGCTATTCTTTTACTCTTGATAAAACTTGATCTCTTTGCATTATGCCTAGCATAAAGGCATAAAAGAAAGCGCTTTTGGGAGGCAGCCCACAATGAATAAATTTTTATTTTGCTTTTGTTGTGTCTTGATGTTGTTACTACAGTAGCATCATCATTGTATCTTTACTTTTTAGCTTTGTGCCAAGTGTAGCCTCTGATTGCAAGAAAGTTCAAAAGTTGTGACGTGTTGTCCAGGAAACAGATTCTGTCCTTGGACAGAAAAATTCGTATAAAATCACCAGGTCATCTTTTTGGTCTGAATTTTTTCGACAGCGTGCTCTATACAATTGTCTTTCGGGCGTATGTTCTGAGTTTTTTTATTAGAGTTGCAGAAGTGCCCCGAAATAATCATTTACTACCTGCTGGTCTGTTTTTCACAGATTCTGTCATGTTTTGCCTTTCTTT
The DNA here is from genome assembly GCA_902687465.1 of Secale cereale. Lineage (NCBI taxonomy): Eukaryota > Viridiplantae > Streptophyta > Magnoliopsida > Poales > Poaceae > Secale > Secale cereale. The sequence goes on from LR738710.1 coordinate 647,083,620, forward strand.
CATTTTTGCAAACCTTGAGCTTGCTTTTTCTTTGCAGAAACCATTTGGCAATCTTGAGAAACAGTAGAACTTCAAGAATATCTTTATTTCCAGCAAGGAACAATTATTTTATTATGGGTACTAACCTCGCTAATCAGATTATGATGATTTATGTATGAAGGGAGTTTTCAAGTGTGCGAGGGAAGATGATAAAAAGATTCAGGAGTGTCAAACGCTCAAGCTTGGGGATGCCCCCATGCACCCCCAAGAAATATTCAAGAAGACTCAAGCGTCTAAGCTTGGGGATGCCCCCGTGCATCCCCTTCTCCATCAACATTATCAGTTCGTCTTTTGTTCCACTATAATTTTATCACTTCATGTGTTATGTGCTATGCTTGGAGCGTCTTGCTTTTAGTTTTCCTTTTTAGTTTTCTTTAGCTTTTCATAACGAGTTGGAACTCAGCTTTCTTTGTGTGGGAGAGAAACACGCTCCACTTCAACCTAGAACACAACATAGAATTTTCATGTCTATCTTTGCTGTGTATGTTCTTGGTCTTTCAATAGATACTGTCATGCTTAGCTCTTAGTTTTCATGCTTATCTTTTTAAAGAGCTTTTGTTTAGTTGGTCGCTGGAACTCTCTTTATTTATCATGTTTATATTATTAAGAGAGTTTGCTTCTGTTGCATTGGTCGATATGTCTATGATAAAAATGCTACGTGCATAATGGTGCTTAGTAATTCATGTTTTCTTATGGTTAGTCTCAAATAGCTGGGGGGTTCCCAATGTGTTATTGGAGTACCAACATGATTTGTTTGCCTATGATGTGGTATGGTTTAGTGATATCTTCCTTCGAGAATTTATTTTGATTGACTTGGCGTATGCTCACGCATATTTAAGACTGTAAAGAAAGTCTGTCAAGCCTTGATGATCTTTAATTTCTGAGTAGCGATATAACTTCCATGCCCGATTCAATGTTGCTTTGTCGCTCTGCATGATTATGACCGTCATTGCTCTCTTAGTTGGTCGCTCCCAGTCTTTTGCTAACCTTCGCCTGTACTAAGCAGACTGACTGCTTGTGCATCCAAAATCCTTTAAACCAGTTATGCCATATGAGTCCACCATACCTTCCTATACATGGTATTTACCTGCCATTCCTAACGAAGACTTTCATCTATCATCTCGAAATTATTCAAAAAAGTCATTTCTGTTTTGTGCCTCTGTTTTAGTTCATGCGGAAGTAGTAGTTAATTCATGATCTTTTTAAGTTGGACAAGCTTCACCCCGGGATTGCATGTCTAATGTGCAAACCCATAATACGAGAAGGAACTGGCATAGAGTGCGCCCAGCTCATTAAAAAATAATATAAACAAACAAACCCTCCTTCACGCTTTGTTCATGAGAAATCAGAAAACTTTGGCAGTGATAAACAAAGGAGATTAAGAGGATGTGATCGTCCTCATTCGGGAGCCGTTCCTCGAAACTTGTCCAGCTCAAGAAGTGATTGGGTTATCTGCTAGCATTCGTTGACGAAACATGCATATTCTAAAAAAATAATTATTACCTCTGTTTTTAAAACCAAGAGCTCTGGTACATGCTTTGTCTTTGTTTCCGACCACGAGTTTTCAACCTTGCCAACAAAAGCCACGGTTCGAGAGTCTCCACCTTCTTTAAGCACCAACTACTGAGAGCATGATTGTCATTCTGAGTGTAATGTGCATTGTCCCAAAGTAGCATTGTCTTTTGCATGATTATGATATCGTTTATTCTGAAATCATTGTATCTAGTTGTCACTTAAACCTTGGAGGTGCCCCTGCATTTATGTTTTGCTTCACTAAAGGGGGCAAGCGAGATACCACTTTATCATATTTGCACACCATGCTCATTACAAATCTATTTGATGTTTCAGTATCATGTTGTAAAACTTTCAGTTCTTTGTGATTTTCTCATAAGGCAACTTAATTACTACAGATTCATTGTCTCAGTAAGCTTTTGTCATTTGACTATGAAAAGTCCTTATATGGTTAATAGCATGTCACCACAGAAATTATGCTTGTTATCATTTACCTACTCGACGACGAGCAGGAATTAAGCTTGGGGATGTTGATACGTCCAAAACGTATCTATAATTTCTGCTTGCTCCATGCCTCTTTTGTGTGATATTGCTATGATATTTATACACTTCCATACACTTTTGATCATATTTGGACTAACCTATTAACTCAGTGCACCCCAGTGCCAGTTTCTGTTTTCTGCTGTTTTTGTATTTCGGGTTTTCCCATCATGTAAACTGCCAGAAAAATCTCGGAAAAAATATATAAAAAATCAGCATTCCGGAAGCTTCCACACGGCCGAAGTAGGGCCGGAGGGGGGCCACCAGGGCTCCAGGCGCCCTGGTGGCGCGGCCCCCCTCCTGGCAGCGCCGGGGGGCGCCTGGGCCCCCCAGGTCTCCGCTGATGCCCCCCTTTGGCATATATTTAACACGCGTCCCGAAACCCTCGAGGACGGAACCCTTTTTCGCAATCTCATCTCTGTTCCGCCGCCGCCGCGCTTCCAAGATCGGGAGCACCAGGAGAACTCTTCCCGGCACCCTGCCGGAGGGGAGGATCACCACCGGGAGCCTCTCCACCACCATGGACGCCTCCCGGATGAGTTGTGAGTAGTCTCCCTTGGACCATGGGTCCATGACCAGTAGCTATGTGATGTTCTCCTCCCCTTCTTGTGCTTCACTAATTAGACCTCGTGAGCTGCCCTACATGATCGAGGCACATATGTAATCCTTATGTTGTTGCTATGATGAGTTTGCTGGGATCCGATGGATTGTGAGATTATGTTCAGATTGTGTTTGAGTAATATATTTGATTTACCTCTTTTTATATTTATGTTCGTAAGTAATTCTTGCATGTTCTCCGTTGCTATTTATTGCTTTGGCCAAGTAGTAGGTAGTAACTCCAAGAGGGAACGTTATGCTTGATTGTGGGTTCATGCCCCTCGATGACTAGCTTGAGTGACAGAAACATGAGTCTAGGGGATGTGCTGTAGCCACAAGGGGGAAATAACGGTGCTTGTACTCGCGGGTGCAAGGATTGTTTACTTTACGCAAAGTTCTTTTAATGCAGTTGTCTGTTGCTTTGAGTTTACACTATGGGTGGGACTCGCAACTTAATACCAGCGAGATGTTCTGGATAGATATCTCAAGGTGGATGATTAGTAGTAGATGCAGATGGATTTCGGTCTACTTGCCTTGGCGTACCGCCCATGCTTTGAACCTCTACCTTTCTTGCAACATAGTTAGCATTGGTTTGCGCACATAATTCTGTCAATTGCCCAGCTGTAATTCGTTTACCTCACATAGCTGTTTTATCGTCTTTTGGGAGAGAGACATCACTAGTGAACATCATGGGACCCCGGTCCATATTACCATCACTGATCACATCCGCTATTTACTTTTTGCTTTGACTTACTATTTGCAATTATACCTATCACTATTATCTCTTGCGTTTGATCCTTTGTAAACGACAAGGCCGGAGGGATTGACAACCTCTCTGTACTCGTTGGGAGCAAAGTTATTTGTATCTGTGTGCAGGTCCAAGTTGATTGCTAATATCTGGCGCCGTTAGCAGTTGACACCTTCTTGTTGAACCTAGGAGTCTCAGGGGAAATCGATCCGTGGTATCTTGCCAAGGGAAAACTACCGCTACACTGCATCTCAAACCTTCCACTTGGGGTAACTAACGAGGGGCGAGAAGCCATCAACTGGCTGCGCAAGATTGCAAGGGATTTGACCACTGCCAATTGCTCTGACGCTGAGAAGGTGCAATTTGCCGCACATCAGTTGTCTGGACCAGCCGCAGCATGGTGGCAGAATTACGCAGCCACTTCTCTCATAGCCAGTGTGACTTGGGATCAGTTTCAGCAAGCTTTTCGTACCGTCCATGTCTCAACTGGAGCTATGAGTATGAAGAAGTAGGAGTTTCGCAACTTGCGCCAAGGAAACCGTACTGTAGCTCAGTACGTGGATGAGTTTAGTACCCTATCTCGTTATGCCCCAGATGATGTGGCCACAGATGCCACTAAGCAAGACAGATTCATGGAAGGGTTGAATGATGAGATGAGTGTACAGTTGATGGTGGCAACTTTCAATAACTACCAGGAGCTGGTTGATCGCGCTCTAATGATTGAAAGGAAGCACCAACAGATTGAAAGTCGCAAGAGGAAGTATGGACAAGGAAAGTATAATTCTGGAGCTCAGCAGAAGCCTCGTTTTACCCCTAAAACTGTAGGACAATTCCAACATACCCATGGAGGAGGTAGCGCACACAATCATAATGGCCCCAAGAATGGAAATGGGAATGGAGCAAGTAGTAACCAGAGCCGCCCTACCCCGTCCACACCCACCAAGAAGGATTTCAGCCATGTCACCTGTTACAAGTGCAGGAAGAATGGACATTATGCCAATGAATGCCCAGAAGCTAAGAATGGGAACGGCAATGGAAGCGCCGCGAAGAAGCCCAACCCGTTCAACAAAGGACAAGTGAACCACGTGACTGTGGAGGAGGTAGAAGAGCAACCAGATGTTGTTGTCAGTAAGTTTTTGGTTAAGACATTTACCGCAATAGTTCTTTTCGATACTGGTGCATCGCATTCATACATTTCAAGGGGATTCATAAATAGACATAGGATGTCCACCCGAGTTCTTAAGACCCCCATGTTAGTAAGTTCACCAGGAGCAGAGTATATGACACACCAAGGATGTTTTCAGACACCATTGACCATAGGACGCCACACTTTCCCCACTGACCTAATATCCTGGAGTCACAAGGATTGGATGTGATATTAGGTATGGATTGGCTATCGAAGTATGGAGGTAACATTGACTGTGCCAGTAAGTCTATTTTACTCACCACCCGGAGGGAAAAAGGATTAAGTATGTATCTAGGCATTCGCCTATATGGACTCAAGTACATTATCTCACGGGAGTTGTTCAGGAGGAAGTGCCAGTAGTGAAGGATTATCCGGATGTGTTCCCAGAGGAGTTACCTGGCATGCCACCGGCTAGAGATATAGAGTTTTTGATTGAGCTTTTGCCAGGCACCGGGCCAATTTCTAAGAGACCATATAGGATGCCCGCAAAGGATTTGGAGGAGATTAAGAAACAGATTAAGGAGTTACTGGATAAAGGATTCATACGCCCAAGTTCTTCGCCTTGGGGTTTGCCAGTACTTCTAGTAGAGAAGAAGGATGGATCGTTAAGAATGGTTGTTGATTACCGAGGACTGAATGAAGTAACGATCAAGAACAAGTACCCACTGCCGATGATTAATGATCTGTTCGATAGATTGCAAGGAGCTAAGGTATTTTCCAAGATCGATCTGCGATCAGGGTACCATCAATTGAAGATCCGAGAGCAGGATATACCTAAGACGGCCTTTACCACTAGGTATGGGTTGTACGAGTGTACCGTTATGTCTTTTGGTCTGACTAACGCACCAGCATACTTTATGAACCTGATGAACAAAGTGTTTATGGAGTATTTGGATAAGTTTGTCGTAGTGTTCATAGATGATATATTGATCTTCTCAAAGGATGAAGAGGAGCATGCAGAGCATTTGCGTTTGGTATTAGATAAGCTCAGAGAACATCAGTTGTATGCCAAGTTCAGCAAATGCGAGTTTTGGTTGAAGGAAGTTGGATTTCTCGGACATGTTATATCTAGAGAAGGAATAGCAGTAGATCCCACCAAGGTGGACACTGTGACAAATTGGGAAGCACCAACAACAGTTAGAAAGATCCGGAGTTTTCTTGGACTGGCAGGATACTACCGGAGATTTATTGAGAATTTCTCGAGGATTGCAAAACCAATGACAGAGTTGTTAAAGAAGGACACCAGTTTAGTTGGACAGAAGAATGTGAGGCCAGTTTCTAGGAATTAAAGAAACGTTTGGTCTCATCACCTGTGTTGATTCTTCCAGATCAACATAAGGATTATGAGGTGTACTGCGACGCTTCACGTCGAGGACTTGGAGCAGTTCTTATGCAGGAAGGAAGAGTTGTCTCGTATGCTTCACGACAACTGAAACCTCATGAGTTGAACTATGCCACTCATGATTTGGAGTTAGCAGCTGTAGTGCATGCATTGAAGACGTGGAGACACTTTCTCATCGGAAACCATTGTGAAGTATATACGGATCACAAGAGTTTGAAGTATATATTCACTCAGAAGGAGTTGAATCTCAGGCAAAAGAGATGGCTGGGACTCATTAAGGATTACGACATGAGATTGCATTATCATCCCGGAATGGCTAACGTAGTAGCCGATGCGCTAAGCCGTAAGAGCCATGTCAATACCCTAATGATGGAGGAATTTCCAAAGGAGTTAGCCGAGGACTTACGAGAACTACGTTTGGAGATAGTTCCAAGAGGCTACGTAGCAACACTAGAGATCCAGTCTACCCTGATGGATAAAATCAGAGAAGCTCAGAAGACTGACGAGGAAGTTGCCTCTATAAAGGAGAGGATGAGCGAAGGAAAAGCTAAAGGATTTCGTGAGGATGAACACGACACCTTATGGTTTGAGGACCGCATTTATGTGCCTAATGACCCGGGGATCAGGAAGTTGATTCTACAGGAGGCCCATGACTCACCATACTCGATTCACCCAGGAAATACTAAAATGTATTCGGATTTTAAGGATATTTTCAGGTGGACCGGTAAGAAGAAAGATATTGCAGAGTATGTAGCAGTTTGTGATGTATGTCAGAGAGTGAAGGCAGAACATCAGAAGCCAGCAAGATTATTACAACCATTGTCAATACCCGAATGGAAGTGGGATAAGCTAGGTATGGATTTTATTACGGGATTACCCAGAACTCGTTCTGGCTATGACTCGATTTGGGTCGTAGTCGATCGTTTGACAAAGGTAGCTCATTTCATCCCCGTAAAGACTACCTACACCAGTGCAAAGTTGGCAAAGATATACATGACCAGAATCGTATGTCTGCATGGTGTTCCGAGGAGCATCGTATCAGACAGAGGAACCCAGTTTACCTCAAAGTTCTGGAATCAGTTACACGAAACTTTGGGTACCAGGCTAGAGTTTAGCACAACTTTTCACCCGCAGACAGATGGACAGACTGAAAGAGTCAATCAGATTTTGGAGGATATGCTGAGAGCCTGTGCACTAGATTATGGATCTAGTTGGGACGACAATTTGTCGTACGCCGAATTTTCTTACAACAACAGTTATCAATCCAGTTTGAAGATGGCCCCTTTTGAAGCGTTATACGGAAGGAGATGTAGGACTCCGTTGTCGTGGGACGAAGTTGGAGACCGCAAGTTGTTCGGGCCAGATTTGATCAAGGAATCGGAACAGAAGGTGAAGTTGATTCGCGATAGGCTCAAGATAGCTCAGTACAGGCTGAAGAGCTACGCGGATTCAAAATGCAAGGAGATCATTTATGAAGTCGGAGACAGAGTTTACCTTCGAGTATCTCCACTTCGAGGAGTTAAGCGCTTTGGAGTTAAGGGAAAACTAGCGCCCCGTTTTGTAGGACCATATAAGATTATGGAACGTATGGGAGAAGTAGCCTACAAGTTGGAACTGCCCGAAGGATTGTCAGGAGTTCACGACGTATTCCATGTTTCCCAGTTGAAGAAATGCCACGCAGAGATGGCCGAGATACCGCTGAGGGATAATGTGCCATTGGAAGCTATTCAGTTGGAGAAAGACTTGACCTATGAAGAGAAACCAGTCAAGATTCTTGAGTATGCCAGTCGAGTCACCCACAGCAAGGTTATCAAATTTTGCAAAGTTTAGTGGAGTCACCACACCGAGGATGAAGCCACCTGGGAACGAGAGGAAGACCTGCAGAAGGACCACCCTCACCTATTTTCTAGCCAACCCGAATCTCGAGGGCGAGATTCATCTTAAGGGGGTAGGTTTGTAACATCCCAAATTTGGAATTTGGAATGTTATACATTAGATCATCATGCATATCATATTTTCTTGCTTTTGGTGATCCAAGAAAATCCTAAGCAACTCAAGGACCCTCGGAGAGAGTTGGGGATTTCAATATTTTCATATTTGAGGTTTCTCAAATTTTGAAAATAGGATCATTTGATATTATTTATTTCATCTTCAAGTTTATCTATCATAAAAATATGAGAGAGGGAGTAAAATGACTCTCCCAAAAATAAAGAAATATGGAGGATTTAATAAAAAAATCAAATAAGTTTTATTTGAATTAGGAAAAATTGCATGTTTTCAAAAATGCATTTTAGTGCCAAGAGAATGTTCATCTTGTTCTAAATATTCTATTTAGACGGTGATAATTTGTTTTGGCAATTTTAGATTTTATTTCTTTTTCTAGAGTTTTTCTTTCTTCGTAGCGCCAGCGTAATTAGAAAAAAAATTAGAGAGGACCCGACCCGACTGGGCCGAAGCCCAGCCGAGCCAGGCCCATGCCGCCGCGCCGCCTTCCTTCCCCGCGGCGCCGCGCCGCCGTGCCCGCGTCGGACACCGCCCCGCCGCCGGTTTGCTTGCCCCCTCCCCCAAGCCTCCAAGCCCCCCCTATATATATAGCCCCCCTGCCCCTTGTCGCACCGCCGCCGCCGCGAGCTTCGCCGCCGCCGCCGCAAGCCCCGCCGCCGCCGCAGCACGCCACCGCCGCCGTAGCAGCCTCGCCGCCGCCTGACGTTGCCAACACCGCTGCCCGCCGGCCGTTTGACGAGGTAGCCGCCGCCGGCCGGTTTTCTGTAGAAGACCGTCGGTTTTTCTTTTAGAACCCTAGTTCGTTTTTTTATTTTATTTGATCGGTTTTCTGTTTTTTTTTGTTTAGTTAATTAGTGAACGTTCACCCGTTCGTTCGTTCTAACGAACGAGTTCGTCGTTTAGTTTCAGCTGACGAACATTCGTTCGTTAAGCTGTTTTAGTTTTCTTTTCATAGTTTATTTTCTGATCGCGATCTCTGATCCGATCTTCGTTTTAGTTTATCTCTTCGCTCGTTTATCGGAATCAGGTGATTCAAGCGCCTGGAGTTTCATCTTGAAATTCTCTTTCCGTTTAACCTAGTCACTCAAGCGTTTGCCTCTGCGAAATTTGGACTTAGGTCCAAATTGGTTCGGTAGTTGTTTCTCTTTCGCTGTTTGTCTTTCGTTGCTTTTCTTTTGCCGTTTCTTTTGCAAACTGGAGTTCTTAAGTTGAACTTTCTAGTTAGATCTCTTATTTGAATTTTACTCGTGCATTAGTTAAGTACTTATTGTGTGCTTGTTTGTTTGCAATAGAGTACCCGGAGTGCGCCACTTGCTACTTTGAATCTCTAGGTTTTGCGGATCATCAGCAAGGCAAGTAACACTTCGATCATACTTTCCAATTACCCAATTTTCATTGCATTAGTCAAACCCTCACACATTGCATGAGTAGGAGCTATTAACTTGTGGGACTGGGTAGTAGATTGAGGTAGTACCTATTACCTGCATTACATTCAAACCCTTGGGAGTTACTTCTACGTTTGCTGTTAGGCCATGCTATGCTCGTAGACGTGGATTGGGTGAGTGTATCCATGACAGATGTGAGTTTGTTAATTAATGGTTCAACTTAAGGTGGCAACTTTAACACACATCTGGGTGGATTGAGGCACCTGGGTATTCCAGCGATTGCCTGTTTTTCTTTTGGACCGCCACCCAGGCTCAAAGGGATCATGAGATTATTCATACAAGAAACTTCCGTGTGCAGCCACATGCCAATATGGGCTCTGGCATAGTTGAGTAAGTTGTGGGAAACCTTTCCATGATGGGCTAGCAGATGTAGAGGGATTGTAGGTGTACCGGCCTATCTATCTGGTTAAGGGGACCTCTTCGAAAAGAATGTGTCTCGGTCATCCGTTTCTCAAACACCATGCAGTGCGAGAAAACAAACGGAGGCGATCGAGTCTTGTGGGGAAAAGTGCACAAACCTCTGCAGAGTGTACAAACTGATCATGATTAGCCATGTCCCTGAGTATCTAGTACTTGGATTATCATGTGAATCTTATCATGTTACTTTAATTAATATGGTTGGGTTAAATGATGATTTTTAATTGGGGTTGAGAGGATGTCTATCTTCTCAACGATGTTTCAACTACCATGATAGTTAATTAAAATCTATTCCTTTGTAGTAGGGAAAAATTGGCTTTACGCAAAAACTGTAACCATAGAACTTTCCACCAGCCATATTGCATATAGTATAGCTTTACTTCTGTTACTCTCTTTGTGTTACTTTGCCAGCATATTCCATGTGCTGACCCGTTTTCGGGCTGCAACGTTCATGTTGCAGACTTTTCAGACGACGAGTAAGGTGCCTTTTAGGTCGTGGTTCTATACTCAGTGATGCCGCTGGAGTTGATGGACTCACTTATCTTCCAAGCCTTCCGTTGTTATCGTGTTAGATGGCCTTAAGCCATTTTTATTGTAATAAGTTCATCGTTGGACCTATCGATGTAATAAGTGTGTGATTGCTACTCTGTTATAAATCCTTCAAGTACTGTGCGTGTCAGCATTACTGATCCAGGGATGACACTGATGCACGGAGATCAGACTGTTTGAGGTCTGGTCGCTACACGCTACAACCTTCTGTACCCGTGAGATCCCATCTTGGGGCCTGTTCCGGAGCTCCACCGGAGGGGGAATCGATCATGGAGGGCTTCTACATCAACACCATAGCCTCTTCGATGAGTTGTGAGTAGTTTACCATCGACCTTCGGGTCCATAGTTATTAGCTAGATGGCTTCTTCTCTCTCTCTTTGAATCTCAATACAAATTTCTCCTCGATCTTCTTGGACATCTATTCGATGTAATTCTTTTTGCGGTGTGTTTGTCGAGATCTGATGAATTGTGGGTTTATGATCAAGATTATCTATGAAATATATTTGATTCTTCTCTGAAATCTTTTATGCATGATTTAAATATCTTTGCAAGTCTCTTCGAATTATCAGTTTGTTTTGGCCTACTAGATTGATCTTTCTTGCAATGGGAGAAGTGCTTAGCTTTGGGTTCAATCTTGTGGTGTCCTGTCCCAGTGACAGCTGGGGCAGCAACGCACGTATTGTATTGTTGCCATCAAGGATAAAAAGATGTGATTTCTATCATATTGCATGAGTTTATTGCTACTTCTCGAGCTTGCGTTGTATTCCCTCGAAGAGGAAAGGGAGATGCAGCACAGTAGCGTAAGTATCTCCCTCAGTTTTTGAGAACCAAGGTATCAATCCAGTAGGAGACCATGCGCGAGTCCCTCGCACCTGCACAAACAAATAAGAACTTCGCAGCCAACGCGATAAGGGGTTTTCAATACCTTTACGGTCACTTACGAAAGTGAGATCTGATAGAGATGATAGTTTATATTTTTGGTATTTTTGTTTAAAAGAACAGAAAGTAAAAGCGGAAAAAGTAAAGTAGATGTAGATTGATATGTTGAGAATAGACCCGGGGGCTATAGTGTTCTCTAGTGGCTTCTATCATGATAGCGATATTCTATGGCGGGTAAACAAATTACTGTCGAGCAATTGATAGAAAAGCGAATAATTGTGAGACTATCTAGGCATGATCATTGTATATAGGCATCACGTCTGAGACAAGTAGACCGACTCCTACCTGCATCTACTACTATTACTCCACACATCGACCGCTATCGAGCATGCATCTAGTGTATTGAGTTCATAAGAACAGAGTAATGCCTTAAGCAAGATGACATGATGTAGAGGGATAAACTCAAGAAATATGATGTAAACCCCATCTTTTTATCCTCGATGGCAACAATACAATACGTGCCTTGCTGCCCCTACTGTCACTGGGAAAGGACAGCGCAAGATTGAACCCAAAGCCAAGGACTTCTCCAATTGCAAGAACTATAGATCTAGTAGGCCAAACCAAACCAATAATTTGAAGAGACTTGCAAATATATTATGAGCACACATAAAGAGTTCAGAAAAGAACCAAATATTTCTCATAGATACTCTTTATCATACACTCACAATTCATCGGATCTCGACAAACACACCGCAAAAAGAGATTACATCGAATAGATCTCCTCGAAGAGCGAGGAAACTTTGTATTGAGATCCAAAGAGAGAGAAGAAGCCATCTAGATACTAACTATGGACCCAAAGGTCTGTGGTAAACTACTCACAACTCATGGTGAGGGTGATGATGATGATGTAGAAGCACTCCGTGATGGATCCCCCCCTCCGGCGAAGCTCCGCAACAGGCTCCAAGATGGGATCTCACGGGAACATAAGGTTACGGCGGTGGAACTAGGGTTTTCTCTCTGTTGCTGATGGTTTCGGGGTACGTAGGCTTATATAGGAGGAAGGAGGACACCGGAGGCCTCACGAGGGACCCACGAGGCAGGGGGCGCGCCCTGGGCAGGGGGATGCGCCCCCCACCCTCGTGGGCACCTCATGGCCCCTACTCCGTGGTTCTCAAGTCTCCCACGCGTGATTTTCTCCAAAAATATCTCTCCCGAAGGTTTCATTCCGTTTGGACTCCGTTTGATATTCTTTCTCCGCAAAACCCTGAAATAGGCAAAAAAACAGCAATCTGGACTGGGCCTTTGGGTTAGTAGGTTAGTCCCAAAAATGATATAAAATTGTATGACAAAGCCCATTAAACATCCAAAACATCATAAATAATCGCATGGAACAATAAAACGTTATAGATAAGTTAGAGACGTATCAAGCATCCCCAAGCTTAATTCCTGCTCGTCCTCGAGTAGGTAAATGATAAAAACAGAATTTTTGATGTGGAATGCTAACCAACATAGACTTTTAATGTAATTCTCTTAATTGTGGTATGAATGTTCAGATCTGAAAGATTCGAGATAAAAGTCTATTTTGACATACAAAAAATAATACTTCAAGCATACTAACAAAGCAATCATGTCTTCTCAAAATACTATGGCTAAAGAAAGTTATCCCTACAAAATCATATAGTCTGGCTATGCTCCCTCTTCATCACACAAAATATTCATATCATGCACAACCCCAATTTCAGCCAAGCACTTGTTTTCATACTCTATTCTTTCAAACTTTTCAACTTTCACGCAATACATGAGCGTGAGCCATGGACATAGCACTATGGGTGGATTAGAGAGGTGGTTGTGGAGAATACAAAAAGGAGGGAGATAGTCTCACATCAACTAGGCGTATTAACGGGCTATGGAGATGCCCATCAATAGATATCAATGTGAGTGAGTAGGGATTGCCATGCAACGGATGCACTAGAGCTAAATATGTATGAAAGCTCAACAAAAGAAACTAGTGGGTGTGCATCCAACTTGCTTGCTCACTAAGACCTAGGGCATTTGAGGAAGCCCATCGTTGGAATATACAAGCCAAGTTCTATAATGAAAATTCCCACTAGTATATAAAAGTGACTAAGCATGAGACTCTCTACAATGAAGAACATGGTGCTACTTTGAAGCACAAGTGTGGAAAAAAGATAGTAGCAATTGTCCCTTTTTATTTTCTTTTTTTTCTTTTTTGGGCCTTTCTTTTTTCTTTGGCCTTTCTTTTTTTTTCTTTTTCTTTTTTTGTGAAGGGGCTTTATTGATTTAGCCTTTCCTCCCATGGGACAATGCTCTAATAATGATGATCATCACACTTTCATTGAATTACAACTCGATACTAGAACAAAGTATGACTCAATATGAATGCCTCCGGCGGTGTACCGGGATGTGCAATGAATCAAGAGTGACATGTATGAAAAATTATGCATGGTGGCTTTGCCACAAATACGATGTCAACTACATGATCATGCATGTCAATATGACAATATGATGCGTGTCATATGAACGGAACGGTGGAAAGTTGCATGGCAATATATCTCAGAATGGCTATGGAAATGCCATAATAGGTAGGTATGGTGGATGTTTTGAGGAATAATATGGTGGCTATTTTGAGGAAGGATATATAGTGGGTGTATGGAACCGGCGAAAGTTGCGCGATACAAGAGAGGCTAGCAATGGTGGAAGGGTGAGAGTGCGTATAATCCATGGACTCAACATTAGTCATAAGAACTCATATACTTATTGCAAAAATCTATGAGTTATCAAAACAAAGCAATCAATACATGCTCCTAGGGGGGAGGTTGGTAGGAGTTAACCATCGCGCACCCCCGACCTCCACACAAAGGTTGGCACTTTACAAATACCTCATGCTCTAACTTCGTCACATAGCGGTTCACCATATGTGCATGCTACGGGAATCACTAACCTTAACACAAATATTTCTCAATTTCATAATAACTCCACTAGCATGACTCTAATATCACTATCCTCATATCTCAAAACAATTATCAAGCATCCAACTTCTCATCATATTCAATGCACTTAGGCTGTGTTTGGTTGAGCTTTTTCAGCCAACTTCTAGCTTTTCAAAGCTAAAGCTAACCAAAGGCTGTTTCCCACGCAGCAGATTATTCAAAGTTGCAGCTTCTTCGCAGTGCAATTGTCGCAGCCGGCGTACCCCCAACTTCAGCGTGGCTTTTTTAGCTGTCCCCTGAGAATTGTGTAGTATTTACCCGCCTCTGCCACTCCCTAGTCAATACCGATTCATCTGTTTTCTCTCACACAGCCCTGGCACTCGCGTAGGAAGGAGCCAGCCGCCGAACGGAGGGCTAGGGTTGGCCGCCGCCGCCGCTTCAGTCGGCCCTCCGGTGACCCTCTGCCCCCCGCCACCGCCCGGAGCACGCTCCACTTCCGGCTAGGTAGCCCCTCCACCGCTCTCCTCCCTTCTCCCTCCTTCCTCCCTCTTCCATCTCATATCCCCTTCTTCTCTGTTCTCGTCGGCCCTGGTCGACCGGGCCATTCGGCGCCATGGCGCACCACCCCTCTCCTCCCTACTCCCTCCTCCTCCCTCGTCCTCCCTCTCTCCTCCCTCCATCCTCCCGCAGCCATGGTACAGTCGCCCTCCTGCAGCCCTCCTACCTCCACCCTCCTTCCCTGTTACCAACGGCCATGGTACAGCCGGCCATCCGGCGCCGCAGCCCTCCTACCTCCCTCCTCCTCCCTGCTCTCTCTTCCTGAATCGGCCAGATCTTGGCCTCCCTTGTTTTTTTCATTGTTGGATGTTTGGATGTTACTGATTACTGCTTATTAGTGCAGGGTGCAGGCAAGTATATGTTACCTATTACTGCATAAGCTGTTCGCCTGTTCTATATTGACTAGAGCATGTATATTAATTGATAAGAAGCTGATTTCTTATGTTAGTTCCATATTCTTCCTTGAAGATAAACTGTGTAAATATATTGCTTGCATATTGGTGAATACTGCTGAAAAGTGGATGAATTGTCATATTGTGGAGGTACTGTATATATCCATGATTGCTTCCTTATGTTTAATTTAGATTTAGACATTGTTTGTTCAGTAGTTCCTAAAAACTGATTGCACGCATACAAGATTGTTGAAGGGCAAAGGTATTCTAGAGCAAGCTTTGTGCGTATCCAACGAAAAGAACAATGCCAACTCCCTGCCTCAAGCTGAAAAGGTTCTCAACGAGTTCCATCTTGAGATCATCAGTGTGGTTGGACAGCTCGACGGGGAGGCGGAGAAAGCTCGACGTCAACGGTGGAACCGGTGGTGAAGGTCGACGCAGAGGCCATTGAGTAGGTGATGTGTCGGAAAGAGTTGCAATGTGATGACTTGTGTAATGAAAGGGATAACATGGTGTTATGGATGTTTGCTTGAGTGCTTATCAATTAGTGTACATTGTGTTGTTGTGATGACTTGAGTCGTTGCATTTTGTTGCTTGATTGAAGTATGTGTGAGAAGGCACTATTGGATGATGCAAATTTGCGGCATTTCATTTATATTTGTCATCTACGCATGCAACATTAAAAAAAATCCTTCCCAAAATGGTCATTTATGTCAATTAACTTGCAGATTAGTGTTTTACGGTCAATTAGCATATAAACCGTCTCTCGGGCCCTCAGGGGCGTTACAGACAATTCCTATCAAATCTACAGTTTCACAGTTGTTTCAACCAAACAGCTTTCAACTTTTCCACAGCTGAAAGTTCACAGCAGCTTTCTCACAGCTGACAGCTCACAGCAGCTTTTTCAGAATCTGCAGCTCAACCAAACACAGCCTTAGTGTGAAAGTTTTTACTACATTGATATTGGATGTCTATCATGTGAAGACTAGTTTTTTAGCCTAAACACATTACCATGTTGTTTTAATAGACTCTCAAAAGAATATAAGTGAACCATGAGAGTTCAACAATTTCTTCAAAATATTATCACCACCGTGCTCTAAAAGATATAAGTGAAGCACTAGAGCAAAAACTATTCAACTCAAAAGATATAAGTGAAGCACATAGAGTGTTCTATCAATTTCTAGGCCATATTTAACTTTCTCAAATAGGTGTGTCCAGCAAGGATAATTGTGGCAAACTAACAAGCAAAGACTCAAATTATACAAGACGCTTCAAGCAAAACACATATCATGTGGTGAATAAAAATATAGCTCCGAGTATAGTTACCGATGGATGAAGACGAAAGAGGGGATGCCTTCCCGGGGCATCCCCAAGCTTAGGATTTTGATTGTCCTTGAATTTTACTTGGGGTTCCTTGGGCATCCCCAAGCTTAGTCCCTTGCTACTCTTTGTTCCATAGTCCATCAAAGCAATACTCAAAACTTGAAAAGTTCACAACACAAAACTTAGACAAAAATTTCGTGAGCTCCGTTAGTATAAGAAAGCAAACCACTACTCAAAGGTACTGCAATGAATTCATTCTTTGTTTATATTGGTGTTAAACCTACTGTATTCCAACTTCTCTATGGTTCATACCTCCCAATATTACTCATAGATGCATTGAAATAAGCAAACAACACACGAAAAACAGAATATATCAAAAACAGAACAGTCTCTAGTAATCTACAGGTTTCACATACTTTTGTAACTCCAAAAAATTCAAACTAAATTGGTAAACATGAGGAATTTGTCCATTAATCATCTTCAAAAAGAATCAACTAAATAGCATGCTCTAGTAAAATCTGATGACCATTCTAGCGAGCGCTAACGATTCTGTTTTTCACAGCAAGATCACATAAACTTCACACAAGTCTTCCCAAAGGTTCTACTTGGCACAAATACTAAACAAAACATGAAACCACATCTAAAAAAAAGCTAGATGCAATATTTATTCCCTAACAGCATCAAAAACAAAAAAAAATTGGGTTGCCTCCCAACAAGCGCTATCGTTTTACGCCCCTAGCTAGGCACGATACAAGGATAAATTTAGGGAATGCCATAATGATACGATATGTCGCAAAAGCTCATCTCATATTCCCTATGTTCAGCAGCAAGCTTCCTTTGTGGAAAGCAAAAGTAATCAAAAGGGCTAAATTTAATGGGACAAAAGTCCCCCACATCAATCTCAGGAGGAATTGATTCCTCTTTTGGCCCTTTGTAGTGGACAACCAATTCATCGTTATAGGCATTCTTTTGGCAGAAGGTCATAAGCCTTCGGTCAAGGGAGAAGCCTAGCCCATTGTTTTGAATAGCAAAATCATCGTTCATCTCAGAAATTCTTTCAATCAAGACATCGGTAGGAACCTTTTTTCTAAGGTTTTCATTAAAAGCAACATGATCAGGAGATCGCAACCGCATTATGTCTTCTTGATTGAACAAGATAGCCTCTATGGGAGGTCGGCCAGCATCTACTCTGTAATGAGCAAAGATTTCTTTGGCCTCTTTCATGATAAATCTAAATTCATGAGCCAAAAAGATAGTAGCTGCATGCTTAACAGAAGAATGCTCCATATTGGAAAACTCCAAAAGATTCTCTGAATACAGGGATGCATATGTATAAATTGCCTTTCAATTTCAACTATAAGCATAGATACAGCATCCGCAAGGCTACTAGTTCTGTGAAGAATAGAGCCACCCATAGTCGGCAAAGCACCGGCACAAGTAAAGAAGTCTTGAAGAACACCTTTTCCAATGATATTACCACTACCAACCCGGAACTTCTTAATATGTAAAGTGGTAGCTTCATCCGGGGGGTCAACATAGACGTTGCCCTCGACATTACTACCCTTCTCGATAAAATCGTCCCCCATCTCAGACATGAGGGCAATCAGGCAAGCAACACACAAGCAAACAAGAAGCAAGCGAACGATAAACACACGGTAGAAGAAGGGCAAATAAAATGGCAAGGGTGAAGTGGGGGAGAGGAAAATGAGAGGCAAAAATGTAATGCGAAGGATAAGGGTTTGTGATAGGTACTTGGTATATGACTTTTGCGTAAGCCTCCCCGGCAACGGCGCTCTTGCTACTTCTCGAGCTTGTGTTGTATTCCCTCGAAGAGGAAAGGGAGATGCAGCATAGTAGCGTAAGTATTTCCCTCAGTTTTTGAGAACCAAGGTATCAATCCATTAGGAGACCACGCGCAAGTCCCTCGCACCTGCACAAACAAATAAGAACTTCGCAGCCAACGCGATAAGGGGTTGTCCATCCCTTTACGTTCACTTACGAAAGTGTGATCTGATTGAGATAATAGTTTATATTTTTGGTATTTTTGTTTATAAGAACAGAAAGTAAGAGCGAAAAAAGTAAAGTAGATGTAGATTGATATGTTGAGAATAGACCCGGGGGCCATAGTGTTCTCTAGTGGCTTCTCTCATGATAGCATAATTCTACGGCGGGTAAACAAGTTACTGTCGAGCAATTGATAGAAAAGAGAATAAGTATGAGACTATCTAGGCATGATCATTGTATATAGGCATCACGTCCGAGACAAGTAGACCGACTCCTGCCTGCATCTACTACTATTACTCCACACATCGACCGCTATCCAGCATGCATCTAGTGTATTGAGTTCATAAGAACAGAGTAACGCCTTAAGCAAGATGACATGATGTAGAGGGATAAACTCAAGCAATATGATGTAAACCTTATCTTTTTATCCTCGATGGAAATAATACAATACGTGCCTTGCTGCCCCTACTGTCACTGGGAAAGGACACCGCAAGATTGAACCCAAAGCCAAGCACTTCTCCCATTGCAAGAACTATAGATCTAGTAGACCAAACCAAACCAATAATTTGAAGAGACTTGCAAGGATATTATGAGGACACATAAAGAGTTCAGAAAAGAACCAAATATTTCTCATAGATAATCTTGATCAATAACTCACAATTCGTCGGATCTCAATAAACACACCACAAAAAGAGATTACATCGAATAGATCTCCTCGGAGACTGAGGAGAACTTTGTATTGGGATCCAAAGAGAGAGAAGAAACCATCTAGATACTAGCTATGGACCCGAAGGTCTGTGGTAAACTACTCACAACTCATGGTGAGGGCGATGATGATGATGTACAAGCACTTCGTGATGGATCCCCCCTCCGGTGGAGCTCCGGAATAGGCTCCAAGATGGGATCTCATGGGAACAGAAGGTTACGGCGGTGGAACTAGGGTTTTCTCTCTATTGCTGATGGTTTCGGGGTACGTAGGCTTATATAGGAGGAAGGAGTACACCGGGGGCCTCACGAGGGACCCACGAGGCAGGGGGCGTGCCCTAGATAGGGGGCGCGCCCCCCACCCTCGTGGGTACCTCGTGGCCCCTACTCCGTGGTTCTCAAGTCTCCCGTGCGTAATTTTCTCCAAAAATATCTCTCCCGAAGGTTTCATTCCGTTTGGACTCCGTTTGATATTCCTTTTCTGCAAAACCCTAAAACTGGCAAAAAACAGCAATCTGGACTAGGCCTTTGGGTTAGTAGGTTAGTCCCAAAATGATATAAAAGTGTATGACAAAGCCCATTAAACATCCAAAACATCATAAATAATAGCATGGAACAATCAAAAATTATAGATACATTGGAGACGTATCATTTATCCCTCTACATCATGTCATCTTGCTTAAAGCGTTACTCTGCTCTTATGAACTTAATACTCTAGATGCATGCTGCATAGCGGTCGATGTGTGGAGTAATAGTAGTAGATGCAGAATCGTTTCGGTCTACTTGTCACGGACGTGATGCCTATATACAATGATCATGCCTATATATTCTCATAATTATGCGCTTTTCTATCAATTGCTCGACAGTAATTTGTTCACCCACGTAGAAATCTGCTATCTTGAGAGAAGCAACTGGTTAAACTTATGGTCCCCGGGTCTATCCTCTATCATATAAATCTTCCATCAACTATTTATCTTTACTTTACTTTTATTTTGGAATCTTTACTTTTCAATCTATAACAAAAATACCAAAATTATTTATCTTATTATCTCTATCAGATCTCACTTTTGCAAGTGGCCGAGAAGGGATTGACAACCCCTTTATCGCGTTGGTTGCAAGGTTATTATTTGTTTGTGTAGGTACGAGGGACTCGCGCGTAGTCTCCTACTGGATTGATACCTTGGTTCTGAAAAACTGAGGGAAATACTTATGCTACTGTGCTGCATCACCCTTTCCTCTTCAAGGGAAAAACAACGCAAGCTCAAGAGGTAGCATTAATTTCTAACCTTCACAGATGATTTGAGTAGGTATGGGTATATCTACTTGATGAAACACAAGTCTGAAACATTTGAAAAGTTCAAAGAATTTCATAGTGTAGTAGAGAATCATCGTAACAAGAAAATAAATTTTCTACGATCTGATCGCGGAGGCGAATATTTGAGTTACGAGTTTAGCCTTCATTTAAAACAATGTGGAATAGTTTCACAACCCACATCACATCATAATGGTGTGTCTGAACATCGCAACCGTGCTATATTGGATATGGTGCATTCTATGATGTCTCTTACCGATTTGCCTTTATTGTTTTGGGGTTATGCATTAGAGACAACTACATTCACGTTAAATAGGGCACTGTCTAAATCCGTTTATATGACACCATATGAACTATGGTTTGGCAAGAAACCAAAGTTGTCGTTTCTTAAAGTTTGGGGTTGCGATACTTATGTCAAAAGGCTTCGGCCTGATAAGCTCGAACCCAAATAGGAGAAGTGCATCTTCATAGCATACCGAAAAGAAACTATTGGGTACGCCTTCTACCACAGATCCGAAGGCAAGATCTTTGTTGCTAAGAATGGGTCCTTTCTAGTGAAGGAGTTTCACTTGAAAGAAGTGAGTGTGAGGAAAGTAGAACTTGATGAGGTAATTGTACCTTCTCTCAAATTGAAAAGTAGCTCATTAGAGAAAATCATTCATGTGATGCCTACACCAACTAGAGAAGAAGCTAATGATGATGATCATGAAACTTCAGATCAAGTTACTACTGAGCCTTGAAGGTCGACCTGAACATGTACCACACCAGAGTGGTATGGTAACCCTGTCCTGGAAGTCATGTTGTTAGACAACGACAAACCTTCAAACTATGAAGAAGCTATGATGAGCCCAGATTCCGAAAAATAACATGAGGCCATGAAATTTGAGATAGGACTTGCTCGATGATCGGCAAGCCATAGAGAATAAATGGATCTTCAAGAAGAAGACTGACGCTGATGGTAATGTTACTGTCTACAAAGCTCGACTTGTCGCAAAGGGTATTCGACAAGTTAAAGGTGTTGACTACGATGAGACTTCCGCATAGGTAGTGATGCTTAAGTCTCTCTGAACCATGTTAGGAATTGCCGCATTTTATGAAATCTGACAAATGGATGACAAAACTGCATTCCTTAATGGATTTCTTAAAGAAGAGTTGTATATGATGCAACCAGAAGGTTTTGTCGATCCTAAAGGTGCTAACGAAGTGTGCAAGCTCCAGCGATCCAACTATGGACTGGTGCAAGCATCTCGGAGTTGGAATATATGCTTTGATGAGGTTATCAAAGCATGTGGTTTTATACATACTTACAATGAAGCCTGTATTTACAAGAAAGTGAGTGGGAGCACTACAACATTTCTGATAAGTATATGTGGATGACATATTGTTGATCGGAAATGATGTAGAATTTTCTGGAAAGCATAAAGGGTTGTCTGAAAGGAGTTTTTTTTAATAAAGACCTCCGTGAAGCTGCTTAGATATTGGGCATCAAGTTCTATAGATACATCAAGATGCTTAATAGTACTTTCACAAAGCACATACCTTGATAAAGTTTTGAAGAAGTTCAAAATGGATCATTCAAAGAAGGAGTTCTTTCCTGAGTTGTAAGGTATGAAGTTGAGTAAGACTCAAAGCCCGACCACGGTAGAAAAATAGAGAGAGAAATTCATTCCCTATGCCTCAGCCATAGGTTTTATAAAGTATGCCATGTTGTGTACCAGACCTAATGTGTGCCTTGCCACATGTCTGGCAAGGTGGTACAAGAGTGATCCAGGAGTGGATCACTGGACAGCGGTCAAAATTATCCCTAAAGGAATAAGGAAATGTGTCTCGGTTATGGAGGTGATAAAGAGTTCGTCGAAAAGGTTACGCCGATGCAAGCTTTGACACTAATCTAGATGACTCTGAGTATCAATCTGGATGTGTATTGAACGTCGAAGGAATTACCTAGAGTAGCTCAATGCAAAGCATTAATTGTAGACATAGAAATTTGCAAAGTATACATGGATGTGAATGTTGCAGACCCGTTGACTAAAACCTCTCTCACAAGCAAAACATGATCATACCTTAGAACTCTTGGAGTATTAATCACATGGCGATGTGAACTAGATTATTGACTCTAGTAAACTCTTTGGGTATTAATCACATGGCGACGTGAACTATAGGTGTTAATGTTGGGGAACGTAGTATTTCAAAAAAAATCCTACGATCATGCAAGATCTATCTACCAGATGCATAGCAACGAGGGGGAGAGTGTGTCTACATACCCTCGTAGACTGAAAGCGGAAGCGTCTAGTGACGCGGTTGATGTAGTCGAACTTCTTCGCGATCCAACCGATCAAGCACCGAACGTACGGAGCCTCGGCGTTCAGCACACGTTCAGCTTGATGACGTCCCACGAGCTCTTGATCCAGTAGAACCTCGTGAGAGAGTTTCATCAGCACGACGGCATGGTGACGAAAATGATGAAGTTACCGTTGCAGGGCTTCGCCTAAGCACTGCAACGGTATGACCGAGGTGTGTTACTGTGGAGAGGGGCACCGCACACGGCTGGAGAGATCAACTTGTGTGTCTATAGGTGCCCCCTGCCCCCGTATATAAAGAAGCAAGGGGGAGGCCGGCCGGCCCCCTATGGCGCGCCCTAGAGAGGCAATCCTACTAGGAATAGGATTCCAATCCTATTCCTAGTAGGAATCCACCAAGAGGGAGAGAGGGGGAAGGAAGGAGAGGGAGAGGGAGAAGGAAAGGGGCGCCGCCCCCTCCTTTCCTTGTCCAATTTGGACCAAGGGGGAGGGGCGCGCGGCCCAGCCCTGACCGGCCCTCTCTCTTTCCACTAAAGCCCATTAGGGCCCATAGCTTCCTTGGGGGGTTCCGGTAACCCCCCCCCGGCACTCCCGTTTATTCCGAAACTTTCCGGAACACTTCCGGTGTCCAAATATAGTCGTCCAATATATCAATCTTTACGTCTCAGACATTCCGAGACTCCTCGTCATGTCCGTGACCTCATCCGGGACTCCGAACTACCTTCGATACATCAAAACTTATAAACTCATAATATCGATCGTCATCAAATGTTAAGCGTGCGGACCCTACGGGTTCGAGAACTATGTAGACATGACCGAGACTCATCTCTGGTCAATAACCAATAGCGGAACCTGGATGCTCATATTGGCTCCTACATATTCTACGAAGATCTTTATCGGTCAAACCGCACAACAACATACGTTGTTCCCTTTGTCATCGGTATGTTACTTGCCCGAGATTCGATCGTCGGTATCTCAATACCAAGTTCAATCTCGTTGCCGGCAAGTCTCTTTACTCGTTCCGTAATACATCATCTCGTGACTAACTCATTAGTCATTTGCTTGCAAGGATTATTATGATGTGTATTACCGAGAGGGCCCAGAGATACCTCTCCGACACTCGGAGTGACAAATCCTATTCTTGATCTATGCCAACACCACGAACACCTTCGGAGACACCTGTAGAGCATCTTTATAATCACCCAGTTACGTTGTGACGTTCGATAGCACACAAGGTGTTCCTCCGGTATATGGGAGTTGCATAATCTCATAGTCATAGGAACATGTATAAGTCATGAAGAAAGCAATAGCAGTAAAACTAAATGATCATGGTGCTAAGCTAATGGATGGGTCTTGTCCATCACATCATTATCCTAATGATGTGATCCCATTGATCAAATGACAACTCATGTCTATGGCTAGGAAACATAACCATCTTTGATCAATGAGCTAGTCTAGTAGAGGCACACTAGGGACATTCTGTTTTGTCTATGTATTCACACATGTACTAAGTTTCCGGTTAATACAATTCTAGCATGAATAAAAGACATTTATCATGATATAAGGAAATACAAATAACATCTTTATTATTGCCTCTAGGGCATATTTCCTTCAGTCTCCCACTTGAACTAGAGTCAATAATCTAGATTACAAAGTAATGATCCTAACACCCATGGAGTCTTGGTGTTGATCATGTTTTGCCCATGGAAGAGGCTTAGTCAACGGGTCTGCAACATTCAGATCTGTATGTATCTTGCAAATTTCTATGTCTCCCTCCTTGACTAGATCGCGGATGGAATTGAAGCATCTTTTGATGTGCTTTGTTCTCTTGTGAAACCTGGATTCCTTCGCCAAGGCTATTGCTCCAGTGTTGTCACAAAAGATTTTCATTGGACCCGATGCACTAGGTATTACACCTAGGTCGGATATGAACTCCTTCATCCAAACTCCTTCATTTGCTGCTTCCGAAGCAGCTATGTATTCCGCTTCACACGTAGATCCCGCCACGACGCTCTGCTTGGAACTGCACCAACTGACAGCTCCACCGTTTAATAAAAATACATATCCGATTTGTGACTTAGAGTCATCCGGATCTGTGTCAAAGCTTGAATCGACGTAACAGTTTACGACGAGCTCTTTGTCACCTCCATACATGAGAATCATATCCTTTGTCCTTTTCAGGTACTTCAGGATGTTCTTGACCGTTGTCCAGTGATCCACTCCTGGATTACTTTGGTACCTCCCTGCTAGACTAATAGCAAGGCAAACATAAGGTCTGGTACACATCATTGCATACATGATAGATCCTATGGCTGAGGCATAGGAAATGACTTTCATTTTCTCTCTATCTTCTGTAGTGGTCGAGCATTGAGTCTTACTCAACTTCACACCTTGTAACACAGGCAAGAACCCTTTCTTTGACTGATCCATTTTGAACTTCTTCAAAACTTTACCAAGGTATGTGCTTTGTGAAAGTCCAATTAAGCGTCTTGATCTATCTCTATAGATCTTGATGCCTAATATGTAAGCAGCTTCACCGAGGTCTTTCATTGAAAAATTCTTATTCAAGTATCCTTTTATGTTATCCAGAAATTCTATATCATTTCCAATCAACAATATGTCATCCACATATAATATCAGAAATGCTACAGAGCTCTCACTCACTTTCTTGTAAATACAGGCTTCTCCAAAAGTCTGTATAAAACCATATGCTTTGATCACCTCATCAAAACGTATATTCCAACTCCAAGATGCTTGCACTAGTCCATAGATGGATCGCTGGAGCTTGCATACTTTGTCAGCACCTTTAGGATCGACAAAACCTTCTGGTTGCATCATATACAACTCTTCTTTGAGATATCCATTCAGGAATGCAGTTTTGACATCCATTTGCCAGATTTCATAATCATAAAATGCGGCAATTGCTAACATGATTCGGACAGACTTAAGCATCGCTACGGGTGAGAAAGTCTCATTGTAGTCAACTCCTTGAACTTGTCGAAACCCTTTCGCAACAAGTCGAGCTTTGTAAATAGTAACATTACCAGCGTCGGTCTTCTTCTTAAAAACCATTTATTTTCGATGGCTTGCCGATCTTCGGATAAGTCAACCAAAGTCCATACTTTGTTCTCATACATGGATCCCATCTCAGATTTCATGGCCTCAAGCCATTTTGCGGAATCTGGGCTCATCATCGCTTCCTCATAGTTCGTAGGTTCATCATGGTCTAGTAACATGACTTCGAGAACTGGGTTGCCGTACCACTCTGGTGCGGAACGTACTCTGGTTGATCTACGAAGTTCAGCAGAAACTTGATCTGAAGTTTCGTGATCATCATCATTAGCTTCCTCACTAATTGGTGTAGGAATCACTGGAACTAGTTTCTGTGATGTACTACTTTCCAATTCGGGAGAAGGTACAATTACATATCAAGTTCTACTTTCCTCCCACTCACTTCTTTCGAGAGAAACTCCTTCTCTAGAAAGGATCCATTCTTAGCAACGAATATTTTGCCTTCGGATCTGTGATAGAAGGTGTACCCAACAGTCTCTTTTGGGTATCCTATGAAGACACATTTCTCCGACTTGGGTTCGAGCTTATCAGGTTGAAGCTTTTTCACATAAGCATCGCAGCCCCAAACTTTAAGAAACGACAACTTTGGTTTCTTGCCAAACCACAGTTCATAAGGCGTCGTCTCAACGGATTTAGATGGTGCCCTATTTAACGTGAATGCAGTTGTCTCTAAAGCATAACCCCAAAACTATAGTGGTAAATCGGTAAGAGACATTATAGACCGCACCATATCTAATAAAGTACGGTTATGACGTTCGGACATACCATTATGCTGTGGTGTTCCGGGTGGCGTGAGTTGTGAAACTATTCCAAATTGTTTCAAATGAAGACCAAACTCGTAACTCAAATATTCTCCTCCACGATCAGATCGTATAAACTTTAATTTCTTGTTACGATGATTTTCTACTTCACTCTGAAATTCTTTGAACTTTTCAAATGTTTCAGACTTGTGTTTCATCAAGTAGATATACCCATATCTGCTTAAATCATTAGTGAAGGTCAGAAAATAACGATACTCGCCGCGAGCGTCAACACTCATCGGTCCACATACATCAGTATGTATGATTTCCAACAAATTTGTTGCTCGCTCCATTGTTCCGGAGAACGGAGTTTTAGTCATCTTGCCCATGAGGCATGGTTCGCAAGCACCAAGTGATTCCAAAAGTACATCACTATGGAGTTTCTTCATGCGCTTTACACCAATATGACCTAAACGGCAGTGCCACAAATAAGTTGCACTATCATTATTAACCTTGCATCTTTTGGCTCCAATATTATGAATATGTGTATCACTACAATCGAGATCCAACAAGAATACACCACTCTTCAAGGGTGCATGACCATAAAAGATATTATTCATAAAAATAGAACAACCATTATTCTCATATTTAAATGAATAACCGTCTCGCAACAAACAAGATCCAGATATAATGTTCATGCTCAACACTGGCACCAAATAACAATTATTCAGGTCTAAAACTAATCCCGAAGGTAGATGTAGAGGTAGCGTGCCGACGGTGATCACATCGACTTTGGAACCATTTCCCACGCGCATCGTCACCTCGTCCTTAGCCAATCTTCGTTTAATCTGTAGTCCCTGTTTCGAGTTACAAATATTAGCAACCGAACCGGTATCAAATACCCAGGTACTACTACGAGCATTAGTAAGGTACACATCAATAACATGTATATCACATATACCTTTGTTCACCTTGCCATCCTTCTTATCCGCAAAATACTTGGGGCAGTTCCGCTTCCAGTGTCGAGTCCTTTTGCAGTAGAAGCACTCAGTTTCAGGCTTGGCTCCAGACTTGGGTTTCTTCGTGGGAGTAGCAACTGTCTTGCGGTTCTTCTTGAAGTTCCCCTTCTTTCCCTTGCCCTTTTCTTGAAACTAGTGGTCTTGTTAACCATCAACACTTGATGCTCCTTTTTTATTTCTACCTCCGCAGCCTTGAGCATAGTGAAGAGCTCGGGAATTGTATTTTGCATCCCTTGCAAATTATAGTTCATCACGAAGCCTTTATAGCTTGGTGGCAGTGATTGAAGAACTCTATCAATAACACTATCCTCGTCAACTTTGCAACCAAGTTGAGTCATATGATTGTAGTACCCAGACATTCTGAGTAAGTGTTCACTGATAGGACTATTCTCCTCCATCTTGCAGCTATAGAACTTATTAGAAATCTCATATTTCTCAATCCGGGCATTTGCTTGAAATATTAACTTCAACTCCTGAAACATCTCATATGCTCCATGACGTTCAAAACGTCGTTGAAGTCCCGGTTCTAAGCTGTAAAGCATGGCACACTGAACTATCGTGTAGTCGTCAGAACGAGCTTGCCAGACGATCATAACGTTCGGAGTTGCTCCTGCACCAGGCTTGTCACTTAGAGGTGCTTCAAGGACATAATTCTTCTTGCAGCAAAGAGGATAATCCTAAAGTTATGGACCCAGTCCGTGTAATTGCTACCATCATCTTTCAACTTTGCTTT
Organism: Secale cereale; assembly: GCA_902687465.1. Taxonomy (NCBI): domain Eukaryota; kingdom Viridiplantae; phylum Streptophyta; class Magnoliopsida; order Poales; family Poaceae; genus Secale; species Secale cereale. The sequence goes on from LR738710.1 coordinate 647,111,987, forward strand.
CTCTAGGAATGCATTAAAATTCAAAGGAACGGTAGCACGGGCCCTTGATCTACAACAACATAGATATGCAAAAACTATCAGGACTAAGTTCATGATAAATTAAAGTTCAATTAATCATATTACTTAAAGAACTCCCACTTAGATAGACATCCCTCTAGTCATCTAAATGATCACGTGATCCAAATCAACTAAACCATGTCCGATCATCACGTGAGATGGAGTAGTTTCAATGGTGAACATCTTATGTTGATCATATCTACTATATGATTCACGCTCGACCTTTAGGTCTCCAGTGTTTTGAGGCCATATCTGCATATGCTAGGCTCGTCAAGTTTAACCCGAGTATTCTGCATGTGCAAAACTGGCTTACACCCATTGTATTTGAACGTAGAGCTTATCGCACCCGGTCATCACATGGTGTCTCGGCACGACGAACTTTCGAAACGGTGCATACTCAGGGAGAACACTTATACCTTGAAATTTTGTAAGGGGTCATCTTATAATGCTACCGCCGTACTAAGCAAAATAGGAAGCATAATAAGATAAACATCACATGCAATCAAAATATGTGACATGATATGGCCATCATCATCCTGTGCTTTTAAACTCCATCTCCAAAGCACCATCATGATCACCTTCGTCACTGGCGCAACACCTTGATCTCCATCGTAGCATCGTTGTCGTCTCGCCAACTATTGCTTCCACGACTATCGCTACCGCTTAGTGATAAAGTAAAGCAATTACATGGCGACTGTATTTCATACAATAAAGCGACAGCCATATGGCTCCTGTCAGTTGCCGATAACTTTACAAAACATGATCATCTCATAAAATAACGTATAACTCATCATGTCTTGACCATATCACATCACAACATGCCCTGCAAAAACAAGTTAGACGTCCTCTACTTTGTTGTTGCAAGTTTTACGTGGCTGATATGGGCTTAGCAAGAACCATTCTTACCTACGCATACAAAACCACAACGATGTTTCGTCAAGTATGCGTTGTTTTAACCTTCACAAGGATCGGGCGTAGCCACACTTGATTCAGCTAAAGATGGAGAAACTGACACCCGCCAGCCACCTGTGTATGAAGCATGCCGGTAGAACCAGTCTCGCGTAAGCGTACGCGTAATGTCGGTCCGGGCCGCTTCATCCAACAATACCGCCAAATCAAAGTATGCCATGCTGGTAAGCAGTATGACTAGTATCGTCCACAACTCACTTCTGTTCTACTCGTGCATATCATCTACACATAGAGCTGGCTCATGATGCCACTGTTGGGGAACGTAGTATTTCAAAAACAATTCTACGATCATGCAAGATCTATCTACCAGATGCATAGCAACGAGGGGGGGGTGTGTCTACGTACCCTCGTAGACCGAAAGCGGAAGCGTCCAGTGACGTGGTTGATGTAGTCGAACTTCTTCGCGATCCAACCGATCAAGCATCGAACGTACGGAGCCTCCGCGTTCAACACATGTTCAGCTTGATGACGTCCCACGAGCTCTTGATCCAATAGAACCTCGCGGGAGAGTTTCGCCAGCACGACGGCATGGTGACGGAAATGATGAAGTTGCCGTCGCAGGGCTTCGCCTAAGCACTGCAACGATATGACCGAGGTGTGTTACTGTGGAGAGGGGCACCACATACGGCTGGAGAGATCAACTTGTGTGTCTAGAGGTGCCCCCTGCCCCCGTATATAAAGGAGCAAGGGGGAGGTCGTCCGGCCCCCTATGGCACGCCCTAGAGAGGCAATCCTACTAGGAATAGGATTCCAATCCTATTCCTAGTAGGAATCCACCAAGAGGGAGAGAGGGGGAAGGAATGAGAGGGAGAGGGAGAAGGACAGGGGCGCCCCCCCCCCCTCATTTCCTTGTCCAATTCGGAACAAGGGGGAGGGGCGCGCGGCCCAGCCCTGGCCGGCCCTCTCTCTTTCCACTAAAGCCCATTAGGGCACATAGCTTCCCCGGGGGGTTCCGGTAACCCCCCCGGCACTCCGGTTTATTCCGAAACTTTCCGGAACACTTCTGGTGTTCGAATATATTCGTCCAATATATCAATGTTTACATCTCGTACATTCCGAGACTCCTCGTCATGTCCGTGATCTCATCCGGGACTCCGAACTACCTTTGGTACATCAAAACTCATAAACTCATAATACCGACCGTCATCAAACGTTAAGCGTGCGGACTGTCAGGGATATTACTACCAGGTATAAATCGGCCAGGAGGGTCCGGTTTAAGTTAACAAGATTGTATTACCAGAAGCCCAGCTTAGTATGGAGTACGATGTTATAGCCCAGAAGGCTTAGAGCCCATACAATAGGGCCCATAACTTGTAAACCGTCATAGTATGTATACTTGGGATGTAAGGTAGAAAGAGTAGAGACCGAGGCGGACACGATTATGAGCCGGCCTCGGGACTCTGTAAACCGGACCGGGCGTCACCTCCTATATAAAGGGACGACCCGGCAACGGTTCAGGACAAGAAACAACAGCTCGAGACACAGGCAAGGCGGATTCGCTCCCTGGTCATCGATGCCCAAGCAATACCACACCAAACTAGACGTAGGCTTTTACCTTCATCGAAGGGGCCGAACTAGTATAAAATCCATGTGTCCTTCGTCCGCTTTAACCCCTTTAAGCTAACCCGTAGCGATGGCCTCACGACTAAGTCCGTTTGCTACGACATATGCCGTGCTAAATCCACGACAGTTGGCGCCCACTGTGGGGCTATCACACGATGGTTTCGAGTTCTTGAAGGGCAGCTTTGAAGGGCTCAACGGCTACGCAGTGGGCCGGATGACTAAGAGTCGTCGCGGTCGTATCTACATCGACGATGCAGGCTGGGGCCCCGAGGCCAATTCAATCGAATACGGGTACCAGGTCCCCTTCGGCGGCATCCACGTCTTCATCGGCAAGATCGGCGAACCGGGCCCTGAGCCGGACACCTTCCCCAACATCATCGAGTCGGCTCAGCGTGCGAGACCTACCCGGATTCAGCCCGCCGTGAAGCACGTCTTCGTTGGAGCAGTGCATGGAGTACAAGCCGAGGACGGATCGGACTCCGGCGGTGAGACCGTTATTTATTCCGGCGATGAATCTATGTCCGGAGAGACCGAATCTTTGTATCTGTTGCAGGACGGCCGATCTGAGGGTTGTTCCGATGGCCATAGTATTCCGGACCCCCTCGATCCGCCAAACAAGGTTGCTGTTTTCATGGCCGGATCATAACCCATGCAGCAGCCCTCAACGACAGGGGCGTTAACCTCAGAGGCAATGGGAGCTAGAGCTGGAGACCTTCCCCCGTCGCCTTCTGATGCTCTATCCACCTTAGTCGACAGTTTGACGGTGCTTGCAACAGCAGAAGTAGCCCCGGCCGACAAGGAGCAGCATGATGCAGAGATCGCTCAGGTGAAGAGATGGATTGAGCAGGCCAAGTTGGATCTGGATGCGGAGAAAGCTAGGATGGCTACAAGGCAGGCGGAGCTGGATTCTCAAGCTTTTCGGCTCAGGTTAGATCAGAACGCCTCACATGAGGTAATGTGGAGAAGACAACGATCTCGTTTGCCGCCGGTTTATGAGGCGAGGAATCTCTTTAGCACGCCAGGCGCAGGAACCAGTAACCATCCAGAGGTAAACCGAGGAGGAGCGCCAGGAACAGGCGCGTCGATTCAGCCACCGGCCGCAGAGCTAAATCGCCAAGTTGTGCCGACCCAGCATGTGACCGCCCCTCCCGGTCATTATTCTAATATGTTTTATAAAATAGTTGCTGCCGCTTCACGACTAGCCGCCCTTCCCATTGAAGGTACCTCCCCCATAGCAGTGGAGGCACGACGGGCCAGGGAGTTGCTAGATACGGCGTTAACTCAGCAGCAAGCTTATTCATATAGCCGAGAGAGGATTCATTCAACCCCCCGCCCGAGCCGGAGTTATACGAGGCGTCTGAATGAACCGGTCGTATCAAGCAGCGCACGGAGGCGTCATCGACAGAGGCAAGATAATCCAGCATGAGAGGAAGCACACGCGCAAGAGGTGGTGGATCAGGCCAGGCACACTACCCAGTACGATGCCCGTCAGGTGACGCCGGTTCATCCCACCGCCACAGTTGAACCGGGGGTCATGTACAGTTCCCTGGGCGTACAGTGTCTCAACCCCGCTTTACGGAACGTTACTACCCATATATTTCAAAGGTCCACGCAAGGTGCCCAACTACACGGCGGATCTGGCTCCGGAGGCGTGGGTTGAGAGTTATGAGATGGCTATGGAGATGCTCGACGTGGATGAAGCAGCATGCGCTAAATACTTCACAATGATGCTTGAGGGCACGGCCCGGACATGGCTAAAGGGTTTGCCACCTAACTCCATCGGATCATGGGGTGAATTGCGGCGCCGGTTTATCAATAATTTCAAAGACACGTGCAAGCAGCCGATGTCTGTTGTCGATTTAGCTACATGTGTTCAAGGAGAGCAAGAGTCCACAAGCAGTTGGGTGCGTCGAGTGTCCGAAATCTTGCACTCCTCCAATAGCATTAACCCGGGTACAGCAATAGTAACCTTGGAAGGCAATTGCCGGTTTGAACCTTTGAGGCAGAAGTTGGGACGGCTCAAACGTGATTGCAACGACATGGGAACACTCATGGGTGCTTTGGTAAAAGATGGAGACTCTGATAACACCAAGTATCCAGACGCAGATGGAGACAAGTCAGGGAAGGTGAGCAAGAACGGTAAACCGCCGCAGGCCAATCCGGCGGGCCAAGGGTACAATGGCAAGCGTAAAGCGGAGGGCAGCTCAGACTTTGTGGCCAATACCAACGCTCAGGACAATGGGCAACGCCGCATGGGTAAACCACCCCCACGCAACGGGAGGCCGCCCATTAATCTAGAGCGCCAGTTGGACATGCCTTGCCCAAGGCACGGTACAATGGAAAACCCGGCTACGCATCTCTGGAAAGACTGTTTCATTATGCAAGAATTTATGAAACAGACTAAATATGATCACGGGTCCCCCGGCGGATCAGACCCCGGTTTTCAAGGTCCGGGTTATCAAGGTGGTGGATCCGGTTCAGGATACCACGGCGGTAACGGTAACCACAATGTCAACAATCAGCATCAGCATAACCAGCAGCACGGTCAGGGTGGATACAACAACCAAGGGAATCAACAGCGTCAGCAGCAGCAGCAATCCGGATATCAGAATAATCCGAAGGAGCTGAGCAGTGGACAGTATCACGTCTTCACCACAAGTTTATGCAAACGGGGTCAAAAGGTTCTGAAGAGGGCAGTGCATTCTATTGAACTGGCGATACCGCGTTTCTTGCGTTGGTCTGAGCAACCCATTGTGTGGAGCAGAGAAGATCACCCACCCCGGGTTGACAATCCGGGTCAGTTGGCTCTGGTGGTGGCACAATAGGTGGGTGGCTATAAGTTCACCAAAGTGCTTATGGATGGAGGCAGCAGCATCAACATCCTATATTATGAGACTTTTCGATGTATGGGGTTGACAGATAAGAAGCTCCGACAGTCCAACACAGTGTTCCATGGGGTGGTACCCGGTAAATCAGCCTATCCAGTTGGCAAAATCGATCTGGAAGTTACCTTTGGGGATGAGCATGACTCTAGATCAGAGACTGTGACTTTTGAGGTTGTAAAGATCAGGAGTCCATACCATGCTCTGTTTGGGAGGCCGCTTTACGCCAAGTTCATGGCTAGGCCATGTTATGTCTATTTACAGCTTAAGGTGCCAGGCCACAAGGGGACTATTATGGTTCATGGGAGCCGCAAAATTGCATTGGAGTGCGAGGAAGGAGACGTAGCTTATGCTCAGACGGTTTGTGCTACGGAGGAGCTGGAGTTCTATAAGGACAATGTTGATCCGGCGGATATGTCCCCGCTGAAGAAGCCAACCACAGAGCATGATCCGACGTTCAAATTAAAATCGGCCGAGGAGACTAAGCAGGTGGACTTTGTTCCTGACGATTCATCCAAGGAGTTCACTATCGGCGCTAACCAAGATCCGAAATAGGAAAGCGCGCTCATCGAGTTCATCCGTGAGAACCGGGATATCTTTGCGTGGAAGCCTTCTGACATGCCAGGTATACCGAGGGAACTCGCTGAGCATAGTCTTAATATTGATCCTAAGTTTAAACCGGTCAAGCAATATCTGCGCCACTTCAATGAGGAGAGGCGCAAGGCTATAGGAGAAGAAGTGGCTAGGCTTTTGGCCGCAGGCTTTATAGTTGAGGTGTTTCATCCAGAGTGGTTGGCTAATCCGGTGCTAGTACTGAAGAAAAACGAAACTTGGAGGATGTGTGTTGATTACACAGACTTGAACAAGGCTTGCCCAACTGATCCTTTTGCTCTCCCCCGTATTGATCAAATTATCGATGCTACGGCAGGATGTTGATGGCTTCTCGCCCCTCGTTGGTTACCCCAAGTGGAAGGTTTGAGATGCAGTGTAGCGGTAGTTTTCCCTTGGCAAAGATACCAAGGATCGAATTCCCCTGAGACTCCAAGGTTCAACAAGAAGGTGTCAACCTCTAGCGGCGCAACTAGCGATCAATCGGACCTGCACACAAATACAAATAACTTTGCTCCCAACGAGTACAGAGAGGTTGTCAATCCCTCCGGCCTTGTCGTTTACAAAGGATCAAACGCAAGAGATAATAGTGATAGGTATAACTGCAACTAGTAAGTAAAAACTGAAAGTAAATAGCAGATGTGATCAGTGATGGTAATATGGACCGGGGTCCCATGATGTTCACTAGTGATGTCTCTCTCCCAAAAGACGATAAAACAGCTATGTGAGGTAAACGAATTACAGCTGGGCAATTGACAGGATTATGTGCGCAAACCAATGCTAACTATGCTGCAAGAAAGGTTGAGGCTCAAAAGCATGGGCGGTACGCCAAGGTAAGTAGACCGAAATCCATCTGCATCTACTACTAATCATCCACCTTGAGATATCTATCCAGAACATCTCGCTGGTATTAAGTTGCGAGTCCCACTCATAGTGTAAACTCAAAGCAACAGACAACTGCATTAAAAGAAATTTGTGTAAAGTAAACAATCCTTGCACCCGCGAGTACAAGCACCATTGTTTTCCCCCTTGTGGCAACATCACATCCCCTAGACTCATGTTTCTGTCACTCAAGCTAGTCATCGAGGGGCATGAACCCACAATCAAGCATAACGTTCCCTCTTGGAGTTACTACCTACTACTCGGCCAAAGCAATAAATAGCAACGGAGAACATGCAAGAATTACTCAAGAGCATAAATATAAAAGAGGTAAATCAAATATATTACTCACACACAATCTGAACATAATCTCATAATCCATCGGATCCCAGCAAACTCATCATAGCAACAGCATAAGAATTACATATGTGCCTCGATCATGTAGGGCAGCTCACGAGATCTAATTAGTGAAGAACAAAGAGGGGAGGAGAACATCACATAGCTACTGGTCATGGACCCATGGTCCAAGGGAGACTACTCACAACTCATCCGGGAGGCGTCCATGGTGGTGGAGAGGCTCCCGGTGGTGATCCTCCCCTCCGGCAGGGTGCCGGGAAGAGTCCTCCTGGTGCTCCCGATCTTGGAAGCGCGGCGGCGGCGGAACAGAGATGAGATCGCAAAAAAGGGTTCCGTCCTCGAGGGTTTCGGGACGCGGTGTAAATATATGCCAAAGGGGGGCATCAGCGGAGACCTGGGGGGCCCAGGCGCCCCCCCGGCATGGCCAGGAGGGGGGTCGCGCCCCCAGGGCGCCTGGAGCCCTGGTGGCCCCCCTCCGGCCCTACTTTGGCCGCAAGGAAGCTTCCGGAACGCTGATTTTTTATATATTTTCCCGGAATTTTTCTGGCAGTTTACGTAATGGGAAAACCTGAAATACAAAAACAGCAGAAAACAGAAACTGGCACTAGGGTGCACTGAGTTAATAGGTTAGTACAAATATGATCAAAAGTGTATGGAAGTGTATAAATATCATAGCAATATCACACAAAAGAGGCATGGAGCAAGCAGAAATTATAGATACGTTTTGGACGTATCAACATCCCCAAGCTTAATTCCTGCTCGTCCTCGAGTAGGTAAATGATAACAAGCATAATTTCTGTGGTGACATGCTATTAACCATATAAGAACTTTTCACAGTCACATGACAAGTGCTTACTGAGAGAATGAATCTGTAGTAATTATGTTGCCTCATGAGAAAATCACAAAGAACTGAAAGTTTTACAATATGATACAGAAGCACTCAATAGATTTGCAATGAGCATGGTGTGCAAATATGATAAAGTGGTACCTCGCTTGCCCCCTTTAGTGAAGCAAAACATAAATGCAGGGGCACCTCCAAGGTTTAAGTGAAGACTAGATACAATGATTTCAGAATAAACGATATCATAATCATGTAAAAGACAATGCTACTTTGGGACAATGCACATTACACTCAGAAAGACAATCATGCTCTCAATAGTTGGTGCTTTAAAGAAGGTGGAGACTCTCGAACCGTGGCTTTTGTTGGCAAGGTTGAAAACACGTGGTCGGAAACTAAAACTAAACATGTACCAGAGCTCTTGGTTTTAAAAACAGAAGTAATAATTATTTTTTTGGATATGCATGTTTCGTCAATGAATGCTAGCAGATAACTCAATTACTTCTTGAGCTGGACAAGTTTCGAGGAACGGCTCCCGAATGAGGACGATCACATCCTCTTAATCTCCTTTGTTTATCGCTGCCAAAGTTTTCTGATTTCTCATGAACAAAGCGTGAAGGAGGGTTTGTTTGTTGTATTATTTTTTAATGAGCCGGGCGCACTCTATGCCAGTTCCTTCTCGTATTATGGGTTTGCACATTAGACATGCAATCCCGGGGTGAAGCTTGTCCAACTTAAAAAGATCATGAATTAACCACTACTTCCTCATGAACTAAAATAGAGGCACAAAATAGAAATGCTTTTTTGATTAATTTCGAGATGGTACATGAAAGTCTTCGTTAGGAATGGCAGGTAAATACCATGTATAGGAAGGTATGGTGGACTCATATGGCATAACTGGTTTAAAGGATTTTGGATGCACAAGCAGTCAGTCCGCTTAGTACAGGCGAAGGTTAGCAAAAGATTGGGAGCGACCAACTAAAAGATCAATGACGGTCATAATCATGCAGAGCGACAAAGCAACATTGAATCGGGCATGGAAGTTATATCGCTACTCGGAAATTAAAGATCATCAAGGCTTGATAGACTTTCTTTACAGTCTTAAATATGCGTGAGCATATGCCAAGTCAATCAAAATAAATTCTTGAAGGAAGATATCACTAAACCATACCGCATCATAGGCAAACAAATCATGTTGGTACTCCAATAACACATTGAGAACCCCCCAGCTATTTGAGACTAACCATAAGAAAACATGAACTACTAAGCACCATTATGCACATAGCATTTTTATCATAGACATATCAGCCAATGCAACATAAGCCAACTCTCTTAATAGGATAAGCATGATAACTAAAGAGAGTTCCAGCGATCAACTAAACAAAAGCTCTTTAAAAAAGAAAAACATGAAAACTAAGAGCTAAGCATGACAGTAGCTATTGAAAGACAAAGAACACACACAGCAAAGATAGACATGAAAATTCTATGTTATGTTCTCGGTTGAAGTGGAGCGTGTTTCTCTCCCACACAAATAAAGCTGAGTTCCAACTCGTTATGAAAAGCAAGCAAAGCTAAAGAAAACTAAAAAGGAAACTAAAAGCAAGACTCTCCAAGCATAGCACATAACACATGAAGTGATAAAAATATAGTGGAACGAAAGACGAACTGGTAATTGTTGATGGATAAGAGGATGCACGGGGGCATCCCCAAGCTTAGACGCTTGAGTCTTCTTGAATATTTCTTGGTGGTGCATGGGGGCATCCCCAAGCTTGAGCGTTTGACACTCCTGAATCTTTTTATCATCTTCCCTCGCACACTTGAAAACTCCCTTCATACATAACTCATCATAATCTGATTAGCGAGGTTAGTACCCTTAATAAAATAATTGTTCCTTGCTGGAAATAAGGATATTCTTGAAGTTCTACTGCTTGTCAAGATTGCCAAAAGGTTTTTGCAAAGAAAAAGCAAGCTCAAGGTTTGCAAAATGAAGGAAAGGCAAAACAGGACAGAATCTGTGAAAAACAGACCAGCAGGTAGTAAATGATTTTTTCGGGGCACTTCTGCAACTCAAATCAAAAAACTCAGAACAGACGTCCGAAAGACAATTGTATAGATCACGCTGTCGAAAACATTCAGACCAAAAAGATGATCTGGTGATTTTATACGAATTTTTATGTCCAAGGACAGAATCTGTTTCCTGGACAGCACGTCACAACTTTTGAACTTTCTTGCAATCAGAGGCTACACTTGGCACAAAGCTGAAAAGTAAAGATACAATGATGATGCTACTGTAGTAACAACATCAATACAAAAAAAAGCAAAATAAAATTTTATTCATTGTGGGCTGCCTCCCAAAAGCGCTTTCTTTTATGCCTTTAAGCTAGGCATAATGCAAAGAGATCAAGTCTTATCAAGAGTAAAAGAATAGCTAGCCCGTATAACGGACTCAAAAGGTAACTTAATCTTCTTTCTAGGGAAGTGTTCCATCCCTTTCTTGAGAGGAAATTGGAATCTTATATTCCCCTCTTTCATGTCAATGATGGCATCAACGGTGCGAAGAAAAGGACGTCCCAAAATAATTGGACAAGAAGGTTCACATTCAATATCCATAATAGTAAAATCAACGGGAACGTAGTTGTCATTGACAATGATAAGAACATCGTCGATCCTCCCCAAAGGTTTCTTTATGGAAGAATCAACAAGACGAACACCAAAAGAACAAGAATCAAAAGGTTTCAATTTAAGCATATCATATATTCTTTTGGGCATAACAGAGGTACTAGCTCCAACATCGCATAAAGCATAGCAAGAGAAGTTATTCAACTTAATTTTAATCATAGGATCCCAACCATCTTCTAGCTTTCTAGGTATGGAGGCTTCTATTCTAAGTTTCTCCTCCCTAGCTTTGATGAGAGCATTAGTGATATGCTCTGTGAAGGCAAGATTAAGCGTGCTAGTGTGGGGATCTTTAGCCATTCTTTGTAAAAAGGTGACAACTTCTGAGATACTACAATTATCAAAATCAATTTTATCATTATTGAGCAGAATTGTAGTGTCATCTTCTTTGTTTGAATTGCTCTCTATTATAAGAGTTTGAACGTCTTCCCAAGTTTCGGGAAGCATAGGAGCAACTTTAAACTGAAGCTCATACTCTTTTCCTGGAAGACCATGCCATGGGCATAACTCTCCATTAAGACTAACATAATCACAAGGTTTATTACTTTTGTAAATCCCGACAGTGGTGATTAGCGTAATGGAAGAAGGGGTGTACTCCTCCCATTTAGTGTTTTTGGTGGAACCCATAGCAGCAAGCAAGCAAGATAACTATTTTTGTAATTTTTTGATAAAGGGAACCAAAGCAAAAACTGAAAGGTAAACTAACAAGACTAAAAAGCAAAGGTAAAAGATAGCGTGCAACTCCCCTATCTTGAAGAGTGGAGTCCCCGGCAACGGCGCCAGAAAACTTTGCTTGATGGCTTCTCGCCCCTCGTTGGTTACCCCAAGTGGAAGGTTTGAGATGCAGTGTAGCGGTAGTTTTCCCTTGGCAAAGATACCAAGGATCGAATTCCCCTGAGACTCCAAGGTTCAACAAGAAGGTGTCAACCGCTAGCGGCGCAACTAGCGATCAACCGGCCTGCACACAAATACAAATAACTTTGCTCCCAAGGAGTACAGAGAGGTTGTCAATCCCTCCGGCCTTGTCGTTTACAAAGGATCAAACGCAAGAGATAATAGTGATAGGTATAACTGCAACTAGTAAGTAAAAACTGAAAGTAAATAGCGGATGTGATCAGTGATGGTAATATGGACCGGGGTCCCATGATGTTCACTAGTGATGTCTCTCTCCCAAAAGACGATAAAACAGCTATGTGAGGTAAATGAATTACAGCTGGGCAATTGACGGGATTATGTGCACAAACCAATGCTAACTATGCTGCAAGAAAGGTTGAGGCTCAAAAGCATGGGCGGTACGCCAAGGTAAGTAGATCGAAATCCATCTGCATCTACTACTAATCATCCACCTTGAGATATCTATCCAGAACATCTCGCTGGTATTAAGTTGCGAGTCCCACCCATAGTGTAAACTCAAAGCAACAGACAACTGCATTAAAAGAACTTTGCATAAAGTAAACAATCCTTGCACCCGCGAGTACAAGCACCGTTGTTTTCCCCCTTGTGGCAACACCACATCCCCTAGACTCATGTTTCTGTCACTCAAGCTAGTCATCGAGGGGCATGAACCCACAATCAAGCATAACGTTCCCTCTTGGAGTTACTACCTACTACTCGGCCAAAGCAATAAATAGCAACGGAGAACATGCAAGAATTACTCAAGAGCATAAATATAAAAGAGGTAAATCAAATATATTACTCACACACAATCTGAACATAATCTCATAATCCATCGGATCCCAGCAAACTCATCATAGCAACAGCATAAGGATTACATATGTGCCTCGATCATGTAGGGCAGCTCACGAGGTCTAATTAGTGAAGAACAAAGAGGGGAGGAGCACATCACATAGCTACTGGTCATGGACCCATGGTCCAAGGGAGACTACTCACAACTCATCCGGGAGGCGTCCATGGTGGTGGAGAGGCTCCCGGTGGTGATCCTCCCCTCCGGCAGGGTGTGATGGGCTTCTCGCCCCTCGTTGGTTACCCCAAGTGGAAAGTGTGAGATGTAGTGTTGCGGAAGTTTTTCCCTTGGCAAGATACCAAGGATCGAATCCCCAGAGACTCCTAGGTTCAACAAGAAGGTGTCAACTGCTAACGGCACCAGATATTAGCAATCAACGTGGACCTGCACACAGATACAAATAACTTTGCTCCCAACGAGTACAGAGAGGTTGTCAATCCCTCCGGCCTTGTAGTTCACAAAGGATTAAACGCAAATGATAGTAGTGATAGATAATGTTTGCAATAGTAAATAATGGCGAAAATTAAATAGCGGATGTGATCAATGATGGGTAATATGGACCGGAGTCTCATGATGTTCACTAGTGATGTCTCTCTCCCAAAAGACGATAAAACTGTTGTGTGAGGTAAACGAATTACAGCTGGGCAATTGACAGGACCACGAACGCAAACCAATGTTGACTACATTGCAAGAAAGGTTGAGGTTCAAAGCATGGGAGGTACGCCAAAGTAAGTAGACCGAAATCCATCAATATCTACTACTAATCATCCACCTTGAGATATCTATCCAGAACATCTCGCTGGTATTAAGTTGCGAGTCCCACCCATAGTGTAAACTCAATGCAACAGACAACTGCATTAAAAGAACTTTGCATAAAGTAAACAATCCTTGCACCCGCGGGCACAAGCACCGTTGTTTTCCCCCTTGTGGCAACAGCACATCCCCTAGACTCATGTTTCTGTCACTCAAGCTAGTCATCGAGGGGCATGAACCCACAATCGAGCATAACGTTCCCTCTAGGAGTCACTACCTATTACTTGGCCAAAGCAATAAATAACAATGGAGAACATGCAAGAATTACTTATGAACATAAATATAAAAGAGGTAGATCAAATATATTACTCAATCACAATCTGAACATAATCTCATAATCCATCGGATCCCAGCAAACTCATCATAGCAACAGCATAAGGATTACATATGTGCCTCGATCATGTAGGGCAGCTCACGAGGACTAATTAGTGAAGCACAAGAACGGGAGGAGAACATCACATAGCTACTGGTCATGGACTCATGGTCCAAGGGAGACTACTCACAACTCATCCGAGAGGCGTCCATGGTGGTGGAGAGGCTCCCGGTGGTGATCCTCCCCTCCGGCAGGGTGCCGGGAAGAGTTCTCCTGGTGCTCCCGATCTTGGAAGCGGCGGCGGTGGCGAAACAGAGATGAGATCGTGAAAAAGAGTTCCCCTCTCGAGGGTTTCGGGAAACGCTCTAAATATATGCCGAAGGGGGGCACCAGACGGGGCTCGGGGGGCCTAGGCGCCCCC
>LR738710.1:647126192-647150159 GCA_902687465.1 Secale cereale
TGCCCCCCCCCCCCCGGCTGTCCTTCGGACGCACGGTAGGTTCTGGAACGCTGATTTTTTATATGATTTTTCTGGATTTTTCCTGGCAGTTCTCGTAATGTGAAAACCTGAAATACAAAAACAGCCGAAAACAGAGACTGGCACTGGGGTGCACTGAGTTAATAGGTTAGTCCAAATATGATCAAAAGTGTATGGAAGTGTATAAATAACATAGCAATATCACCCAAAAGAGGCATGGAGCAAGCAGAAATTATAGATACGTTTTGGACGTATCAACATCCCCAAGCTTAATTCCTGCTCGTCCTCGAGTAGGCAAATGATAACAAGAATAATTTCTATGGTGACATGCTATTAACCATATAGGACTTTTTCAAAGTCATATGACAAAAGCTTACTGAGACAATGATTCTATAGTAATTAAGTTGCCTCATGAGAAAATCACAAAGGACTGAAAGTTTTACAATATGATATTGAAACATCAAAAAGATTTGCAATGAACATGGTGTGCAAATATGATAAAGTGATATCTAGCTTGCCCCCTTTAGTGAAGCAAAACATGAATGCAGGGGCACCTTCAAGGTTTAAGTGATGACTAGATACAATGATTTCAGAATAAACGATATCACAATCATCCAAAAGACAATGCTACTTTGGGACAATGCACATTACACTCAGAATGACAATCATGCTCTCAGTAGTTGGTGCTTTAAAAGAAGGTGGAGACTCAACATAAAAGTAAAAGAATGGTCATGTGCTAGAGCTTTTTATTTTGAAAACATAGAAGCAATTTTCTCAACGGTAGTAGTACTTCATATGTGTCATGCATAAGACATCCTATAAGTTGCAAGCCTCATGCATCGAATACCAATAGTGCTCGCACCTTGTCCTAATTAGCTCGGATTTCCATGGGTTATCATTGCATTACATATGTTTCAACCAAGTGTCACAAATGGGTACCTCTATGCCACCTGTACAAAGGTCCAAGGAGATAGATCGCATTTGATTTCTCGTTTTTGATAGATCTCAACTTGAGGACATCCATACCGGGACAACATAGAAAATAGATAATGGACTCCTCTTTAATGCTTAAGCATATTCTCATAAGAGATTGAGGATTAATGTCCAAGCTAAAACTTCCATCATGATACATGGCTTTGGTTGGCGGCCCAATGTTCTTCTCTAACAATATGCATACTCATTCAACCCAATGGCAAATCACCCTTACTTCAGACAAGACGAACATGCATAGCAACTCACATGATATTCAACAAAAGTGTAACAGTTGATGGCGTCCCCAGAAACATGGTTACCGCTCAGCAAGCAACTTATAAGAAATAAGATACATAGGCAACATATTCTTTACCAAAATAGTTTTTAAGCTACTTTCCCATGAGCTAGGTATTGCAAAGTTAGTCCGCTTAGTACAGGTGGAGGTTAGCAAAAAACTGGGAGCGACCAACTAAGAGAGCAATGACGGTCATAATCATGCAGAGCGACAAAGCAATATTGAATCAGGCATGGAAGTTATATCGCTACTCAGAAATAAAAGATCATCAAGGCTTGACAGACTTTCTTTACAGTCTTAAATATGCGTGAGCATACGCCAAGTCAATCAAAATAAATTCTTGAGGGAAGATATTACTAAATCATACCACATCATTGGCAAACAAATCATGTTGGTACTCCAATAACACATTGGGAACCCCCCAGCTATTTGAGACTAACCATAAGAAAACCTGAACTACTAAGCGCCATCATGCACGTAGCATCTTTATCATAGACATATCAACCAATGCAACGGAAGCAAACTCTCTTAATTAGATAAGCATGATAATTAAAGAGAGTTCAAGCAACCAACTAAACAAAAGCTCTTTGAAAAGATAAGCATGAATACTAAGAGCTGAACATGATAGTAGCTATTAAAAGACAAAGAACACACACAGCAAGGATAGACATGAAAATTCTATGTTATGTTCTAGGTAGAAGTGGAGCGTGTTTCCCTCCCGCATAAAGAACGCTGAGTTCCGACTCGTTATGGAAAACTAAAAAGGAAACTAAAAGCAAGACGCTCCAAGCATAACACATAACACATGAAGTGATTAAAATTGTGACGCCCGAGACCGACGTCCCAGAAGATCCCAGAAGATTCCAGAAGATTCCAGATGTTCCGGGTTGCCCGTGTGTTCTTTTGTGCTCGTGTTATTTATTTTTTTGCATTGCATCATGTCATCATGCCATCATGTCATATTTTATTTTAGCATCTCAACCTAATAAATTGTGTGGACCTTCGGTCCATTTAAATCGAGGGAAGAATGTCTTCTCTTTATAACATTTAAAAGTCTCTCAATATATAGGGAGCTATATTAATAATTATTCCATTGCTTCAGAATCACCATAACACACTTGCATAATTTTCCCCATGTCTTTTCACTTCGAGTTCACCGTCAAAACCTTGCCAATAATTCTTTTCTCAATTTTCGAGGCTCCTCCAAAATTCCGGACATTTTGGACACTTCAATAATCTCGTCTTAGTTCAAACCTATTTGAATTATATTCAATTATGTTTGAATTATTTTCCAATCATGCCTTTCTTATTTTTCTCGGTCCTTGCTCATTTTATGATGCCCGAGAAAAATGCTCCCGTGTGCTGTCTTTTTCCTAACTCCCCTCCTCTTTTCTTTCTTCTCTTTTATTTTTTCTGCTAAAGAAATTAAAAGAAGCAGAGGCCATCTTCCCCGCAGCCTTCTAGGCCAGCCGGCCCGTTTCCCTCCTAAGGCCCAGCCATCTTCCCTCCTCTCTTCGGCCCACTTTGGCCCAACCTAGCCCGCAGCTTCCTAACCCTAGCCTGAGACCGCACTCTCCCTCTCATTCCCTCAGTGCGCCGCCACCCTTTCCCTCGGTCCCGTTTTCCCCTCGACCGCTCCCCTCGCCCCGATCCCGATTCCCTCGCGCGCCCCTCACCCCCTCCTTCATCGCGCCCTCGTCGGGGCCCCTCAAGCAGCGCCGCCCTGGGACGTCCCTCGTTCCTCTCTCTTCGCCTGGAGGCCGAGCGCCATGGCCTCGAGCCCCAGGACCGCCCCGCCAGGTCGCCTCGTTCCCTGCCTCAGGCGCCAGGGCGCCGCCTCGCCCTCTCGTCGTCCGCGCCAGGAGCCCCAGGCCAGTCGCTCCCTGCGCCTTCCCTCGCGCCTTCCCATCACCTCCAGTGCGCCGCACCCCCTCCAGCGGCAGGAGCCGTGGCTCCCTCCTTCTCCAGTTCGCCCGTCCTCCCCGTTCTCAAGACAGCAGCTACCAGTTCGCTCGTCCAGCGCCTCCTCAAGCTCTGCCCGGCGCCCGTGCTGTCCTTTTTGTTCTGTTCCTGTGGTTTTGTTTTTGTTGTTTTGTGTTGCCGTGTGCTGTTGCAAGTGTCCAGGCACCGTTCGTTGGCCAAGTGGAGACCGGAAAAACGCGGATGCATCAAGTTCCTCTACGGAAAACCCGAACGTCTACGAACCGTGACGAGTACGGCTACACGACGATACGACCAAGTACCTCTCTGATGATCAAGTCTGACTACTACATGTACAACTACGAGCTCAAGAACGACTACTCGGAGACCCCAAGTACCCCGACGTCGCAAGTACCACTACGGAACGTGAACGTCTACCGTCGCCCGTGTACCTACTTCCCTCTACGGCATGTACCACTACTGTCGCCCGGAAACGAGGAATTCGCCAAGTACCACGACACCATGACGTGAACCACTACTTCCTCTACGAGTTGTGAGAACGTCTACTTCCTCTCCGAACGGAACGCCTCCTTCCTCTACGTCTCGAACCGCCCCGAAACGCACGCTTCGAAGGTATAACCCCGAGACGACCCCGTGGATGAACGCTTGTGCTTGCTTGTGTTGTATGAAATGTCTCCCGTGTGTGCTTCGTGCCCGTTCCGACCTCTTGTCATGTTCCTCGGTTGACTCGTCACCGACTCGTGGGAACCCGGTAACGGGATCGCCCCACCTTTCATCTCGTTTGACTCGCTCACGCCATCTATCTTTTGCACCGGTCTCTCGCCGAGTTACCAGAACCGAGATGTTGCGTTGCATCATTTTCGGATTGTTGCCGTGGCACCCTTTCTTCCACCACGATGACAAATGCTTCATATCTCTTTTAAGTCAACTCTTTAATAAACTTGCATAAACTTGATCATGTCATCTGCATCATGTTAACAACATTATAATGTTTAATTGTTGTTTGCTTATAATTATTAAACATGCTCATGAGGATTTTCCGGATATGTTGTTGTTATTCTCCGGCCTCATTTAAATTGCCTAATAGTGTAGTTTTATTATTGTTTCACCTCTTGCCATGTTAAAAAACATTTAACCTTGTCTTGTAAATAACAAGAGTCAATTAAATAATTAAATGTGGTGTTTCGTCAATATGCAACTCGTTGCATATTGATCTCCACTTAACTTGTAGTATTTGTTTGTGCACTTTGCCATGCCATGCATAATTAAACCGGACATGCATCATGCTTGCTTGTGCATCGTATGCCATGTTTATGTTTGTGTGTTTACCGTGTTGTTTCTTTCTTTCCGGTTGCTTCTCTTGTTAGCTTCGGTTTCGTTCCGGAGTTGTGAGGATCCGCTCGACTGTTGCTCCGTCTTCTTCTTGGATCCGTTCTTCTCCCTTGTGGAATCCCAGGCAAGATGACCGAACCCGGATACCATTACTATCTTTGCCTATTGCTAGTAGTTCCGCTCTATAGTTTTGCCTCGATGCCCATGTTTTCCTGTCAGCCTCCTATTGTAACCATGAACCTGTTTAACCACCCTACCTATGCAAACCGTTGTTTGGCTATACGTAGGCTCGCTCAGCCCCTCTTATAGCATTGTTAGTTGCAGGTGAAGATTGAAGATGCTTGCTTCATGTTGAAGTTTTGGTTGGGTTATATCACACTATATAAATGCTTAAATGAAATCACCTATATACTGGCAGGGTGGAAGGCTAAGCCTTTTGCTTGGTGTTTTGTTCCACTCATGCCGTTAGGAACCGTATAAACCGGTGTTATGTTCCTTGATTATGCGTTCCTAACACGGTTGGGGTGTATGGGACCCCCTTGATAAACCGCTAAGTGCTAAGTCTTTTCCAGCAAGTCCCAACATTTGGTACTATTTGCCTCATAATAACAACTTAATTAATTAATTAAACTTGCATAGGGGGTCGCACCCTCGGGTTCTTAATTCTACATAGCAGGGGGGGCCAGTGCCGATGGTGTTGGTCCCAAACGGGGAGCCTGCGGGAACCACCACGGGGAAACTCGAGGTTTGGGTCCTGTAGCATCACCCATCCGGTCGTGTCCTGAGACTTAGATACGCGCGGCTACTATCAGGGTGTCGACACGCCGGGAGGATTTGCTGGATTAGCCTTACCTTAGTTCGGTTTAACTTGAGCACGGGATTCCGAGAATACTCGGGTCTTCCCACCTATGGAGTTGCGACTCCGCGGATCGTGGGCTTGTGATGGGCCAAGTTGGAACACCCCTGCAGGGTTTGAACTTTCGAAAGCCGTGCCCGCGGTTATGTGGCAGATGGGAGCTTGTTAATTCCGGTTGTAGATAACTTGACACAATGATTCTAATTCACTACCAGCGTGTGTACCGTGACTGTCAATTTCCGAATAGGGATTCGGGAGTTGAACACGGTGGGGTTATGTTTGACCGGCTTTAGTTAGGATCACTTCGTGATCATCTCTCGACCGAGGCACTTCTCTTCTCGCTCTCTATTACGTAAGTTAGTGCTAGTTGCTGCCGCAGACTCTTGTTGTTCCTTCACCTCTCGTTTTTCTTCAGCCTTGTCCTCACCCAAGGCTTAAATAGTCTTGTTACCCGGGAACGGGATTGCTGAGTCCTCTGTGGCTCACAGTTACTTCACCACACCAGATGCAGGTTCAGCCGAGTTCGATGCAGGAGTTGGATCAGTTCTTCACCTGGGAGCTCGATGAAGAGTTTGGCCGTTTGCTTGTTACGTTTCGACGATCAGTAGTGGTTTCTACTAGGATTCGATCCTGACCTGTGGCTTTATGTTGTTTTGGTATCTTTCTTTTGGTTCTTCACCCGTAGTCGGGTTGTGATGTTTTGAATGATGTTATGCTTATGTAATGTTTTGTGTGAAGTGGCGAGTGTAAGCCAACTATCTCCATTTGCATTTTAATCCCTCTTTTACATGAGTCGTGCAAAGATACCAAACTTGAGATCATTCTAGGATGGATTTATGCCTTTAAGTCGTGCCTCGACACGTAGGAGGTATAACTCCATCCTGGGCATTACAAAAATATAGTGGAACGAAAGACGAACTGATAATGTTGATGGAGAAGGGGATGCACGGGGGCATCCCCAAGCTTAGACGCTTGAGTCTCCTTGAATATTTCTTGGGGGTGCACGGGGGCATCCCTAAGCTTGAGCGCTTGACACTCCTGAATCTTTTTATCATCTTCCCTCGCACACTTGAAAACTCCCTTCATACATAACTCATTATAATCTGATTAGCGAGGTTAGTACCCTTAATAAAATAATTGTTCCTTGCTGGAAATAAAGATATTCTTGAAGTTCTACTGTTTCTCAAGATTGCCAAAAGGTTTTTGCAAAGAAAAAGTAAGATCTTGATTTGCAAAATGAAGGAAAGGCAAAACAGGACAGAATCTGTGAAAAACAGAACAGCAGGTAGTAATTGATTTGTTCGGGCACTTCTGCAACTCTAATCAAAAAACTCAGAACAGACGCACGAAAGACAATTATATAGAGAACGCTGTCGAAAAAATTCAGACCAAAAAGATGATCTGGTGATTTTATACGAATTTTTCTATCCAAGGACAGAATCTGTTTCCTGGACAGCACCTCACAACTCTTGAGCTTTCTTGCAATCAGAGGCTATACTTGGCACAAATATGAAAAGCAAAGATACAATGATGATGCTACTGTAGTAAACAACATCAAGACACAACGAAAGAAAAATAAAATTATTCATGTGGGCTGCCTCCCAAAAGCGCTTTCTTTTATGCCTTTAAGCTAGGCATAATGCATAGAGGAATCAATAACCATCGTAATAATCGGAGCTATAAATTGCTTCAAATGGTTCCTCAACAAGTTCATTCTTGTTCCTTCTAGGAAAGGGTACACACCTTTTGCCTTTCCGCGCAAGCGGATTTGTCCCTTACCTATATCAATGAAGCCTTTAACTGTTCGGAGGAAGTCCCTTCCAAGCACTATATTTCCTTGGTTTGGCTCCATGACGAAGAAATCAATCATTGCAATCCCTTTAAGGAATTTAACTGGCACATCTTTTATTCTTCCCTGAATTTCACAAATATCTCCATTAGTGTGTTCATGATAAGATGGTAATCTATCCATGTTAAATTTTAAAGAACCATGAACAATTTTTGGCATAGTAGAAACCATAGATCCAATATCACAATAAGCAAGGAAGTCTTGATTAGAGATGCTAATCCTAACAAGAGGCTCCCAGTCATTATCTATTTCTAAAATATCTCTCTTATTGGGTTTGGGTTTCTCTACCTTCATTAAGTCTAGAGCATCCATTCTCTTTTCAATAGTAGCAAGTCTATCTATGACAGTATCAAAATTATGATCATAAACAAAGTAACTAGATAGACCATGTATAATTTCAAGAGCTCTAGCTTCATCACATTCTAGGAAATATCCCTCAGCTATAATGTCAAGAGAGTGTTTACACCATTTAAAAAGACCATGGTAAAAATTCCTAAGCACAATTTTTATAGGTATCTAAGGCATAATTCTCCTATGTGCATCAGAAATTCTGTCCCATGCCTTCTTCATATTTTCTCCATCCCTTTGATGGACATCTAGAACTTCTGATTCCCTCAAGGCACCAAATCCTAACATGTTTGGCTAAACAGAAAGGACTACTAACAGAAAGGTAAATAATATTTTTCTTGCAATTTTTGATAAAAGATACTAAAGCAAAAACTGAAAGGTAAACTAACAAGACTAAAAAGCAAAGGTAAAAGATAGCGTGCAACTCCCCTATCCTGAAGAGTGGAGTCCCCGGCAAAGGCGCCAGAAAAACTCCTTGATGGGCTTCTCGCCCCTCGTTGGTTACCCCAAGTGGAAGGTGTGAGATGTAGTGTTGCGGAAGTTTTTCCCTTGGCAAGATACCAAGGATCGAATCCCAGAGACTCCTAGGTTCAACAAGAAGGTGTCAACTGCTAACGGCGCCAGATATTAGCAATCAACGTGGACCTGCACACAGATACAAATAACTTTGCTCCCAACGAGTACAGAGAGGTTGTCAATCCCTCCGGCCTTGTAGTTCACAAAGGATTAAACGCAAATGATAGTAGTGATAGATAATGTTTGCAATAGTAAATAATAGCGAAAAGTAAATAGCGGATGTGATCAGTGATGGTAATATGGACCGGAGTCTCATGATGCTCACTAGTGATGTCTCTCTCCCAAAAGACGATAAAACTGCTATGTGAGGTAAACGAATTACAGCTGGGCAATTGACAGGACCACGAACGCAAACCAATGCTGACTACATTGCAAGAAAGGTTGAGGTTCAAAGCATGGGCGGTACGCCAAAGTAAGTAGACCGAAATCCATCAATATCTACTACTAATCATCCACCTTGAGATATCTATCCAGAACATCTCGCTGGTATTAAGTTGCGAGTCCCACCCATAGTGTAAACTCAATGCAACAGACAACTGCATTAAAAGAACTTTGCGTAAAGTAAACAATCCTTGCACCCGCGGGCACAAGCACCGTTGTTTTCCCCCTTGTGGCAATAGCACATCCCCTAGACTCATGTTTCTGTCACTCAAGCTAGTCATCGAGGGGCATGAACCCACAATTGAGCATAACGTTCCCTCTTGGAGTCACTACCTATTACTTGGCCAAAGCAATAAATAACAACGGAGAACATGCAAGAATTACTTATGAACAAAAATATAAAAGAGGTAGATCAAATATATTACTCAATCACAATCTGAACATAATCTCATAATCCATCGGATCCCAGCAAACTCATCATAGCAACAGCATAAGGATTACATATGTGCCTCGATCATGTAGGGCAGCTCACGAGGACTAATTAGTGAAGCACAAGAACGGGAGGAGAACATCACATAGCTACTGGTCATGGACTCATGGTACAAGGGAGACTACTCACAACTCATCCGGGAGGCGTCCATGGTGGTGGAGAGGCTCCCGGTGGTGATCCTCCCCTCCGGCAGGGTGCCGGGAAGAGTTCTCCTGGTGCTCCCGATCTTGGAAGCGGCGGCGGCGGCGGAACAGAGATGAGATCGCGAAAAAGGGTTCCCCTCTCGAGGGTTTCGGGAAACGCTCTAAATATATGTCGAAGGGGGGCACCAGACGAGGCTCGGGGGGCCCAGGCGCCCCCCGGCGCGGCCCAGGGGGGGCGCGCCACCAGGGCGCCTGGAGCCCTGGTGCCCCCCCCCCCAGCTGTCCTTCGGACGCAGGGTAGGTTCTGGAACGCTGATTTTTTATATAATTTTTCTGGATTTTTCCTGGCAGTTCTCGTAATGTGAAAACCTGAAATACAAAAACAGCCGAAAACAGAAACTGGCACTGGGGTGCACTGAGTTAATAGGTTAGTCCAAATATGATCAAAAGTGTATGGAAGTGTATAAATAACATAGCAATATCACCCAAAAGAGGCATGGAGCAAGCAGAAATTATAGATACGTTTTGGACGTATCAAGGTGTGGGAAGAGTTCTCCTGGTGCTCCCGATCTTGGAAGCGCGGCGGCGGCGGAACAGAGATGAGATCGCGAAAAAGGGTTCCGTCCTCGAGGGTTTCGGGACGCGGTGTAAATATATGACAAAGGGGGCATCAGCGGAGACCTGGGGGACCCAGGCGCCCCCCCCCCCCCCCCGGCGCGGCCAGGAGGGGGGAGCGCCTGGAGCCCTGGTGGCCCCCCTCCGGCCCTACTTTGGCCGCAAGGAAGCTTCCGGAACGCTGATTTTTTATATATTTTTCCTGGAATTTTTCTGGAAGTTTACGTAATGGGAAAACCTGAAATACAAAAACAGCAGAAAACAGAAACTGGCACTAGGGTGCACTGAGTTAATAGGTTAGTCCAAATATGATCAAAAGTGTATGGAAGTGTATAAATATCATAGCAATATCACACAAAAGAGGCATGGAGCAAGCAGAAATAATAGATACGTTTTGGACGTATCAGATGTGAGCGGCTAAGTTTTTTGGATGCATATTCAGGTTATCATCGGATCAAGATGGCAGTTAAGGACCAAGAGAAGACAGCCTTCATAACTCCTTTTGGAGCCTTCTGTTATGTATCTATGCCATTTGGGCTCAAGAGCGCCCAGGCAACCTACCAGCGTTGTGTGCAAAACTGCCTACAAGGGCAGATTGGAAGAAATGTCCATGCATATGTTGATGACATTGTGGTGAAATCCAGGAAGGAGGAGACACTGATAGAGGATCTAAAGGAAACCTTTGACAACCTCCGAGTTTACAAAATGATGCTTAATCCGGAGAAGTGCGTTTTTGGTGTTCCGGCGGGCAAGCTCCTGGGGTTCTTAGTGTCAAACAGAGGGATTGAAGCTAATCCGGAGAAGATCAAGGCAATCACGTCCTTGGCTAAACCGGCATACATCAATGATGTACAACGCGTGGCGGGCCGTATTGCAGCACTGAGCCGGTTTATCAGCCGTTTGGGGGAGAAGGCAATCCCGCTCTATCAGATGATGAAGAAGACGGACCGGTTTGTCTGGAGCGATGCCACGGATGCTGCGTTCGAGAATTTGAAGAGGCAACTGGCAGAACCGCCAGTCCTTGCTGCCCCGGTTGACAATGAGCCGCTGCTGTTATACATGGCCGCCAATGCCCGGGCAGTAAGTGTGGCCATTGTGGTAGAGCGCAAGGAGGCACGCAAAGAATATCCGGTTCAACAGCCGGTTTACTACATCAGTGAGGTGCTCACTGAGTCAAAACAGAGATATCCACATTGGCGGAAGCTAGTGTACGGAGTGTTTATGGCAAACCGGAAGCTGAAGCACTATTTTCAGGGCCACCCAATCACCGTTGTCAGTTCAGCTCCGTTAGGGGATATAATCCAGAACAGAGAAGCCACTGGTAGGGTTGCAAAGTGGGCCATTGAGCTTAGCCCGCACGGATTAAAGTATGTACCCCGTACTGCTATAAAGTCCCAAGCACTAGTGGATTTTATCAATGATTGGACAGAGCTGCAAGCACCTGAGGAGAAGCCGGATCACACGTACTGGACTATTCACTTTGACGGTTCAAGGCAATTGGAAGGCTCGGGGGCTGGAGTCGTGTTAACTTCCCCACGAGGTGATAAGTTCTGCTATGTCCTCCGTTCAATGTTCCCTTGTACTAACAATGCTGCTGAGTATGAAGCTCTCCTCCACGGTCTGCGGATGGCCAAGGAGATGAACCTGGGCCGGGTTAAGTGCTTTGGCGATTCAGATCTGGTGGCACAGCAAGTATCTGGCAAGTGGGACTCCAAGGATCCGCTCATGGTAGCATATCGATGAGAAGTAGACGCTGTTGCTGGATATTTCAAAGGATATCAGGTGGATCACATAGACCGGCGAAAGAATGAAGCAGCTGATGCGTTAAGCCGGCTAGGTTCTCAGCGTAAACCGGTTCCACCTAATACCTTTTTGGATGAGTTTAATAATCTGTCGGTACAGGTACTTTCAGAGGAGGATTTGGCTGTTCCTGATCCGGAAGCGCAATTGGTTGCAGCACTTCATGTCATTCCGGATTGGACACTCCCTTACTTGGCATACCTGAACCGAGGTGAGTTACCACAAGACGAAGTTGAGACCCGGCAGATAATCCGGTGGTCCAAATCTATGACTATCGTCAATGGAGAACTTCATCATCGCAGCATTTCTGGAGCATTTCAGTGGTGTGTGTCATCAGAAGAAGGTTGTGATATTCTTCGAGAGATTCATGAAGGGGATTGGGGTCATCACGCCGGTCCAAAATCTTTGGTGGCTAAAGCTTTTCGTCATGGGTTCTACTGGTTGACGGCTCATGCCGACGCAGGGGACTTGGTCAGAAAATGCGATGCTTGCCAGAAATTCTCGCGACGTGCTCATGTACCGGCGCAGGAGCTGCGGATGATCCCAATTACTTAGCCATTTGCGACTTGGGGGCTTGATATGGTTGGACCCTTTAAGAGATCCCAAGACCAAAAAACCCACCTGTTGGTAGCAGTGGATAAATTTACAAAATGGATTGAAGCGCAGCCTGTCAGTAAGTGTGATGCAGCAACAGCGGTTCAGTTCATCAAAAAGGTGATTTTCCGGTTTGGCTTTCCACACAGTATTATAACTGATAATGGCACCAATCTATCCAAAGAAGCTATGGAGGAATTCTGTCAACGTGAGCATATTCGTCTTGATGTTTCATCATTAGCTCACCCTCAGTCTAATGGCCAAGCTGAAAGAGCCAATCAAGAGCTCTTGAGAGGCATTAAACCCAGGCTTATGGTTCCTTTACAGAGAACACCGGGTTGTTGGGTGGAGGAATTACCTTCTGTCTTATGGAGCATCAACACTACGCCTAACAGATCCACAGGGTACACGCCTTTCTTCATGGTATATGGAGTAGAAGCGGACCTCCCTAGCGATATCCGGCATGACTCGCCGCGGGTGGCGGCTTATGTTGAAGCGGATAATGAACAAGCGAGACAAGACGGCTTGGACCGGCTGGACGAGGAACGGGACACGGCAGCAGCGCGATGAGCGATTTATCAACAAGACCTGCGCCGGTACCATAGCCGCCGGGTCAAGACCGGAACGTTTCAGGAAGGAGATCTGGTGCTCCGGCTCATCCAGGACCAGACAGATATGCACAAGGTATCCCCACCTTGGGAAGGACCCTTTGTGGTCAGCAAGAACCTGCACAACGGATCATACTACCTCGTCGACGTTCGAGAACATAAGGAATCACGTACGGCAGAGGAGGAGACCAAGCGGCCGTGGAACATCGCTCTTCTTCGACCTTACTATACTTGAGCCATTGGCTCCGCTTTATGTACAATGTATATATTATGATTAATAAAATAAACCGGTGCCCTCGGTAAACCAGGGAATCAGCCATCTTTTTCACAAAAGAGTATCACATGGGGGCTTCCAAGGAAGCTTTCCATGGCCTCTTAAACCGGCGCCCTTGATAAAATCAAGGAATCAGCCGTCTTCTCCACACAAAATAGTATCACATGGGGGCTTCCAAGGAAGCTTTCCATCGCCTCTTGAACTGGCGCCCTTAATAAATCAAGGAATCAGCCATCTTTCTATACAAACAAGAATCAGATGGGGGCTTCCGCGGGCAAGGGAGTTTTGTAATGCCCAGGATGGGACTATATCTCCTACGTGTCGAGGCACGACTTAAAGATATAAGCCCATTCTGGAATGATCGCAAGTTTGGTATCTTTGCACGACTCATGTAAAAGAGGGATTAAATTGCAAAAGAAGATAGTTGGCTTACACTCGCCACTTCACACAATACATTACATAAGCAAAACATCATTCAAAACATCACAACCCGACTACGGGCGAAGATCCAAAAGAAAGATACCAAAACAACATAAAGCCACAGGTCAGAATCGAATCCTAGTAGAAACCACTACTGATCGTCGAAACGAAACAAGCATACGGCCACTCTCTTCATCGAGCTCCTGGTGAAGTACTTGAACCAGCTTCTGCATCAAACTCGGCTGAACCTGCATCTGGTGATGTAGTATCTGTGAGCCACGAGGACTCAGCAATCCCATAACCATGGGTATCAAGACTAGCAAAGCTTTATGGGTAGGAGGAGGTAAAGTGGTGAGGTTGCAGCAGCGGCTAAGCATAATATGGTGGCTAACTTACGAGTACCAGAATAAGATGAGCATCTACGCAACCGGTCGCACAAGTAGTGATCGCTAAAGATCCTGAACTACATACGAGTCAAACATAACCCCACCGTGTTCTCTTCTCAAAGTGAAAAGAGACAGTCACGGTTACTCACACAGTTGTGTGTTTTACTTCGGATCCTCTGTCAAGTTTTCTACAACCGGACATTAACAAATTCCAATCTGCCACATAACCGCGGGCACGGCTTTCGAAAGATCATAACCCTGCAGGGGTGTTCCAACTTAGCCCATCACAAGCTCTCACGATTAGCTGGAGTGATAAATATAATATCATCACCCCTTATCTTAGGGAAATCCGATCAGGCTCGGCATCCCGGTAGCACAAGACATTTCGACAATGGTAAAACAAGTCCAGCAAGACCTCCCGGTGTGTCGACACCCTGATAGTAGCCGCGCGTATCTCGTCTCAGGCCACGACCGGATGAGTCATCCTACAGGTTATACCAGATACCTCGGGTTTCCCCGAGGCGGCCCCGCAGTCTGCTCGTTTGGGACCAACACCATCAGCACTGGCCCCCCTGCTATGTAGAAAGAAATCCTCGGGTAGCGCTAACTCCCTATGCAAATTAATTAATTAATTAAGTTGTTATTATGAGCAAATTAAAACCAATGTTGGGCCTTGCTGGAGGAGTTTTATTCAAAGTCGAACTGTCAAGGGGTCCCCATCCACCCATCGTGTAAGGAACGCAAAATCAAGGAACATAATGCCGGTTTATCGGCGCCTAAGGTGGCATGAGTGGAACAAAACACCGAGCAAAAGGCCAAGCCTTCCACCCATGCCCAGTATATAGGTGTGTTAATAATAATTATAGATATTGTGATATTCCAACAACAAGTTCCCTCCTGGAACGATCTTCATCTTCACCTGCAACTAACAACGCTATAAGAGGGGCTGAGCAAGCGGGTAACATAGCCAAACAGTGGTTTTGCTAGGAAGGTGTCAAGGTTAGAGGTTTCATGGCAACAAGGAGAGGCTGACATAAAAGATGGGTAGCGCGACATGTAACGATAGCATCGAGACAACTAAGCATGGCAATGGTAGTAAAGGTATCCAAGGGTATGATCATCTTGCCTGGGATTCCGCGAGGGAGAAGAACAAGTCCATGAAGAAGACGAAGAAGAAGCCTCACAACTCCGGAACGAAACCGAAGCTAACAAGAGAAGCAACCGGAAAGAAGCAAACAACACGGTAAACACACAAGCATAAACATGGCATACGATGCACATCCAAGTATGATGCATGTCCGATTTAAATGTGCATGGCATGGCAAGAGGTGAAGCAAAATAAACTACCTATTTAGGCATTTTAAATGAGGCCGGAAATAACAACAATGATTCCGGAAAATCCCCATAAGCATGTTTAGCAATTATTAAAGCAACAACAATTAAACATATTAATGTTGTTAATCATGATGCGGATGACATGAACAAGTTTATGCAATTTATTAAAAGGTTAACATGAAGAAGACATGAAGTATTGTCACCGTGGTGGAAAGAAAAGGTGCCACGGCAACGATCCGAAAATGATGCAACGGCAACATCTCGGTTTCGGTAACTCGTTGAGAGACCGGTGCAAAAGAAAGATGGCGTGATCGTGTCAAGCAAGAAGAAAGGTGGGGCGATCCCGTCACCGGGTTCCCACGGGTCGGCGACGAGGCAACCGAGGAGCATGACAAAAGGACTAAACGGGCACGGTGCACACAAGGGCAAACATCTCATACAACACATGCATGTCACGGGTCATCGTCTCGGGGTTATACCTTCGAAACGCTCGTTTCGTTCTCGGAGGGGTTCGAGGACGTAGAGGGACGTAGTGGTACACGGGGCAACGGTAGACGTTCGGGCGTCGAGTTCGTAGATGTACTTGGCGCATCCATCGTTTCTGGGCGACGGTAGTTGAAGTAGTGGTACATGTTCGTATGTAGTGGTACTTGGTGCGTCTCCGAGACGGTAGTTGTTCACGTTCGCGTCTTCCCATAGATGTTCGGGTCGTCGTGGTACTTGGGTCTTCAACTTGCCGGTCTTGACAAAAATGAAGGGGTACTTGGCATCCAACAGCAGCAACAAGCGACGGGTGGTCTCGGCCGTGGTCGTCGTGGAACTTGAGATAAACAACACAGCAACAAACTCAAACACGGCACGATCACGGGAAGGAGACTGCTCGGGGCGACACCGGCGCCCGAAGGAGCTGCTGGTCGGAGGCGAGGACGAGGCAGAGGATCTAAGCAGCGGCGCTGGGGCTCGGCGTGCAGCTCCTGAAGAAGGCCGCGGCAAGGCGCAGCTCCTCGTGCCGGAGACGGAGGGCGTGCGAGGTCGGAGGGGAGACCTTGGCGAGGCGGCCGGCTGTGTCCTGCGAGGGGAGAGCGAGCTGGCTTCGGTTCCTCGTTCTCTTGCAGACGAGGCGAGCGACGGGGCCCAGAAGTAGGGCCATGGCGCGGAGGTTGGCGCGACTGATGTCTACGCACGCTTCTACTCTTGTAGACTATGTTGGGCCTCCAAGCGCAGAGGTTTGTAGGACAGCAGCAAATTTCCCTCAAGTGGATGACCTAAGGTTTATCGAACTCAGGGAAGTAGAGGTTGAAGATGGTCTCTCTCAAGCAACCCTGTAACTAAGATACAAGAAGTCTCTTGTGTCCCCAACACACCTAATACACTTGTCAGATGTATAGGTGCACTAGTTCGGCGAAGAGAGGTTAAATGGCAAGTGATATGGATGGCTAAACAAGGTAATATAAATATGTAATAAAAAGTGCAGCAAGCAAACAAGTAGTAAACGTGAGCACAAACGGTATTGCAATGGTGGAAACAAGGCCTAAGGTTCATACTTTCACTAGTGGCAACTCCCAACAACATTAACATAGTCGAATCACATGATATTTCCCATAAAACATGCAAAGGGGACACACTCGGAGATCATTCCTTCGTGGTCAAGAGAGGACAAGAATTATGTAGGGCTACAAAAGCACACCTCAAAGTTCGTAGTTCTCGATCTAAGGATTTCCCAATGTCACCGCGGCCATCCAAAGAGAGTCCCACAATCACCATAACATATCTAAAGGATAGTCAAAGACAAGCACCAAGAGACTCTCAATCTTCAATCAACACACAAGAAAGGAAATCACTCATGAAAATATTGTTCTAATCCATGTCCAATAGACCGCTGTCACCTTGGTCTCGGGGATTATACTAGATAAAGACAAGTGAGTACATCAATCCAATACATAGAGGAAGGGGAAACACCCTAGATTAACATAGCCTATGATCACAACGAATATCACATCATGGGAGAGAGAATTGACCACATAGCTACTGGTAAGAACCTCAGCCCCGAAGAGGAACTACTCCCGCATCATGGAGGGAGGAAGCAACGTCGATGGAGATGAATCCGGGAGCACTTCCCCGTCCCGGCAGGGTGCCGGCACAGGAATTCTGGTCTCCCGAAGCTTGATGGCGATGGCGGCGGAGATCGGAATCGCGTCTGGAGAAAAGGGGTCTGGGATCAGGGTTTCCTCGACACGCTTTAAATATATGCCAAAGGGGGCCACCAGAGGGGGTCAGGGGTGCCCAGGCCCCCCCCCCCCCCAGCGCGGCCCAGGGGGGCCACGCCCACAGGCCGCCTGGAGCCCCTGTGGGTCCCCCCCGGCTGTACTTTGGCCACACGGTAGCTCCTGGAACGCTGATTTTTTATATATTTTTTCTGGATTTTTCTGGGCAGTTCTCGAAACGTGAAAACCTGAAATACAAAAACAGCCGAAAACAGAAACTGGCACTGGGGTGCACTGGATTAGTAAGTTAGTCCAAATATGATCAAAAGTGTATGGAAGTGTATGAATATCATAGCAATATCACCCAAAAGTGGCATGGAGCAAGCAGAAATTATAGATACGTTTTGGACGTATCAACATCCCCAAGCTTAATTCCTGCTCGTCCTCGAGTAGGTAAATGATAACAAGAATAATTTCTGTGGTGACATGCTATTAACCATATAGGACTTTCTCATAGTCATATGACAAAAGCTTACTGAGACAATGATTCTAAAGTAATTAAGTTGTCTCAAGAGAAAATCACAAATGACTGAAAGTTTTACAATATGAAACTGAAACATCAAAAAGATTTGCAATGAACATGATGTGCAAATATGATAAAGTGATATCTAGCTTGCCCCCTTTAGTGATGCAAAACATAAGTGAAGGGGCACCTTCAAGGTTTAAGTGATGACTAGATACAATCATTTCAGAATAAACGATATCACAATCATGCACAAGACAATGCTACTTTGGGACAATACACATTACACTCAGAATGACAATCATGTTCTTAGTAGTTGGTGCTTCAACATAAAGGTAAAAGAAAGGTTAAGTGCTAAAGCTTTTTATTTGAAAATATGGAAGCAATTGTGTCAACGGTAGTAGTACTTCATATGTGTCATGCATAAAACATCCTATAAGTTGCAAGCCTCATGCATCGAATACCAATAGTGCTCGCTCCTTGTCCTAATTAGCTCGGATCCCCATGGGTTATCATTGCATTGCATATGTTTTAACCAAGTGTCACAAAGGGGTACCTCTATGCCACCTGTACAAAGGTCCAAGGAGATAGATCGCATTTGATTTCTCGTTTTTGATAGATCTCAACTTGAGGACATCCATACCGGGACAACATAGAAAATAGATGATGGACTCCTCTTTAATGCATAAGCATATTCTCATGAGAGATTGAGGATTAAGGTCCAAGCTAAAACTTCCACCATGATGCATGGCTTTGGTTGGCGGCCCAATGTTCTTCTCTAACAATATGCATATTAATTCAACCCCACGGTAAATCACCCTTACTTCAGACAAGACGAACATGCATAGCAACTCACATGATATTCAACAAAAGTGTGACAGTTGATGGCGTCCCCAGAAACATGGTTACCGCTCAGCAAGCAACTCATAAGAAATAAGATACATAAGCAACATATTCTTTACCACAATAGTTTTTAGGCTACTTTCCCATGAGCTATGTATTGCATGGTTAATTTGCTTAGTACAGGTGGAGGTTAGCAAAAGACTGGTACCGACCAACTAAGAGAGCAATGACGGTCATAATCATGCAGAGCGACAAAGCAATATTGAATCAGGCATGGTAGTTATATCGCTACTCAGAAACAAAAGATCATCAAGGCTTGACAGACTTTCTTTACAGTCTTGAATATGTGTGAGCATACGCCAAGTCAATCAAAATAAAATCTCGAAGGAAGATATTACTAAACCATACCATATCATAGGCAGACAAATCAAGTTGGTACTCCAATAACAGATTGGGAACCCCCCAGCTATTTGAGATTAACCATAAGAAAACCTGAACCACTAAGCACCATCATGCAAGTAGCATCTTTATCATAGACACATTAACCAATGCAACGGAAGCAAACTCTTAATAAGGTGAGCATGATAATTAAAGAGAGTTCAAGCAACCAACTAAACAAAAGCTCTTTGAAAAGATAAGTATGAATACTAAGAGCAGAGTATGATAGTAGCTATTAAAGGACAAAGAACACACACAGCATAGATAGACATGAAAATTCTATGTAATGTTCCAGGTAGAGGTGGAGCGTGTTTCTCTCCCACATAAAGGAATGCCGAGTTCCGACTCGTTATGAAAAACTAAAAAGAAAACCAAAAGCAAGACACTCCAAGCATAGCACATAACACATGAAGTGATAAAAATATAGCGAAACGAAAGACGAACTGATAATGTTGATGGAGAAGGGGATGCACGGGGGCATCCCCAAGCTTAGACACTTGAGTCTCCTTGAATATTTCTTGGGGGTGCACGGGGGCATCCCCAAGCTTGAGCGCTTGACACTCCTGAATCTTTTTATCATCTTCCCTCGCACACTTGAAAACTCCTTTCATACACAACTCATCATAATCTGATTAGCGAGGTTAGTACCCTTAATAAAATAATTATACCTTGCTGGAAATAAGGATATTCTTGAAGTTCTACTGTTTCTCAAGATTGCCAAAAGGTTTTTGCAAAGAAAAAGCAAGTTCTCAATTTGCAAAGTGGAGGTAAGGCAAAACAGGACAGAATCTGTGAAAAACGGAACAGCAGGCAGTAATTGATCTGTTCGGGATACTTCTGCAACTCAAATCAAAAAACTCAGAACTGACGCACGAAAGACAATTATATAGAGAATGCTGTCAAAAAATTCAGACCAAAAAGATGATCTGGTGATTTTATACGAATTTTTCTATCCAAGGACAGAATCTGTTTCCTGGACAGCACCTCACAAATTTTGAACTTTCTAGCAATCGGAGGCTATACTTGGCACAAATATGAAAAGCAAAGATACAATGATGATGCTACTGTAGTAAACAACATCAATACACAACAAAAGCAAAATATAAAAATTTATTCATGTGGGCTGCCTCCCAAAAGCGCTTTCTTTTATGCCTTTAAGCTAGGCATAGGACTTTAATGATGCTCTCGCAAGAATAAGAGTTGAAGAACAAAAAAGGGCATCAAGAAGCAAATGCCAAATACATTTAAGCCTAACATGCTTCCTATGCATAGGAATTTTGCAATAAAAAAATTCATTGAAGCACGAAGCAAATAGCATAGGACGGCAAAACAAGCATAACTTCAAAATACTCACCATAAAGAGAGGAAACTTCTTATTATTAAGATATTTAGAACCAAGCCTCCCTCTCTCATTATAAATTTCAGTGGCATCATGGATGAACTCAACAATATAAGCATCACATAAAGCATTGTTACCATGATCCACATGCAAAAAGGTACTCTCACTCCCCACATAAGCATAATTTTTCTCATTGGTAATAGTGGGAGTAGGACTATCATAAACAACTTGAACACTATAGATTGGAGTTATAACATCATCATGGTAGAGAAGAGCATTATCATTGCTAGCAACTATATTTGTAAACATGTTGTCTTTATTCTTACTAGCAAGAGAATTATCAATTATCACATCACTAGTGGGGATAGGATTTGCAATCCTATCATCCCCAAGCTTAGAGCTTCCCATATCTTCACTTTCAGAGTTGGTACCAAAAAGATTTTCAAGATCATAAGCAGCATTATCATCATTTTCCCAATCACAATAAGTATCATGCATATCATAATCAAAATCATCTTCAATAGTACCTACGGACGTATCATCACAATGATAATTAAGGCAATAAACTTCACCTTCTTCTTTAAACTTGCAACCGTTAGGATAAAAGTTGATGGGAGGAATATGCTCAGGCCAGGTTGATACCCCTTCTTCTTCCTTCTTGCTCCTCCTCCTCCTCCTCTTCTTTTTCTTCTTCTTCACCTTAGGAGCGGGTGGTTGGAGATGAAGCTTCTCCACATATCCTGGTTTATCATTAGAAACAATAGGGGAAACTTGGGAGAAACTCTCCTTTTTATTAGCAGAAATATAAGAGACATTTTTATACTTTGGTAAAGTTCCCTCCTTTCTAATTTTACTTATGTAATCATTTTCATGGCAATTAACAACACAATAGAGATGGCAATTTTGCAAAGTGTTTTTTATTCCTATGGCATTATCATCCAGCCAAGAAGTCTTTTCTGAGAACTCTTCACACATCAAAAATAACATAAGCTCATCATAAAGATCAGAGGTGATCATGTCATCACACAACCGGTTAACAGTTATGTTTTGAAAGTCCATGCATTGAAAATTAAAGTGACCCTCTGTACGGCAAAGTTCACAAGTAAAAGGATAAATGTCACACAATTCTCTAGCAATTTCATTTAAATCTTTGACCCAAGTGATTGTTCTTTCATGCTTATGTTGCTTACAATACTTCTCTTCTTCAATCATAGGCCTTTCACAAGGTCTATCCACTCCACAAAAATTAACATGCTTATATAAAACTTCATTTTTAGGAATTGGATCATGCATGTTGCAATCATCATGAACAATTTCATTTTCTTTGCAAGTCTCTTTAAAAGGTTTATGATACTTGATCCAATCCTCCTTAGGCATATTAAGATGTGAAGCAAAAGATTTGAGGAAATCAACAAGGAGTTGAGAATCAAGCCCAAACTTAGCACTAAACTTATTAAAACTTGTAGTTTCAACAAAGGACTTAATGCAATCATACTCATAAATTATACCTGACTCTTTACCTTTGTCGATCTCCCAATCTTCAGTGTTGCGTTGAATTCTTTCAAGGAGTTCCCATTTAGCATCAATCTTTTTGTTTGTGAAAGAACCCATAGACGAGGCGTCGAGCAAGTCTTTATCCTGTCGAGAAAGCCTCGCATAGAAGTTAGTAATAATAATATCTTTGGGGAGCCCATGGTTAGGACATTTTAGCATTAACGTTTTTAGTCTCCCCCAAGCTTGAGCTATGCTCTCTCCGTCATGAGGATAAAATTTATAAACATAATTCCTATTCTTATGGACTTCATGAAGAGGATAAAATTTGGAGTAAAAGAGAGACTGGATCTCTTTCCACTCCAGCAGGTGAGAGTCATTTAGTAGCCTATACCATTCCAATGCTTTTCCTTTCAGTGACAAGGCAAATAATTTCCTCATGACAAACTCCCTCGATACACATGCAAGCTTAAATAATGAACATAGTTGTGACAGATATAGCAAGTGTTCATCGGGATGTCTGTCTCCTGCATAACGATTAGCCAAAACATGATTGATAATACCAGCCGGTATTTTATAGGGCACAATTTCAGTAGGAGGAGGAGCAACCACCACAGGTGTGGGGCGTCCTCCCGCAAGCAACGATCCAATAAGAAGGTTTTCCATAAACATAACTAGTGAAATAAAAACAAGAAACAAAAAGATTTAATTGCAAGATCTAAAGATATACCTTCAAGCGCTCAACTCCCCGGCAACGGCGCCAGAAATAGCTTGATATCTACGCACGCTTCTACTCTTGTAGACTATGTTGGGCCTCCAAGCGCAGAGGTTTGTAGGACAGCAGCAAATTTCCCTCAAGTGGATGACCTAAGGTTTATCGAACTCAGGGAAGTAGAGGTTGAAGATGGTCTCTCTCAAGCAACCCTGCAACTAAGATACAAGAAGTCTCTTGTGTCCCCAACACACCTAATACACTTGTCAGATGTATAGGTGCACTAGTTCGGCGAAGAGAGGTTAAATGGCAAGTGATATGGATGGCTAAACAAGGTAATATAAATATGTAATAAAGAGTGCAGCAAGCAAACAAGTAGTAAACGTGAGCACAAACGGTATTGCAATGGTGGAAACAAGGCCTAAGGTTCATACTTTCACTAGTGGCAACTCCCAACAACATTAACATAATCGAATCACATGATATTTCCCATAAAACATGCAAAGGGGACACACTCGGAGATCATTCCTTCGTGGTCAAGAGAGGACGAGAATTATGTAGGGCTACAAAAGCACACCTCAAAGTTCGTAGTTCTCGATCTAAGGATTTCCCAATGTCACCGCAGCCATCCAAAGAGAGTCCCACAATCACCATAACATATCTAAAGGATAGTCAAAGACAAGCACCAAGAGACTCTCAATCTTCAATCAACACACAAGAAAGGAAATCACTCATGAAAATATTGTTCTAATCCATGTCCAATAGACCGCTGTCACCTTGGTCTCGGGGATTATACTAGATAAAGACAAGTGAGTACATCAATCCAATACATAGAGGAAGGGGAAACACCCTAGATTAACATAGCCTATGATCACAATGAAGATCACATCATGGGAGAGAGAATTGACCACATAGCTACTGGTAAGAACCTTAGCCCCGAAGAGGAACTACTCCCGCATCATGGAGGGAGGAAGCAACGTCGATGGAGATGAATCCGAGAGCACTTCCCCGTCCCGGCAGGGTGCCGGCACAGGAATTCTGGTCTCCCGAAGCTTGATGGCGATGGCGGCGGAGATCGGAATCGCGTCTGGAGAAAAGGGGTCCGGGATCAGGGTTTCCTCGACAAGCTTTAAATATATGCCAAAGGGGGCCACCAGAGGGGGTCAGGGGTGCCCAGGCGCCCC
>LR738710.1:647150216-647168125 GCA_902687465.1 Secale cereale
CCCCCCCCCCCCCGGTGCGGCCCAGGGGGGGCCGCGCCCACAGGCCGCCTGGAGCCCCTGTGGGTCCCCCCCGGCTGTACTTTGGCCGCACGGTAGCTCCTGGAACGCTGATTTTTTATATATTTTTTCTGGATTTTTCTGGGCAGTTCTCGAAACGTGAAAACCTGAAATGCAAAAACAGCCGAAAACAGAAACTGGCACTGGGGTGCACTGGATTAGTAAGTTAGTCCAAATATGATCAAAAGTGTATGGAAGTGTATGAATATCATAGCAATATCACCCAAAAGTGGCATGGAGCAAGCAGAAATTATAGATACGTTTTGGACGTATCAGCGACGGGCGCTGGACCTGCGAGGAAGAGGCGAAGGGCTTCTGGCATGGAGGACGGGGCGCTCGGGGCCTCGAGCTCGAGCGGGGAAGGTGCTCGAGGAGCTGCTCCTGGCGAGGCAGCTAGGGTGCGAGGCGAGCGGCGGCCTGACGATGGAGGGAGGCGGGGCTCCTGGCCGCTGGCGATGCGGGACCGGAGGGAGAGGGCCGGCGCGGCGGGTAGGAGGGGGTTGGGGTCGAGCGAGATCCAGAGGGGATCGATGGAGAGAGGCGCATGGGCGAAACGGGGGATGGGCGAGAGGAGCGAGAGGATAGCGAGGGAGAAAGGGGGGTCGGGTGCTCGAGAGGTGGAGCGCTGGCGGCGCACGAGGGGAAAGAGAGGGAGGAGGTGCGAGCGGGCTGCTAGGGGCTAGGGTTTGGGAAATGGGCCGGATGGATGGGCCTGAACGGCCTGGAGATGGAGATGTGCCAAGGAGGCCTGGAGGAGGCTTGAGCTGGAGGAGGGAATCGGGCCGGCTGCGGTTGCTCTTGCTGCTAAGAACTTTTAAATAAATAAGAAAGGTTAGGGGAAGATTTAGCACAAGGGACTAATTTTCTCGGGCTCATAAAAATGAGCACGGTCCGAGAAAAAAAGAAAAGGCATGAACGAAAAATATAATTCAAACACATTTGAATTTAATTCAAATGGGTTTGAACTAAGACTTGATTATTGAAGTGTCCAAAAATGTTCGAATTTTTGGAGGAACCTCGATACAACGGGAAAGAATTATAGGGAAGGTTTTTGGCGGTGAAACTTGAATTAAAGAGGCATGGGGAATATGCAAGTGTGTTTGGGTTAATTCCACACAAATGGAATAATTAATATAGCTCCCTAATAATATTGAGAGGCTTTTATATGTTATAAAGAGAAGCCATTCTTCCCTCGATTTAAATGGACCGAAGGTCCACACGATTTATTTAGGTTGAGATGCAAAAATAAATATGACATGATGGCATGATGACATGATGCAATGCAAAAAAAAAATAAAGCAAGCACAACTGAAACACACGGGAGAACCCGGAACATCTGGAATCTTCTGGGACGTCGGTCTTCGGGTGTCACAAGTTTCCCATGGCCTCTTGAGCCGGCGGCGATATGAAGCCCATCATAAGAGCACTGCTCTGGTTGCTTCGGCAATTTCCACATGATGATGAGGGGTAAAAGAGGGTTTGATGCCTAGCACAACTCAAACATATGCCCCGACGAGCAATGCTCACACACTACCTGGGGGCTCTCAGCGAGTTGAATACCCTTGTAGTGAACATGGCTTGGAAGCCCGGTGTATACAGCTAAAACCCCGGATTAACCTGCCTGCATCAAGTAAATTGCGCCGTCCAGGTAAACCTGGTATGACCCGTCGAACGTATCACAAGTCAATCCTTCGGGACCCTAAACTTGGTCACGTTAAATTGACGATCATCAAGTGATTACCCAAGCCAAAATCTTTATGAGATTTTGAACATTTGGTAGCTGTTGACATTGATGATTTGGTTAAAGATTGCGGATCATCTTGACAGGCTTTGCTAAAATGGTTAATGACAGTAGCCTGGCAGCTCATAAAAAGCCTCGAATTTGGAGCCTGGCAGCTCGTAAAAAGCCTCGACTACATGGTCTTATTTGCCCAAAAAACTTTATTTTTCATTTTTTATGTTTCCACAAATCTTTATCTTCAAGGTCATTGGTTTTTTAACCAAGTCCATTGATTCAAGACCGGACAACTACAAGGTTGTCCATATGTCTACAGAGCTAAAGTCTGGGACATGAACACCAGCACTAGCTAAACTGGCGTTCATCGTAACCCGGATCGGCCTTCATACTAAGCCGACAAGAGAGCCGAGGGAGTCATCAGCACTCGCGCCTTGGATTATTCCTACCGGGTTAAGGTTTACAAATACACTTAATCACAGGTATGATACATGTTTGTATTTCATATACAGTTCAAGTGATTTACTTAGAACATGTGTCAGGGCAGTATAACTCGTCCGGTGGTAAACCGCCAGGACATCTTCTAGCGTTGTTCATGCAGACACAGGTAATATAAACTGTTAAAGCATTGCAAACATGAGATAATTTGGGAATTGCCAATCAAAGTAATACCATGAAGGATAACAGTGGGACAAAGACAGTATCTCAACTATTCTATTACAAGGCACTTGCAGGCCCAAAAGAATATCAGTTTCTTGCAAAGTATTCAGGACATAAAGATTAAACCGGAGCCGGTTTAGGATTCTTCTTCGGCTCACTGTGAAGACTGAGGGTCAGCTTGCTCCGGATCTTCGTCGGCTTCTGGCAGCTGCTGGAAATCAGGAGTGCTCCAGTCAATCTTGGCAAGGGCGCGGAAATATACTTCATCGTTTATGAGTTCTGACGGATCAATGTCAGGAGCGAAGGTATGCTTACGAACGGGTGGGATCAGATTTTCGGTGTCATAAATCGGCCGCTCCACCCACGCATTCTCTTGATCATAACCCGGATGATACCTTGTTAAGTCCGCTTCATCAGCAAGCTTACTGGCAAGAGGGCGCATATCTTTGGTTAAAGCGCAAAGATCTTCAGCAGAGAAGGCTGACCCGTCTTCTTTCATGCTGGGATAACCATTCATGGCCTCTGCCGGATCAAAATCGAGAACCCATGCCTTGGCCCGGGTTAACGCCATGAGAGAGCCAGCTCTTGCAGCGGATTTCTTCACTTCAACAAGTCGAGCAGGCAAGATAGATAATTTCTCCAGAGTACCTTGGATGGTGGTTGGCGCCGGTTTATTGTGCGACATAGCACTGATGGCCCTCTGAGCACCGGAGTAGAGTTGTTCCACCAAGGTATAAGCAGCCTTTAGTTTC
This sequence comes from Secale cereale, assembly GCA_902687465.1. Taxonomy (NCBI): domain Eukaryota; kingdom Viridiplantae; phylum Streptophyta; class Magnoliopsida; order Poales; family Poaceae; genus Secale; species Secale cereale. The sequence goes on from LR738710.1 coordinate 647,153,421, forward strand.
CTCTGTACATCATCTCCAAGATGAGTCACGCGCCTCCGTGTATACAAGTGATGAGTTAAATCGGAGCAGTATAAGATTGCAAGGATACAAACATATGAAAACAAGTACTCACCGAAGATAGCAGATGTCATATCGTCTATATGCTGCTTTAACCCGGATAACTCCTCCGTCACCGGGTTAAAAGCAGCCTCCGCGTCCTTGGCTCTTTTCTCTAAAGCAGCCCTCTGTACCTCCCAAGTGGACCGCTTCGCTTCAAAATCTTTTTTGAGATTCTCCATACTCGCTAAAGCAACGGAAAGCTCCTCTTTGGCTTTAGTTGAAGCAGTCTCTTGAAAGGCCAGGTTATTCCGGAGTTCAGTTGTCTCCGAAGCCCTCCGGTTCAAGTCAGCCTGCAGAAGACAGAAAATGTTAGGAGAACAGTTCAATCAAAAGTCTCAAGCACATAACAAGTTATGCACTCGACACTTGGGGGCTAATGTACAATTGAAGTGAAAGAAAGCAACTGTTTCAAACAAGTGCCAAGCACATAACAAAGTTATATCCTTGGCACTTGGGGGCTAATGTAAGGTCATTCTCAAACATGGAAGAAGTCCCGATTTACCAGCAATGGAGTAAACCGGCCCTTGGGGGCTATATATGCAAATCAAGCTATTTCAGTTAATCTATCAAAGTCCCGGTTCATCCTAAAGGCTAAACCGGCACTTGGGGGCTACTATGGCGTAATGGTACAACTGCAAGATACAAGCAGAAATGAAAGGCGAAGGGAAAGAAGTTACCTCATATTTCTCCTTCATCATGTTTACCAAACCGGCCTCATGGTCGCGGCTGGTGAAGAGCCGGTTCAGATACCCAGAGTGGAGCTCCTGGGCACTGAGCTGGGCATAACTAGACAAGTCAGTACTCCACTTGCCTTTATCTTTTTGGAGAACCTCCTCCTTGGCAGTATGTCTGGCCAAGATAACAGGTTCCGCAGGAGCAGAAAAACCTATTCCGGTAAACTCAACATCTTCTGTTGAGGCAGCAGTTGGCCTGGGGGATCATCAGTGCGGGCCGGACTAACGGGAGCCGGGCTAGCCCGAGGAGGACTAACCCGGACAGGGCTGACCGGTTCAGCAGCGTTCTCCATGGCGTCGCCCCCGGAGCAGCAAGATACTCTTGGTCCATTGGGGAAGGATCATTGAGCGGAACCTCGGTGTTCTCTTCTAGAGGATTGGCAGCTTCAACATCCTCGGCCGGTTCAGAAGTGTTTCCGGCTGCTGGTTTATTTAATTTCGTCTTCTTACTAGGCTTGGGCATACTGAAAGATTAAAAGAGTAATGAAAATCACAAAGTCAAAACGGAAAGGTAAACCGAACATTTGGAAAGATGACTTACCCAGGAACGGTCTTAAGCACCGGGACTTGGGTGGCAGTTGACTCGCCGGAAGAAGACAGAGGAGCTTCCTGATAGTTGGGATCAGACGGTTTAAGAGGTTTGCGAATAAGACCTGATTTTGGATGAAGAAGGGTTGGAGTAAGCAAAACCTCTGAGCGGCGTCTGCGAGCTGGCGTGTTGGGTAATCCGGATGATTCAACCACGTGACCACTATGGCGTGTGGTCCAGCGAGCCTCATGCTGCTGTTTCTTCAAAAGAAAGTTGAGATCCAATTGAGCATAAGGGTGAGAAAATGGATACTTCCGGGCTACCCGGCGAATCTTGGGTGGCAACGGTTCTGAATCAGATGAGAGAGAAATTACCTCAACTTCATCCGCTTTACTCCCCTCTGCCGGATCCTGAGAAAAGACATTATTGACATAAATGCAGACAAAGGGAAATCAAAGGACATAAGAGTCATGCAGTACCTCAGAAACCGGATCATCTTCTTCGGGGTTTGAACCGGAAGCGGTGGCAGGTTTCTTCTTATGTTTCTTTGTGGCTAAGCTCTTCTTGCGAGTTGGCTTCGCCGGTTTGTCTTGAGCCTTCTTCTTCCAGAAGGGGTCATTCGCCTGTGTAAAGGGGTAAAAACATATTGAAGACAAGCAATATGGACGGATTAAAGCAAAAAGAAAGGACAGAAGAATATTACCGACGGCGGTTTGTTGTTTACACAGAAGGGTGCTAAACCGGTCCGGCCGCAATCCTCCAAGGGGATGTTCAGCATCTTCTTAGCAGACTCAGTAACTTCGTTGTCTGGAAGCACTGTAGCTGAAAAACGCTGAGGGTCCTTCGGATTACCGGTGTACTCGCACATTAGACCGGATCGCCGGCTTAACGGGAGAATGCTCCAAGAGAGCCAGCAGCGGACAAAATCAACCCCGGTTAAACTGTTGGCTACGAAAGCCCTGAGTTTGGACAGCTGGGGGGCATATCGAGCCCGGTCTTGGGCACTCAGACGTTGCGGGAAGGGGTGATCCGCTGTCAAGCGATAAGGACGGTAACCCGACAGCGGATTTTCTTCCTCTGGTGAAGTGTCCTTGCAATAGAACCAAGTTTGATTCCACTCCTTGGGGTGGCTGTGAAGAGTGGCATGAGGGAAGCTAACATCTTTCCTCTTCTGGATGCTCACGCCGCCAAGTTCAGTATGGGGCCCGTCGGAGAACTCAGTCCGGCGATTCAGATGGAAGAAATCCCGGAATAGCTCTACGGATGGCTCCTCTTGCAGATATGCTTCTGAGAAGACTTGGAAGTTGCAGATGTTTGATATAGAATTGGGACCTACATCCTGTGGATGGAGTTGAAAATCGGCTAAAATGTCGCGGAAGAACTTTGAACCGGGAGGGCTAAAACCCCGGGCCAGATGATCGAAAAAGACTATGGTCTCTCCCTCCTTAGGCTTAGGAGGACACTCTTTCCCAGGCGGCCGCCAGTACAGAACCTCCTTCGGACCCAGAACGCCAATTGAGGCCGCATCAACTAAATCGTCCTCGGTGATCCGGGACAGAACCCAGTTGCAGGCAACAAACTGTTTCGCCGTGGAAGCCATCTTTTTCAAAGAAGGAATGCTGAAAGATACAATACAAGATCCGATTTATGATCTGCACTACAGTGAACCGACACGTTCTATGAAAGCATTGATCTAATTGACGGTTTAAACAAGGGACTAATGGTATCTACTGATCCGGAGCAAGTATGAACGAGACAGCTACCGTTTTATGAATATAGAAGGAGAAAGTTAAACCGCCAATTACAGGATGCAGGCCTAACTCTAAACCATCAGTGCAGGCATGTAAGGCGCGGGTTACAATTGAACCGGTGACATAAGCAGATAAGTTGCAGATCTAAAATGTGAGGAACAACTTTCACATGAGCAGTGGTAAAATATGGATCTACGGCACGGGGAAAATCAAGATAATTCAAGTCATATCCATCGCAGACAGTGAAGGTTTCTACAGATCCAATCTAAGCTAGCAGTATTGGAGGAACTAAAATTATAAAGGTGGAGCAGAGTCATGCGCACGAGAGTTGACCTAAAAGTTTCGCATCTACAACTAAAGAACGGCCTACGGTGATGAACTGCGAAGAACAAGGGTTCGTGGGCAAGCTACAGAGAAACCCTAGAGCTAAGATCTATGGAGAAGAAGAAGTAACGTACCCGAGGAAGCAAGGGACAGCGACGAGTCTCTGGACGCGCTCAGGTTGATGTAGCGGCCGGGCTTGGTGACGACGACGAGCTCGAAGGACGGCGGTGGAGCTTGAGCGCTGGAGGCCAGAGGAAGACGAAGCAGAGGGGGTAAAGAGATGGCCCTCGGCCCTATTTATAGGCCGAAGATATAAAACGGCAGGCGCGGGAATCAAGGAGACCAAAAATTAGATATGGATTGAGCTGTTGCCTCGATCTTTGGAGCTTTAATCAATAAAGGTAAAAAGCAGGTGGAGGCATTGAATGCACGGATGATGTCACGATGGTTCAAAGCGACACAGAGGGATGATGTCATGCCGGTTTACCAAGCATACGGAAGCTGCGGAAATGAAAAGTTGTACCAGACTTTGGAGATTGACATGAACAGGTTCAAATCAATCTGGGGCCTAATGTCAGGGATATTACTACCAGGTACAAACCGTCCAGGAGGGTCCGGTTTAAGTTAACAAGATTGTATTACCAGAAGCCCAGCTTAGTATGGAGTACGAGGTTATAGCCCAGAAGGCTTAGAGCCCATACAATAGGGCCCATAACTTGTAAACCGTCATAGTATGTAAACTTGGGATGTAAGGTAGAAAGAGTAGAGACCGAGGCAGACACGATTATGAGCCGGCCTCGGGACTCTGTAAACCGGACCGGGCATCACCTCTTATATAAAGGGACGACCCGGCGACGGTTCAGGACAAGAAACAACAGCTCGAGACACAAGCAAGGCGGATTCGCTCCCTGGTCATCGAAGCCCAAGCAATACCACACCAAACTAGACGTAGGCTTTTACCTTCATCGAAGGGGCCGAACTAGTATAAAATCCCTATGTCCTTCGTCCGCTTTAACCCCTTTAAGCTAACCCGTAGCGATGGCCTCACGACTAAGTCCTTTTGCTAGGACATCTGCCATGCTAAATCCACGACACGGACCCTACGGGTTCGAGAACTATGTAGACATGACCGAGACTCATCTCTGGTCAATAACCAATAGCGGAACCTGGATGCTCATATTGTCTCCTACATATTCAACGAAGATCTTTATCGTTCAAACCGCACAACAACATCGGTGTTCCCTTTGTCATCGGTATGTTAGTTGCCCGAGATTCGATCGTCGGTATCTCAATACCTAGTTCAATCTCGTTGCCGGCAAGTCTCTTTACTCGTTCCGTAATACATCATCTCGTGACTAACTCATTAGTAATTTGCTTGCAAGGCTTATTATGATGTGTATTACCGAGAGGGCCCAGAGATGCCTCTCCGACACTCGGAGTGACAAACCCTATTCTTGATTTATGCCAACACCACGAACACCTTCGGAGACACCTGTTGTCGGGGATATACCCCGTGGCGTAAACCGGCCGGACTTGGCGACTCATGGGTGACCCGGCGAGCGGGCCAGAGGAACGACAAGACCCGGTGGCCCAGAAGGCGGTTTATGGAAGGACCGGTTCATGTTATGGTGGGCTGGTTTATGAGGAAAGCACAAGGAATATTCTCCTACAAAGAAAACAAGACTAGGACTCCTTGTAATAGAGTAATCCTAATCCTACTAGGACTAGTCATGTAACCCGCCCCTTCAACATATATAAGGAGGGGCAGGGCTTCCCAAAGAGGGACAAGTTTTCGCAAGCAACAACAAACAAGTTTCTAGGGCTAGACACAAAGAGCCGGTTTACCGGCGACACCATGAGGATCATAATGAGACCTAATCTCAAACAGCATGTAGGGCTATTATCGGAGGATGTTTCCCGGGGCCCGAAGCTGTCTAAATCCTTGTCTTGCGTTGTGTCTCTCGATTCCGCTCAACCCCTCTCAAGCTACTACATAGATGCGCGGCCTCACGACTAAGTCCTTACCCTAGGACATCTGCCGTGACAATTCCACGATAGTTGGCGCCCACCGTGGGGCCTGCGTACGGTGGTGATGAGTTCTTGAAGGGATCTCTCCTAGGGATTGAAGAGCTCGTGATTTCATCAGATGAACAACAGCCAGGAAATTAGGGTTTCGTTTGCGCACCATGGCCGCGATCTGCAATACGTCGAGACCAAAAGAAAATCGATCTTCACTGCTGCGCCAATCCATCAAATCGCCGGATCATCAATGGTGCAAAGCCCACGCGTAATCATCCAAGTGCTCGTACGTATGGTCGTCCGCAGGTGCATCAAGTCCTGAGGCGTATCGGTTACTCTCCTGCTGCTACTCCCACGATCATGGAGCAAAGATCCAAGGAAAAATACTACTTCTAGTAGTAGTGCGCGTGATCAAGTCTCAAAGTGAGCTCATCTTGATTAGTACTAATCATAGTACGGGTCTGATTCTTTATTCCGTCTATCAACGGAAGCCGGCGACCGGTGGAGTTTTGCTTGATTCGGTTTTGCTAGGGGAGGAGTCAGCGACTCGGAAGTGGACAACAGTCTCCGCCCCTACGGCCAGACCTCTGGCTGCTGCTCTACCGTAACCCGTCCCGCCAGTGCCACTCCAACGCGGCCGCGCCGAGCCGCCGCTGGCCTTGCTCTACCTCACCTCCATAGCAGCCGCCTGCCTCCGCCGTTGCCGGCCTCACCGTCGTCTCTGCGGCCTCAACGGCTCACCTCCGTGGTTTCGCATCAAGCCGCCAGCGTCCGCCGTGAGCAGCCAAGCCGCCCGGGTCGTCGTTGCCTCCACCTCCGGCCTCCGCCTCAAGGCCGTCGGCGTAAGTGGGGGGGGATGAGAGAGCTGGTGCGAAGGGTTTGATGCTCAGTACGTCACCAAAACCGATGGGGGATTGATTTCCGTTTGTACGCCGAACCCTGCAATCTGTCAAAGTAGCAATTTCCGTCGAGACGGATAAAAGAGAATTTCCGAGGTGGATCTGCCGGGTTCTATCAATCAGTGAGCGGACTGCTAGTACAAACTGGGTCAAATAAATAGTCAAAGGAAAAGAAAGCTACAAGCTCGGATTCCTCCTGCGGTTCACTTCGTTGAAACGTCGCGCCGCCGCTGTCGCGGCCTTGTCTCTGCCGCGAGGCCGTCGTGTCTGAAACACCCGGCGTTCTGCTGTGAGCCGCCAAGCGCCACGGACTCACCTGTGAGTCGCCGCTCCCGCTGTCATGTCCCGCGTTGTGGCCAAACCGCCATCTCAATTGCAGTTGGAACCAAGCCGGTTTTTCCTACGCCGATGATGAGTTGCCATTGTCCGAGGGCCCCGACTGCGCCTGTGAGTTGTTGTCCATCTCAACTACAGTGGTAAACCGCCATACCTGTCCAGAAACCAAAGCTAATCATCATTCCAACTGCAAGTTGATCAAAGCTAAAAGCAATCAGATCTAGTATTGTCTCCCTCCGATCGGATACGACCTCAGGGGCTCAAGAAGGAAAGAAAGGAGGTTTGGACGAGGCAGAATCCCTCAAGCCCTGGACGTAGAGCCGCTGGACTCCGCCTGTGAACTGCCTCGATCTCACTTCCGCGGCCCGGTCAGTGCCGCAGCCCGCCCCGTCCGACGTCGCTTAAACCACCGTGCCTTGAACCGGCCGCGGGGTTGTAAATCAGCTGCAAGTTGTTGCCGTCAAACCGCCTCCATCTTGTACTGCATCGGGGCCTCCATCTCCGCTGGCGGGTCTTGCTACTACGGCCGTGTGGCCGCGGCCTCTGCCGAGTCACTACGGGCTGGAGGAAAATCCGGACGACCCCACGACAATCTGCCGACCTGCCACCTCCGCCTTGGGGTACCTGCTTGGTGGGAGGATAGGCGGATTAATCCTGTGCTGTTAAGAAGAACAGAGGTTATCTACAGACATTGCGTACGGATCATCTGTCGTACTAATGCACCAGGTGATGTCCATCCAGTTTACTTTATCAGTAATTACTTGTTAATTTTTTTGTGAAAACAACCACTCTGCCCTATAGTGTTGTTATATATAGGTAAATTATTCATTATAAAAGTGGTGTTATACTGCGGATGCACGTTTGGCTGTGCCGCATGGCTCCACGGGCACGCGTGTCGCGGTCCAGGTTACATCAAACGCGCCAGCTAACTCGCCCGTCCGCACCACCTTACAAACGCCACGGACGAGTCACCCCGTCCACCCTCACGACAGGTTCATGGTCGTCTCTCGCGACCGCGCCGGTTTACAACGTCATGGCCGTCTTGCGCGACCGCGCCAGCTTACAACAAAGAGGACAACTAGCCCGTCGGCACCGGCCGACCCATCTGTTCTTCGAGCAAATCAGGTGTTATCCCTCCTATATACTTTATCAGGACATTTTAATTCCTCTGAGTAACACTACACTGCCCTATTGGTGTTTGTTATATATAGTTCACGCGTCCGCGCCGGTTTACAACGCGGGGGACAACTTGCTCATCTGCGCCGGCTTACAACACTGCGGCCGACTCATGTGTCTGTGCTGCCTATGATGTTGCGGTCGTTTTTACTGTCCGCCCTGCGGTACGGTCTATTCAACATGTCGGATTGGCTAACGGACACCGATGAGGATCATAAGGCCCAAATACATCAGGTGATATCCATCTAAATCTATTTTCTTGGTATATATTGTTTTCCTCGAGAAAACAGTTACTTTGATCCGTATATTTTGATATGCAGGACAGTTATTTATTAAAGGGACCAAAGAGAGTTTGTTGCACAGCACAACTCAAACATAGGTATCCGGCGAGCACAGCTCAGGAATATGTCACATGGGGGCTTCTGCATGCCAAGGAGTCTCTATGGCCTCTTAAACTGGCGCGCCCGATACACCGGGGAATCAGCCATCTTTTTTCGCAAAGAGTATCACATGGGGGCTTTCCAAAGAAGCCTTCCATGGCCTCTTAAATCGGCGCCCTTGATAGAATCGAGGAATCACCCGTGTTCTTTACACAAAGGAGTATCACATGGGGGCTTCCAAAGAATTTTTCCATGGCCTCCTAAATCGGCGCCCTTGACAAATCAAGGAATCAGCCACCTTATCTATACAAACAAGAATCACATGGGGGCTTCCGCGGGCAAGGAAGTTTCCCATGGTCTCTTGAGCCGGCGGCGGTATGAAGCCCATCATAAGAGCACTGCTCTGGTTGCTTCGGCAATTTCCACATGATGATGAGGGGTGAAAAGGGGTTTTGATGCCTAGCACAACTCAAACATATGCCCCGATGAGCAAACGGCTCACACACTACCTGGGGGCTCGCATCGAGTTGAATACCCTTGTACTCCCTTCGTTCCTAAATACAAGTCTTTGGAGAGATTCCACTATGGACTATATACGGAGCAAAATGAATGAATCTACACACTAAAATGCATCTATATACATCCGTATGTGGTTCATAGTGGAATCTCTAGAAATACTTATATTTAGGAACGGAGGGAGTAGTGAACATGGCTTGGAAGCCCGGTGCATGCACCTAAAACCCCGGATTAACCTGCCTGCATCAAGTAAATCACGCCGTCCAGGTAAACCTGGTATGACCCGTTGAACCTGCCACAAGTCAATCCTTCGGGACCCTGAACTTGGCCACGTTAAATTGACGATCATCGAGTTGATTACCTAAAGACAAAATCTTTACGAGATTTTGAAACATTGGGTAGCTGGGCATCGATGATTTGGTTAAGGATTGCGGAGCATCTTGACAGGCTTTGCTAAAATGGTTAATGACAGTAGCCTGGCAGCTCGTAAAAAGCCTCGAATTTGGAGCTTGGCAGCTCGTAAAAAGCCTCGACTACATGGTCTTATTTGCCCAGAAACTTTATTTTTCATTTTTTACGTTTTCAAATATCTTTATCTTCAAGGTCATTGGTTTTTAACCAAGTCCATTGATTCAAGACCGGACAATTACAAGGTGGTCCATATGTCTATAGAGCTAAAGTCTGGGTCACGAACACCAGCACTAGTTAAACCGGAGTTCATCATAACCCGGTTCGGTTTTCATGAAGGACCGGCAAATAATCAAGGGAGTCATCAACACTTGTGCCTTGGATCATTATCTTTGACTACCGGATTAAGGTTAATCGTGACACACTTAATCACAGGACACTTTGAACATTGTTTTATGCAGAAGCAGATAATGACCGGTGTTCACTAACCCGGCCTGGCTTTTGACTATAAGTCGCCAGTATGAGATAAGATAATGACCGGTGTTTATTAAACCGGCCTGGCCTTTGACTATAAGTCGCCAGTATGAGATAAGATAATGACCGGTGTTTATTAACCCGGCCTGGTTTTGTTTATAAACCGGCAATCAATGATAGTCACCAATGTTCAAGTTTTGGGGTATCATCCTTACTACACTGGCTTGGTAAAACCAACCGTGTGATCAAACATTACTGGAACCGGTCTTCAAACCGGATTATATTCTTCAAATCTTTAAATAGCCAACATGGCTGGATGTTTATTATGGTTATCAATAACCAATATTATGATTGAGGTTTTCAAAGTCGCTTCAGCGCAATGGATATCATATTGTCAATGGTATGATTTATTTTACAAAGGAATAGTCCCGAGTCGCTGCAGGCTTACAACCCGGCACTTGGGGGCTACATTATTCAAATTGAGATTACATCAAATACACAAGTCTCATGTCGCTGCAAGCATGCACCATGACACTTGGGGGCTAATGCAAAGTCATTTTTTGCTCACCTCATTGAAGACCCGAATCATCACATTGTAATGAGCCGGCCCTTGGGGGCTATCGATTGCTCTTGTCAACAATTCAAGGTACACAAGTATTAATCCATTATATCGAAGGGTCCACTGCTCAGTTGGTAAAGCACAAAGCTCTTAACCTTGTGGACGTGGGTTCAAGCCCTATGTTGGGAGTTACATTATATAATGTTATTTGCAATGGTTATATATACAAAGTCCCTGCTCATTATTTTATAATGACCCGGCCCTTGGGGGCTACACATTGCTATTCAAGTTTATATGATCATATATGCAAAGTCCCTACTCATTATTGCATAATGACCCGGCCCTTGGGGGCTACACCGATTGAAGTTTTTATGAGTATAAGGCAATTACAAGTCCCGGGTTGCTGCAAGCATGACAACCCGGCACTTGGGGGGCTACATATGTGGAATATTCAGTTTTTACTAGTGATTGGGATGATCAATCTGGATTTCTTCAAGGTTGCAACATTTATATTGAAACAAGCCTTAAGCTATCACTATGTTCTCTTCTAAAGACTTCGGGGCTACAGTCATAAACCGGCAAGTTCTACATTTTCAAACCGGCTGAATATCAGTTGAATATTTGAAGACCAATATTTTTGTCAAATTAGAGCATTGAAGGCCGATTCAAATGGATTCTTGATTTACAATATTTCTTATGCAAGCAAGTTGATTATGAAGCTGGTCTGTTGACCTGGATTTTCTAGAAGAAGGAATGGACAAAGGACTTAAGGATGGTCAGGTGCCGATTTACAAGAATTCTTAACCCGGAGCACAGCCTATCAAATTTGTTCTTGTGTTTATTATGCAGCATAAGTTTACCATGGATAAATCCAAGCTAAACTGGGGGCTAATGTCGGGGATATACCTCGTGGCGTAAACAGGCCGGACTTGGCGACTCATGGGTGACCCGGCGAGCGGGCCAGAGGAACGACAAGACCCGGTGGCCCAGAAGGCGGTTTATGGAAGGATCGGTTCATGTTATGGTGGGCCGGTTTATGAGGAAAGCACAAGGAATATTCTCCTACAAAGGAAACAAGACTAGGACTCCTTGTAATAGAGTAATCCTAATCCTACTAGGACTAGTCATGTAACCCGCCCCTTCAACATATATAAGGAGGGGCAGGGCTCCCCAAAGAGGGACAAGTTTTCGCAAGCAACAACAAACAAGTTTCTAGGGCTAGACACAAAGAGCCAGTTTACCGGCGACACCATGAGGATCATAATGAGACCTAGCCTCAAACAGCATGTAGGGCTATTACCGGATGATGTTTCCCGGGCCCCGAAGCTGTCTAAATCCTTGTCTTGCATTGTGTCTCTCGATTCCGCTCAACCCCTCTCAAGCTACTACATAGATGCGTGGCCTCACGACTAAGTCCTTACCCTAGGACATCTGTCGTGACAATTCCACGACACTTGTAGAGCATCTTTATAATAACCCAGTTACGTTGTGACATTTGATAGCACACAAGGTGTTCCTCCAGTATACGGGAGTTACATAATCTCATAGTCGTAGGAACATGTATAAGTCATGAAGAAAGCAATAGCAGTAAAACTAAACGATCATAGTGCTAAGCTAACGGATGGGTCTTGTCCATCACATCATTCTCCTAATGATGTGATCTCGTTGATCAAATGACAACTCATGTCTATGGCTAGAAAACATAACCATCTTTGATCAATGAGCTAGTCTAGTAGAGGCACACTAGGGACATTCTATTTGTCTATGTATTCACACATGTACTAAGTTTCCGGTTAATACAATTCTAGCATGAATAAATGACATTTATCATGATATAAGGAAATACAAATAGCATCTTTATTATTGCCTCTAGGGAATATTTCCTTCAGTTAATCACATGGCGGTGTGAACTAGATTATTGACTCTAGTAAAATCTTTGGGTATTAATCACATGGCGATGTGAACTATGGGTGTTGATCACATGGCGATGTAAACTAGATTATTGACTCTAGTGCAAGTGGGAGACTGATGGAAATATGCCCTAGAGGCGATAATAAAATGGTTATTATTATATTTCCTTAATCATGATAAAGGCTTATTATTCATGCTAGAATTGTATTGATCGGAAACTTAAATACATGTGTGAATACATAAACAAATACCGTGTCCCTAGTGAGCTTCTACTAGACTAGCTTGTTGATCAAAGATGGTTAACATTTCTTAACCATAGACATGAGTTGACATTTGATAACGGGATCACATCATCAGGAGAATGATGTGATGGATAAGACCCATTCGTTAGCTTAGAATTTGATCGTACAGTTTATTGCTACTGCTTTCTTGTATGTCAAATACATGTTCCTTAGACCATGAGATCATGCAACTCCTGGATACCGGAGGAATACCTTATGTGCTATCAAACATCATGACGTAACTGGGTGATCGTAAAGATGCTCTACAGGTATCTCCGAAGGTATCTGTTGAGTTGGCATGGATCAAGATTGGAATTTGTGACTCCGAGTATTGGAGAGGTATCTCTGGGCCCTCTTGGTAATACACAGCATAAGAAGCCTTGCAAGCAAATGACTATGAGTTAGTTACGAGATGATGTATTATAGAACGAGTAAAGAGACTTCCCGATAACGATATTGAACTAGGTATAGAGATACCGACGATCGAATCTCGGGCAAGTAACATACCGATAGATAAAGGGAATTGTGTATGTTATCATAACGGTTAGACCAATAAAGATCTTCGTAGAATATGTAGGAACAATATGGGCATCCAGGTTCCTCTATTGGTTATTGACCAGACAGGTGTCTCGCTCATGTCTACATAGTTCTCGAACCCGTAGGGTCCGCATGCTTAACGTTCGTTGAGGATATAGTGTTATATGAGTTATGTGATTTGGTGACCGAATGTTGTTCGGAGTCCTGGATGAATCACGGACATGACGAGGAGCTCCGGAATAGTCGAAGGTAAATATTAATATACAGGATAATAGTTTTTTTATCTCCGGAAAGTTTCCGAAATTCACCGGAAGGGGTTGCAGATGTTTCCCGAAATGTTTGGGCACGAGAACATTTTATTTGGGCCAAGGGGTAAAGCCCACGAGGGTTTTGTAAAGTACAAAAGGAAGTTTTGCGGAGGCCAGGGGCCAAACGCCAGGGACCCTGACGTCTGGGGCTAGACACCCGGAGCCCTACCGTCTGGGCAAGGCGTCCGAGAAGGACTCTTGCCTTTCGGGGAAAACCGACTTTGAGGAGGCTTTTACTCCAAGTTTTGACCCCAGGGCTCAACATATAAATAGAAGGGCAGGACTAGCACCCAAGACACATCAAGATACACCAAGCCGTGTGCCGGCAACCCTGACCCTCTAGTTTATCCTCCGTCATAGTTTCTGTAGTGCTTGGTGAAGCCCTGCGGAGATTGTTTCTTCACCACCATCGTCACCACGCCGTCGTGCTGCCGAAACTCATCTACTACTTCGCCCCTCTTGCTGGATCAAGAAGGTGAGGACGTCATCGAGCTGAATGTGCAGGTGTCGTACGTTCGGTACTTGATCGGGACGGATTGTGAAGGTGTACAACTACATCAACCGCGTTGATAAACGCTAAGCCTTAGCGATCTTCAAGGGTATGAATATGCTCTCCCCCTCTCGTAGCTATGCATCTCCATGGATAGATCTTGCGTGTGCGTAGATTTTTTTTTTCCATGCAACGTTTCCCAACATAAACTTACTAATAAAGAATGAAAATGCATCAAAGATTGATTTGAAAAAAAACTAAGCTGCTGGAAGGGCAAGTTAATGTCTTATGGAGGTTGGTTGGTGCTCATTAATTCACTACTAACTAGTATGTCTATGCTCTTTGTTATCATTCTTCGAAGTACCTAAAGGGGTACGAAAGAGACTAGATTTTTATCGATCTCGATTTTTTTGGCAGGCTGATGATGTTAAGACAAAACATTGTCTGGCATTATGGGATATTATTGATGGAAATATGCCCTAGAGGCAATAATAAAATGGTTATTATTATATTTCGTTAATCATGATAAAGGGTTATTATTCATGCTAGAATTGTTGGGTAACGTAGCATAAATCAAAAAAATTCTACGTCTTCACCAAGATCCAACTATGGAGACATCTAGCAACGAGCAACTGAGAGTGCATCTACATACCGTTATGAAGATTGCGTGCGGAAGCTTTCAACGAAGCAAGGATGAAGTAGTCGTACTCTTCACGTTCTTCGTCACCGATGATCTAGCGCCGAACGGATGGCACCTCCGCGTTCAACACACGTACGGTGCAGCAACGTCACCTCCTTCTTGATCCAGCAAGGGGGGAGGAGAAGTCGTCAGAGATCCGGCAGCACGACGGCGTGATGACGGATGCAGTGGATGTCGCAGCAGGGCTTCGCCGGGCTGCCCTGCGTTGGGAGTATGGGGTGTGACAGGAGGGGGAGAGGCGCCAAGGATCAGGTGCGGCTGCCCTCTCCCCCCC
>LR738710.1:647168184-647206609 GCA_902687465.1 Secale cereale
ATATATATAGGGGCCAGGGGGGCGCCTGGACCCCTTGCAGATCCAATCTGCAAGGGGGCGGCGGCCAAGGGGGGGTTCCTTGCCCCCCAAGGCAAGTGGAGCCCCCCCTCCCCTTTAGGGTTGGAACCCTAGGCGCAGGGGAGGTGGGCCCCCTTTGGTGGTGCGCTAGCCCAGAGGGCTGGTCCCATCCCCTCGCGGCCTGGGGGCCCCACCGGGAGGGGTGGCCCCACCCGGTGGACCCCCGGGGCCCCTCCGGTGGTCCCGGGACGCTCCCGGTGACCCCCGGAGATCACCCGTTGGCCGAAACTGGACTTCCCATATATCAATCTTTACCTCCGGACCATTCCGGAACTCCTCGTGACGTCCGGGATCTCATCCGGGACTCCGAACAACTTTCGGGTTTTCCACGTGCATTAATCTCTACGACCCTAGCGTTACCGAACCTTAAGTGTGTAGACCCTACGGGTTCGGGAGACACGTAGACATGACCGAGACCACTCTCCGGTCAATAACCAACAGCGGGATCTGGATACCCATGTTGGTTCCCACGTGTTCCTCGATGATCTTCATCGGATGAACCACCGTGTCAAGGATTCACTCAATCCCGTATGTTATTCCCTTTGTCCATCGGTACGGTACTTGCCCGAGATTCGATCGTCGGTATCCCCGATACCTTGTTCAATCTCGTTATGGCAAGTCTCTTTACTCGATCCGTAATCCATCATCCCGTGACTAACTACTTAGTCACATTGAGCTCATTATGATGATGTCTTACCGAGTGGGCCCAGAGGTACCTCTCCGTCATACGGAGTGACAACATCCCAGTCTCGGTTCGTACCAACTCAACAGACACTTTCGGAGATACCCGATGCGTACCTTTATAGCCATCCAGTTACGTTGTGACGGTTGGCACACCCAAAGCACTCCTACGGTATCCGGGAGTTGTACAACCTCATGGTCTAAGGAATAAATACTTGACACTGAAAAGCTTATGCATTACGAACTATACGATCTCGTGTTATGCTCAAGTTTGGGTCTTGTCCATCACATCATTCTCCTAATGATGTGATCCCGTTATCACCGACATCTCATGTCCATGGTCAGGAAACCATGACCATCTGTTGATCAACGAGCTGGCTACTAGAGGCCTACCAGGGACTCAATGTGATCTGTGTATTCGCACATGTATCGCTGTTTCCGTACAATACAATTCAAGCATGAATAACAGACGATTATCATGAACAAGGAGATATAATAATAATACTTTTATTATTGCCTCTAGGGCATATCTCCAACAGTCTCCCACTTGCACTAGAGTCAATAATCTAGTTACATTGTGATGAATCGAACACCCATAGAGTTCTGGTGTTGATCATGTTTTGCTCGTGAAAGAGGTTTAGTCAACGGGTCTGCTACATTCAGATCCGTATGCACTTTACAAATATCTATATCTCCATCATGAACATAATTCCGGATGGAGTTGAAACGGCGCTTGATGTGCTTGGTCTTCTTGTGAAACCTGGGCTCCTTGGTAATAGCAATAGAACCAGTGTTGTCACAGAAGAGAGTCATCGGGCTTGACGCGCTTGGAATGACTCCTAGGTCGGTGATGAACTCCTTCATCCAGACTCCTTCATGCGCTGCTTCAGAAGCAGCTATGTACTCCGCTTCACATGTAGATGCTGCCACCACGCTTTGCTTGCAACTTCACCAGCTGACTGCCCCTCCATTCAAAATGTACACGTATCCGGTTTGTGACTTAGAGTCATCCAGATCTGTGTCGAAGCTAGCATCGACGTAACCCTTTACGACGAGCTCTTCGTCACCTCCATAAACGAGAAACATATCATTAGTCCTTTTTAGGTACTTCAGGATGTTCTTGACCGCTGTCCAGTGTTCCGTACCGGGATCACTTTGGTACCTCCCTACCAAACTTATGGCAAGGTTCACATTAGGTCTGGTACACAGCATGGCATACATGATAGAACCTATTGCCGAGGCATAGGGAATGACACTCATCTTTTCTCTATCTTCTGCCGTGGTCGGCGACTGAGTCTTACTCAATCTCATACCTTGCAAAACAGGCAAGAATCCTTTCTTAGACTGATCCATATTGAACTTCTTCAATATTTTGTCAAGGTATGTACTTTGTGAAAGACCAATGAGGCGTCTCGATCTATCTCTATAGATTTTGATGCCTAATATGTAAGCAGCTTCTCCAAGGTCCTTCATTGAAAAACTTTTATTCAAGTAGGCCTTTACATTTTCCAAGAATTCTATATCATTTCCCATCAGCAATATGTCATCCACATATAATATGAGAAATGCTACAGAGCTCCCACTCACTTTCTTGTAAATACAGGCTTCTCCATAAGTCTGTATAAAGCCAAACGCTTTGATCACCTCATCAAAGCGAATATTCCACCTCCGAGATGCTTGCACCAGCCCGTAAATCGAGCGCTGGAGCTTGCATACCTTGTTAGCGTTCTCTGGATCGACAAAACCTTCCGGTTGCATCATATACAACTCTTCCTTGAGGAAGCCATTAAGGAATGCTGTTTTGACGTCCATTTGCCATATCTCATAATCATAGAATGCGGCAATAGCTAACATGATTCTGACTGACTTCAGCATCGCTACGGGAGAGAAAGTCTCGTCGTAGTCAATCCCTTGAACTTGTCGATAACCCTTAGCGACAAGCCGAGCTTTATAGATGGTCACATTACCATCCGCGTCTGTCTTCTTCTTAAATATCCATTTATTTTCTATGGCGTGCCTATCATCAGGCAAGTCCACCAAAGTCCATACTTTGTTTTCATACATGGATTCTATCTCGGATTTCATGGCTCCTAGCCATTTATTGGAATCTGGGCCCGCCATCGCTTCTTCATAGTTCGAAGGTTCACCGTTGTCTAACAACATGATTTCTAGCACAGGGTTGCCGTACCACTCTGGTGCGGAACGTACCCTTGTGGACCTTCGAAGTTCAGTAGTAACTTGATTTGTATCTTCATGATCATTATCATTATCTTCCTCCCTTGTCGGTGCAGGCACCTCAGGAACAGTTTCCTGCGCTGCGCTACTTTCCGGTCCAGGAGGGGTGACTGTCACCTCATCAAGTTCTACTTTTCTCCCACTCACTTCTTTCGAGAGAAACTCTTTCTCCAGAAAGTATCCATTCTTGGCAACAAAGACTTTGCCTTCGGATCTGTGGTAGAAGGTGTACCCAATAGTTTCCTTTGGGTATCCTATGAAGACGCATTTCTCCGATTTGGGTTCGAGCTTTTCAGGTTGAAGTTTCTTGACATAAGCATCGCAACCCCAAACTTTCAGAAACGACGGCTTCGGTTTCTTGCCAAACCAAAGTTCATATGGAGTCGTCTCAACGGATTTTGACGGAGCCTTATTTAAAGTGAATGCGGCAGTCTCTAAAGCATAACCCCAAAAAGATAGCGGTAAATCGGTGAGGGACATCATAGATCGCACCATGTCCAACAGAGTACGATTTCGACGTTCGGACACACCATTACGTTGAGGTGTTCCGGGCGGTGTCAATTGTGAAACAATTCCACAGCTTCTAAGGTGTGTGCCAAATTCATGACTTAAATATTCACCCCCACGATCCGATCGCAAGAACTTTATTTTTCTGTCACGTTGATTCTCAACCTCATTCTGAAATTCCTTGAACTTTTCAAAGGTCTCAGACTTGTGTTTCATCAAATAGATATACCCGTATCTACTCAAGTCATCCGTGAGGGTGAGAACACAACGGTAGCCTCCGCGAGCCTCAACACTCATTGGACCGTACACATCGGTATGTATGATTTCCAGCAAGTTGGTTGCTCGCTCCATTGTTCCGGAGAACGGAGTCTTGGTCATCTTGCCCAAGAGGCATGGTTCGCACGTGTCAAATGATTCATAATCAAGAGACTCTAGAAGTCCATCCGAATGGAGCTTCTTCATACGTTTGACACCAATATGACCAAGGCGGCAATGCCACAAGTATGTGGGACTATCATTATCAACTTTACATCTTTTGGCATCTACACTATGAATATGTGTATCACTACGTTCGAGATTCATCAAAAATAAACCATTGACCAGCGGGGCATGACCATAAAACATATCTCTCAAATAAATAGAACAACCATTATTCTCCGATTTGAAAGAATATCCATCTCGCATAAGACAAGATCCAGAAACAATGTTCATGCTCAAAGCTGGTACTAAATAACAATTATTCAGGTTCAAAACTAATCCCGAGGGTAGATGTAGAGGTAGCGTGCCGACAGCGATCACATCGACCTTGGAACCATTCCCGACGCGCATCGTCACCTCATCCTTCGCCAGTCTCCGTTTATTCCGCAGCTCCTGTTTTGAGTTACAAATGTGAGCAACTGCACCGGTATCGAATACCCAGGAGCTACTACGAGTGCTGGTAAGGTACACATCAATAACATGTATATCATATATACCTTTGACGTTGCCGGCCTTCTTGTCTGCTAAATATTTGGGGCAGTTCCGCTTCCAGTGACCCGTTCCCTTGCAATAAAAGCACTCAGTCTCAGGCTTGGGTCCATACTTTGGCTTCTTCCCGGCAACAGGCTTGCCAGGCGCGGCAACTTGCTTGCCGTCCTTCTTGAAGTTCTTCTTTCCCTTGCCTTTCTTGAACTTAGTGGTTTTATTGACCATCAACACTTGATGTTCTTTCTTGATGTCAACCTCCGCTGATTTCAGCATCGAATACACCTCGGGAATGGACTTCTCCATCCCCTGCATATTGAAGTTCAGCACGAAGCTCTTGAAGCTTGGTGGGAGCGACTGGAGGATTCTGTCAACGACCGCTTCATCTGGGAGATTCATTCCCAGCTGAGACAAGCGGTTGTGCAATCCTGAAATCTTGAGGATGTGCTCACTGACAGAACTGTTCTCCTCCATCTTACAGCTGTAGAATGCGTCGGAGACATCATATCTCTCGACTCGGGCATGAGCTTGGAAAACCATTTTCAGCTCTTCGAACATCTCGTATGCTCCATGGTGCTCAAAACGCTTTTGAAGCCCCGATTCTAAACTATAAAGCATGCCGCACTGAACCAGGGAGTAATCATCACTACGCGACTGCCAGACGTTCAAAACGTCTTGGTCAGCATCGGGAGCAGGTGCATCACCTAGCGGTGCTTCTAGGACATATGATCTCTTGGCAGCTATGAGGATAATCCTCAGGTTACGGACCCAATCCGTATAGTTGCTACCATCGTCTTTCAGCTTGGTTTTCTCTAGGAACGCGTTGAAGTTGAGGGAAACCTGAGCGTGGGCCATTTGATCTACAAGAGATATTGTAAAGAATTTAGACTAAGTTCATGATAATTAAGTTCATCTTAATCAAATTTTAATGAACTCCCACTCAGAATGACATCTCTCTAGTCATCTAAGTGATACACGATCCGAATCGAGTAGTCCGTGTCCGATCATCACGTGAGACGGACTAGTCAAAAACGGTGAACATCTTCATGTTGATCGTATCTTCTATACGACTCGTGTTCAACCTTTCGGTCTTCCGTGTTCCGAGGCCATGTCTGTACATGCTAGGCTCGTCAAGTGAACCCTAAGTGTATTGCGTGTGTAAATATGTCTTACACCCGTTGTATGTGAACGTTAGAACCTATCACACCCGATCATCACGTGGTGCTTCGGAACAACGAGCTTTAGCAACGGCGCACAGTTAGGGGAAACACATTACTTGAAATTTTAGTGAGAGATCATCTTATTTACTACCGTCGTTCTAAGTAAACAAGATGCAAAAACATGATAAACATCACATGCAATCAATTAAAGTGACATGATATGGCCAATATCATCTTGCTCCTTGGATCTCCATCTTCGGGGCACCATGATCATCTTGTCACCGGCTCGACACCATGATCTTCATCATCATGATCTCCATCATCGTGTCTTGAGGAAGTCGTCACGCCAACTATTACTTCTACTACTATAGCTAACGTTTAGCAACGAAGTAAAGTAATTACATGGCGTTATTCAGTGACACGCAGGTCATACAATAATAAAGACAACTCCTATGGCTCCTGCCGGTTGTCCAGTTCATCGACATGCAAGTCGTGATTCCCTATTACAAAAACATGATCAATCTCATACATCACATATATCATTCATCACATCTTCGTTCTTGGCCATACCACGTCACAAAACACATGCTGCAAAAACAAGTTAGACGTCTCTAATTGTTGTTGCAAGTTTTACGTGGCTTCTATAGGATTTCTAGCAAGAACGTTTCTTACCTACGCCAAAACCACAACGTGATTTGTCAACTTCTATTTACCCTTCATAAGGACCCTTTTCATCGAATCCGATCCGACTAAAGTAGGAGAGACAGACACCCGCCAGCCACCTTATGCATCTAGTGCATGTCTGTCGGTGGAACCAGTCTCACGTAAGCGTACGTGTAAGGTCGGTCCGGGCCGCTTCATCCCACAATACCGCCGAATCAAGATTGACTAGTAACGGTAAGAAAGTTGAACAAGATCATACGCCCACAACTGCTTTGTGTTCTACTCGTGCAAGATGCTACGCATAAAACCTAGGCTCTGATGCCACTGTTGGGGAACGTAGCATAAATCAAAAAATTTCTACGTATTCACCAAGATCCAACTATGGAGACATCTAGCAACGAGCAACTAAGAGTGCATCTACATACCATTATGTAGATCGCGTGCGAAAGCTTTCAACGAAGTGGGGATGAAGTAGTCGTACTCTTCACGTTCTTCGTCACCGATGATCTAGCGCCGAACGGACGGCACCTCCGCGTTCAACACACGTACGGTGCAGCAACGTCACCTCCTTCTTGATCTAGCAAGGGGGGAGGAGAAGTCGTCAGAGATCCGGCAGCACGACGGCGTGATGACGGATGCAGTGGAGATCGCAGCAGGGCTTCGCCGGGCGCCCTGCGTGGGAGTTGGGAAGTGTGACGGGAGGGGGAGAGGCGCCAGGGCTGAGGTACGGCTGCCCTCTCCCCCCCCCCACATATATATAGGGGGCCAGGGGGGGCGCCAGCCCCCTGCAGATCCAATCTGCAAGGGGGGGCGGCGGCCAGGGAGGAGTCCCCCTCCCCCAAGGCAAGTGGCGGCCCCCCTCCCCTTAGGGTTTTAACCCTAGGCGCATGGGGAGGTGGGGCCCCCTTGTGGTGCGCCAGCCCAGAGGGCTGCACACATCCCCTTGCGGCCTAGGGGCCCCACCGGGATGGGTGGCCCCACCCGGTGGACCCCCGGGGCCCCTCCGGTGGTCCCGGGACGCTCCCGGTGACCCCCGGAGATCACCCGTTGGCCGAAACTGGACTTCCCATATATCAATCTTTACCTCCGGACCATTCCGGAACTCCTCGTGACGTCCGGGATCTCATCCGGGACTCCGAACAACTTTCGGGTTTCCACTTGCATTAATCTCTACGACCCTAGCGTTACCGAACCTTAAGTGTGTAGACCCTACGGGTTCGGGAGACACGTAGACATGACCGAGACCACTCTCCGGTCAATAACCAACAGCGGGATCTGGATACCCATGTTGGTTCCCACGTGTTCCTCGATGATCTTCATCGGATGAACCACTGTGTCAAGGATTCACTCAATCCCGTATGTTATTCCCTTTGTCCATCGGTACGGTACTTGCCCGAGATTCGATCGTCGATATTCCCAATACCTTGTTCAATCTCGTTATGGCAAGTCTCTTTACTCGATCCGTAATTCATCATCCCGTGACTAACTACTTAGTCACATTGAGCTCATTATGATGATGACTTACCGAGTGGGCCCAGAGGTACCTCTCCGTCATACGGAGTGACAACATCCCAGTCTCGGTTCGTACCAACTCAACAGACACTTTCGGAGATACCCGATGCGTACCTTTATAGCCACCCAGTTACGTTGTGACGGTTGGCACACCCAAAGCACTCCTACGGTATCCGGGAGTTGTACAACCTCATGGTCTAAGGAATAAATACTTGACACTGAAAAGCTTATGCATTACGAACTATACGATCTCGTGTTATGCTCAAGTTTGGGTCTTGTCCATCACATCATTCTCCTAATGATGTGATCCCGTTATCACCGACATCTCATGTCCATGGTCAGGAAACCATGACCATCTGTTGATCAACGAGCTGGCTACTAGAGGCCTACCAGGGACTCAATGTGATCTGTGTATTCACACATGTATCGCTGTTTCCGTACAATACAATTCAAGCATGAATAACAGACGATTATCATGAACAAGGAGATATAATAATAATAATTTTATTATTGCCTCTAGGGCATATCTCCAACAAGAATTGTATTGACCCGAAACTTAAATACATGTGTGAATACATAAACGAATACCGTGTCCCTAGTGAGCCTCTACTAGACTAGCTCGTTCATCAAAGATGGTTAAGGTTTCCTAACCATAGACATGAGTTGTCATTTGATGACGGGATCACATCATTATGAGAATGATTCGATGGACAAGACCCAACCGTTAGCATAGCATATGATCGTTCATTTTATTGCTACTGCTTTCTTAATGTCAAATACATGTTTCTTCGACCATGAGATCATGCAACTCCCGGATACCGGTGGAATACCTTATGTGCTATCAAACGTCACAACGTAACTAGGTGATCATAAAGGTGCTCTACAGGTATCTCCGAAGGTGTCTGTTGAGTTGGCATGGATCGAGACTGGGATTTGTCACTCCATATGACGGGGAGGTATCTTTGGGCCCTCTCGGTAATACAACATCACAAGAAGCTTGCAAGCAAAGTGACTAAGGACTTAGTTACGTGATGTTGCATTACGGAATGAGTAAAGAGACTTGACGGTAATGAGACTAAACTAGGTATGGAGATACCGACGATCGAATCTCAGGCAAGTACATATTGACAGACAAAGGGAACTACTTATGTTGTCATAAAGGTTCCACCGATAAAGATCTTCATAGAATATGTAGGAACCAATATGGGCATATAGGTCCCGCTATTGCTTATTGACTGGAGAAGCGTCTCGGTCATGTCTACATCATTCTCAGACCCGTAGGGTCCGCGCGCTTAACGTTCATTGACGATATAGTATTATATGAGTTATGTATGTTGGTTACCGAATGTTGTTCAGAGTCCCGGATGAGATCACGGACATGACGAGGAGCTATGTAATGGTCTGGAGGTAAATATTTATATATAGGATAATATGGTTAGTCCAAGGGGCCAGGCCCATGGAGCTTTAGGTCGATGCAAAAGCATGTTTTGCAGAGGTCAGGGACCAAACGCTGGAGACTCTGGCGTCTGGGCCAGATGCCAAGGATTGTGGCGTCTGGTCCTGGAAGTCCGAGAAGCCTTGCTGGAAAAAACGACTTTGAGGAGGCTCTTTATCCATGTTTCGACCCCAGGGCTCAACATATAAATAGAGGGGCAGGGCTAGCACCCGGAACACATCAAGATTCACCAAGCCGTGTGCCGGCAATCTCGTCCCCTCTAGTTTATCCTCAGTCTAGTTTCTTTAGTGCTTAGTGAAGCCCTACAGAGATTGTTCTTCATCACCAACCGTCACCACGCCGTCGTGCTGCCGGAACTCATCTACTACTTCGCCCGACTTGCTGGATCAAGAAGGCGAGGACGTCATTGAGTTGAACGTGTGCTGAACGTGGAGGTGCCATACGTTCGGTACTTGATCGGGACGGATCGTGAAGGTGTACGACTACATCAACCGTGTTGATAAACACTTCCGCTTAGCGATCTTCACGGGTAAGAAGGTGCTCCCCCCCCCCTCTCGTAGATATGCATCTACATGGATAGATCTTGTGTGTGCGTAGAATTTCTTTTTGTTTTCCATATAACGTTTCCCAACAATTATTTGCCGACCCAAGGACCAGGGGATTCTCAGAATTGAGAACCTCGAGATTACAAATAAATGCCTAATGAGTAAATATCTATATAGGTTATCAGTAGAGATTGATGGTATGTGGGCACAGATATTACGAAACAAATATTTACAATCTAAATCTCTGGCCCAAGTTACTGCAAGACCTAATGATTTGCCATTCTGGAAGGGGCTTATGAGAACGAAAGATATGTTCTCTCGTAGGGCCAAATTCTTTGTTGGCAATGGGATGAAAAAAAGATTTTGGGAGGATGCGTGGTTAGGGAAGACCCCTCTAGCCCTACAGTACCCCACCGTATATAATATTGTACAACATAAGGAGGATTATGTGGCAACATTATTACATGCGGTGCCCTTAAATATACAGTTTAGGAGATCTTTAGTTGGGGAGCGTTGGAATTCCTAGCTACACTTGGTACGGAGGTTGATGGAGATTCAACTATCCAACCAACCTGATTCCTTTCACTAGAAGTTAATTAGAAGCGGAGTGTTCATGGTCTAATCTGTATATAGATCTAATTAATTCTGGCCCAATCCCAAGATCGCTACATATTTGGAAAATTATGGTTTCCTTGCGTATCAATTTCATGTGGTTTGTCTACAAGCAAGTGATACTCACAAAAGATAATTTACTAAAATGACGTTGGGTGGGTAGTGCACGATGTTGTTTTTGTGATCATGACAAAACAATAACATATTCATAGATTGCCCTCTCGTGAAATTACTTTGGCGAACGCTACATATAGCCTTTAATATTACCCCTCGAGTTAGCATTGAAGCGTTATTTGGGACGTGGCTAGCTGGAGTAGACCATATTACTGCGTCTTTTATTCGGATTGGAATATGTGCGCTTATTTGGGCTATATGTGTAACGCTCCGGACACACCTGCTGGTGGTCGTTACTCCTGGCGGGATCTAGACTGGCCCCACATATCAATACTAGTCTTTTCTGTGCACTTTGTCCTCACTTGTGCGTACCCGGGAGCAACTTCCTGGTCGGTCACCCATCATGGAATTGCTCCAAGCTGAGCACGCTTAACTTTGGAGTTATGTCCGAATGGGCTCCCAGAAAAGAAGGAATTACTTATTGATATGAGTAGTCTATATCATCCCTAATAAGTCAGGCTATCACATACACCCCCACTCAAAGGAACCGACGTCCTCGTCGGGCCACAAGAACGTTCCCTCTTGGCACATACGTCTGTGCTTCCAATCCGGCACATGTGTCATGTCGTGTGCCACGACGGGTCACAAATGTCATGCACAACATGACCGCGCACCTGTCCGCAAACATCCGTGTAACCTCGAGGGTCGGCTCTGATACCAACTTGTAACGCCCCGGACACACCCGCCGGTGGTCGTTACTCCTGGACCTCGAGTGTCGGCTCTGATACCAACTTGTAACGCCCCGGACACACCCGCCGGTGGTCGTTACTCCTAGCGGGATCTATACTGACCCCACATATCAATACTAATCTTTTCTACACACTTTGTCCTCACTCCTGCGCACTCGGGAGCAACTTCCCGGTCGGTCACCCATCCTGGAATTGCTCCAAGCTGAGCACGCTTAACTTTGGAGTTCTGTCCGAATGGATCCCGGAAAAGAAGGAATTCCTTATTCATATGAGTAGTCTATCATCCCTAATAAGTCAGACTATCATAATATGGAACTACATGAAGATATGATCTTTAACAGACAACATATTTTAACTTTCTTGCAGATCATCTTCAGAGCTATGGCATGGATTCATACGTGATCCTTACTCACACCTACGGACTCCAGGCAGCCTTTGGTTACTGGGTGCAGCCAATGGAAGATGGTAGCACGGGCTATATTCAACCGGTTTGGATGGCGGACTCATAATAGGATAGGAGTCTAGTGATCTTTTCCTATTTTCCTGCCGGTTGTGGCAATGAGTTCTTATTTTTCTTTTTGCTCCGTTTGCGAGTTGTAATGAATTTAAGGCTATGTTTTGCTTCGAACTTTTTAATAATATGGTTGCATGCATCTTTCAGACGAAGAGGCCGAGGTGAGTCTCCTTTTCCAAAAAAAACCTTGATCCTGCAATTGATGACTCCATTGTGTTGAATGCCTCCTCATCGGGATCCTACTCTGCTTAATCCGCATACCAACTCCAGTTTGTTGGAGACACTGTTCCGTTCATCGCTAGTAAAATTTGGAATTGCACGGTTTAACCAAAATGCAAGTTTTTCATGTGGCTTCTTCTTCATATAAGGCTCTCATTGCTGACCAGCTCGCCATTCATAGCTGGTCTCGTGATGACATTTGCATCCTTTGCCTCACTTGATGTGAGATGAATGGGCACCTGGCTCATGAATGTTTTTTCTCTTGAGGCATATGGAATATTAAAGCATCTACAGCCGGACGTCTCAAATCATCTCTCATACGTCTGTGGACCTGTCCGGTTAGTGACCGGACAGGGGAGAGAAGGAAAAACGTGACCAACCGGGTCTCCCATATCATCCCTATACGTCTGGGATGTCCGCAAACCCTCATATCCATCTCAAATATGGGAAGGATACGAGGGCTCGCAGACGCGCCCGGGCATTTCGCCACGTATGACACAGCCCCACCCTGGACCACATTTTCTTTTTCTTTATTCATTCTTTTATTTTCCTCTCTTTATCTCCATCAATCATGTGCAAGCGACTGGACATATGAGAAGTAAAATGAGGAGTGTGGCTCACGAACAGATAAATAAGGTCTCAAAACGGACACGCCCGATCACTGACCGGGCGCGTCCGCGAGCTTTTAAGGGATCATATTTACTATGTCCGGCTGTAGATGCTCTTATATCAACATGGTTGTCCGTCCCTCACGGGACAACTCACTCCTTTTACTCCCTGAAAGATTGGTGGAACATGAACATTCTTGATCGAGATGAACCTTCTCGCAAGCGGTTCGGGCAAGTGGTCACCTACGTTATATGTGGAGCATCTGGAAGGAAAGGAATAGGCGGATCTTCAACAACACCTCCCTAACTGTGCTTGATGTTGCTTACCTCGTCAAGGAAGATCTTGAGCTTGTCCATGTGGATCTTGTATTTGTTTGTTTGTATTCGTGTGTCTACAAGTTGGATTATTTTAATCTAAACTTCTCTTCAACGGCGACAGTTGTTGATCTGGTGTGTTGGTCCTATAAGGTTTTAGCACGATGACTTTCCGACTGTCTATAACGAGTTTTGCCCGGCTGCAGTGAGGGAGGGACGATGACGGTGGCACGCCTTCGACTCACTTCAGTGCTTGTAGTCATCGCTAGGTGGTCTACGGATTTAAATGTAATTTTTATTATTTCTGATATTCGTTGTACTATAATGATTGATGATGAATAGATTGAAAGTTTTACCAAAAAAAGTAGGACCTTGAGCTTGTCCGGTTGGCTTTTGTACGAGAGATGTCATTCTGTGTGACAACATTTTTTTTTTCTTTTCTTTTCCCTTCTTTCTGCTTTTCTCATGTAAGTAATTCTGGTACCTTTTATTTTTCCCTATCTTAATGAAATGGGCAGAGCGCCTGCCTTTCCCGTCAAAAAAGAGAAAGAAAAGGATGGAGTAACAGCACCATGTAGCAACCATCTATTCTACACCTGCCAATGCTCTTTTGGATGTCAGCAGTTGAGTCTGTTAACCCAGTCATCATCCCAGGGTGTGTGTTGGCTGCCTGCATGAGGCCCAACCAGGCTCGCGCGAGAAGAAAACAGCTTGTTTGGTTGGCTGAATACACTGTTGGGCCTGCATGGCACGATGTTAAAAGCACTTTTGGGCCTGGCTCCCTGGGAACGCTCGAATCGGCAGTTTCTCCAGAGTCAGTCCCGAGCGGTGCACGTGGGCGGCGGTGGCTACACGCGCGCGGCCATGCTCGAGAAGCCGCATTGCTTCCCGAAGCGTCGGCAGTTATAAGCCTCACCGCCCCTCTCCCCACTCTCTCAACTCTCACCAGCGGCGGCGGATTGGAGGAGAGCAAGAAGACCACCGGACACCATCACCGGCGAGAGGATCATCACCTGGCCCCCGGCAATGGCGGTAAGCACTTTTCTGTTCGTCATGCACTACTTTTACCCGTTCGATCCAGCGGTAGATTCGATCCACGGTGGAGAGGGGAATGGGGAATAGAGGTAGATAAGCATGGCAATTCATACTAGTTCATAGTAGTTCATACGAGTTCATACTAGTGCATGCAATATCGGAATAGAGGTAGATGCGGATGGAGTAGAAGGGGGGTTGGGGATTGAGGGTACACAACAGACACTGGCTAACCGCGGCGGCGGGTCGAGTGGCTGGCCTTCATCTTCTTGTCCATCGTCGTGCGGGGCGGCGGGTCCTCGTCGTCCTCGGCGGAGTCGAGGTCGGTCTGCCAGGTACGACGGCCTAGCTCCGGCGCCCTCACTAGCATCTGCATCGGTTCTTCCTCCTCCTTAGGCTCCCCACCGATGACCGCCGGCGGCACGATTGTTGTCTCCCAGTACACAGTGGCACGACGGTCATTAGGAGCCCAGTAGTTCTTGTACTTGGACCACCTCTTCCTCTGTTTAGCATCGTCAAAGACGGCATGATTCGTGGCCCAGCGAATGATGTCAACTGCCATCGCGCCCTTCGCTGGGTTAGGAATCAATGTCTTCAACTCTTATGCAGTGGCCCGCATGAGCACTGCATCAGATTCCTTCTGCATGTCAGGCATGGAGCCGAAGTTCGAGCACACCTCCATGGTGTTCTCGAACTTGGTGTGGTCACCAGCCGACCACCCGAGGAAGACGGCCCTCCAGCCAATACCCCAAGGGAAGGGGTTGGCGTTGGAGCTGGGGTTGGAGCTCATGGCGATAGAGAGGAGGAACGTTGATAGTGAGAGAAGAGAGGGGGTGGGTAAGTAGTGGTGGTCAGGGTGAGTAAATATAGGAGCGATGGAGAGGAGGAAGGGTGATGGTCATGTCGTTTTCTACATGCTCTTCAATAAGCCATGAACTCTGTGTTGTGCCTGACTCCATGAATTATGTGCAGGTTGAGGAGAGCAATGAGATGGGCACGGAGGTGCTCCCGGCCATTGACAAGAAGGGCAAGGAGCCGGTTCATCCAATGCCCGAGGTGGTGCTGCCGCCTACCGTCGAGGAAGAACCGAAGACGCCAACGGTTGACGACGACGAGCGCATGGAGGAGCCCCCCGGCAACAAGCGCCGCAACTACGACCACTACCATGAGGAGGGTGGCCCAACACGATTCCGCAAGGTCATCCTTGCACCGATGCTTGAGTGCATCCCCATGCCCCTAGACTTCACCAAGCACTTCGTCGCGGTGTCGACGAAGTTCAAGCTGAGGAACAACACCGGCTGCTCCTGGAGGGTGACGGTGAAACTGATGAACGGCAGGGTGACCCTGAATCAGGGTTGGGCCACCTACACCGCCGTTCATCACATCAAGATCGGCTACATGATGACGTTCAAGCTCCTGACTCTCGACACCCTCAAGGTCATCATCTTCGACGACGATGACATTAAGGTGGTCAATAGGTGCGGGAAGCACGACGAAGCCTTCACCGCCAGGGACTAGGACCGGGGCACCTCCTTCTTAAGTACTATCGAGTGGTTTATGCGTTGAACTATTTGAACTATCGTTATGATGTGTGGTACTATTATCTGACCTATGTTATTAAGTAGTTGATGCTCTATTTATGCTCTGCTCTGCTTATGATGTGTGGTACATGGTTGTGCCGAAGTGTGCTGGTAACCTCACCAACAAGCCAAAGAGGTTACCACACACCAGGCATTGCATACAACCAAACATCATGCCTTGAATTTGTCCACTAACATGCAGGCAACCAAACACCATGCCTTGGATTTGTCCACTAACATGCAGGCAACCAAACACCAGGCAGTGTGGTTCAACCCATGCAGGCAAGAGGGCATGCTACCATGCAGACAACCAAACAACTTGCAAATGGTGCATTTGAGGCTGCATTTGCATAATCAAGCTGAGTTAAGAAGACTATGCAATGCAGCTACTGTAGACTACGGCAACCAAACACGCCACCACTTCTCCAGACGGCACTGAGCCAGCGACCACGATGGTGGTTGTGATGAACTTATTATTTCATTTCCATACTAAGTACTAGTACAGCCGATTTATTTCTTCTAGCAGCCACTTGTCGCTGTTGATCTTTATCACTTGCTAAGATCCTACGTACTCCGTACATCCATAGGCGGCACACCGAGACTGCAGCAGCTAGCTGAAACCAAAAGCAGTACTACCCACGCCTGCTTCTCGCGCCTGGACTACTATAGCTTGTGCCTGACGATCTCCTCCTTCATGGCCAGGCACAGGGCGCCCAGGTAGCCGCCGTCCTCCACCTTCACGCCCGGCATAGCCACCGCCCGGCTGCCCACGAACCCGTCCTCCCCGACGTGGACCCTGCCGAACTTCACCTTCCCGGCCTCGCCCTCGTACACGTGCCCGAACAGCAGCGCGTCGTGGCCCACGCTCGCGCCCCGCTCCAGGTGCACCATCTCCGGGTTCAGCAGCGCGCCCATCGAGTCCACGTACACCCCGTCGGCCACGGCCACCGAAGACCCCATCGTCCGCATCCACGCCGCGAACAGCACCGACCCGCACGTCAGCTCCGCGAAGTACTCCGCCGTCGCCGTCCGTATGGCCTGCCAGACCGTGTCCAGGAACACCTGCGGCGCCCAGATGTGCACCGCGTCGCCCTCGCCCCTCACGCCGACCAGGACCCACTTTGCCGCGGCGCATGTCACCATGGCGGCCAAGCCCGACATGGCCCAGAAGACCGGCAGCAGCCAGTACAGCGGCGTGCCGGTGGCCCCGGCGACGGCAAGGAGGCCCCGGAATGGGAGGTAGATGACCAGGCCCAGGACGAAGTATGGCACCAGCGTTTGCAGCAGCGGCTGGCACAGCGTGGCCCAGAGCGCCTTGTACCATGTCCTCGCCAGGGTCACCTTGGTCTCGCTGGCATTGGCGGTGTCGGGTCTTGTGTGCATGGCGGCGGCCACTGGGCACCCCGACAGGTTGATCTTGGTGTCGGACTGCTCCAGGAATGCCGCCCATGACGCGGGCAGTGGCTCGCCGTTCCGCAGGCGTTGGCATATCTCGTAGACCAGCGAGCGCCCGTGGTCGATGGACGCGCTCTGCTTGCAGGACGACGCCGGGATGACGTCCACCTCTTGGCACCGGAGGAAAGGGTTGAACTCAAGCTTCTCCGTCTCCTCTGCTGGGAGATTGTTGTCGATGCTTATCTCTCCGATGTCGATGTACGGGAACTCGTCCTCGTCCCATGGCCGTGTGCAGTCAAGGGCGACGTCGCAGGTGGCGTCGTCGGAGGGGACCTCCCTGAGCTGCAGTTGGAAGACGTAGCGCACCCCGTCTGGAACTTCCACCCTCCGACGGAAGTCGTCGGCGAGGAAGAGTAAAGGACGTGTGTCACTCTCATCTCTTGGGATTGCACCAGTCTCCGGCGGCAAGATACCCCTTGGCACCACCTGACCGGACTCCTCCGGTATGTCTTGATCAACAGGACGAAGCTTGAATTTTGCATACATCTCCTTCCCTTCATCAAACCGCAGCAGACGGCATATGTTGGAGTAGTAATGCAGCTCGGTGTACGAGTTGGTGTCCCGCAGGGAGCCCCAGACAGCATCCCGGACGTGTGGAGCACGCTTGACATGCTGTTCCCTCGCTGGCAGGCCACAAACCAGCCAAGTGGCGAAGTCCGCGATTGTGCGCGCATAGAATGCTTTGCCACTCTTCAAAGTCAGGTCCAGAAGAGGCACCTCGCCATCGTCTGAGAGAATGCGCACTGCTGCGCCACGAGCGTCGAGCCTGGCATCATCATCTGCACTGAGGCTATTGCTGTGCCGGACGATTACTGGGAAAGCCTTGCCGGCGCCAAATATCTTGTGCTTGGGCAAAGATGGAATGTCCTCATACATCTTCAGGATCCCCCGCCCGCTTACGCCGATGCGGTGGAAGTACCTTGACTTGACGTTCATGGTGGTGATTGCCAAGTTCGCTGAGAGGTTCCCAACGATCTTCTTGTACATTGGGTCCATCATTTCAATCCGCTCATCTTCTGCAAGCAAGGTGTTCTTCACCATGGTCAGAGATTGTGCCCCGACATAAATCCCTCCTCGCTGGAGAAGAGAATTTTCTGGTGCCACAGAAAGTGCTCCAAGGATAACATTCCCTTGGAGGATTGAGCCAGGGAGGAGCAAGCTGCCACTACCAATGATGGTGTTCTCCTGGATCTTTATCTCCGCACTGGTAAAGCCCTTACCGTAGAACCCTGGAACAATGTGGCAGAAATCACCTAGATGGACCCCATCACCAATGTTGATCAGTTCAGGATTCGCCACTGGATCAATGGACCGGATAGAGCAATGCCTGCCAATCTTTGCACCAAGAAGCCTCAAGTACATGCAGAATGCTTCAGTTCCAGATAACATCTTTGCAAATCTGATGTGCACAGAAATGTTTATACGCCGCTGGATCAAGCTTGTCATATGGTTTTGCTTGGTTCCCGCCCTTGTAGCAAGAGCTGTGTTGACCATACTGGTAAGAAGACTGAGAATGACACCGTAGCTCAAGTAAGCGAAGGCGATGGAGAGAGCAAATGTCAATGCGCTTGTGGGCGTCTCCCGGACAATCACAGGGTAAGCGGCGAGGGCAGCTGGTAACCAGTGGAACGCGCCCGCAATGCATGCAAAAGAGAAGTGCTGAGGTGAAGCCTCAGTGCCAGAGAAGTGAATGTACAACGTGTAGACGGTTGCACTTGATAGAGCACCTAGCAACGCAACCGCATAGATACAAACCAGATGTTCAAGAAGCATGGTTGCCTTCCCTGTTTCTTCCTGCACGAAATGGAAACGGTCACATGACAGCAAAAGATGATCAATTACATGAACTTGAATTTGCCCACTGACGTATGCCTTTAGCTGTATAGCCTCGCTAAAACTTGGAGAGAAGCGTTTCTGGACCTATGTGCAGTGGCTCTTACGGTCTATTCCACTTGATCATTTTGTTTGAAGAGATTTAAATATATTTTGTCAGGTTTAAAAAATAAGTCCATAGAAAATAAGTGTGGCTAGCACCGGGAACGAGAGATAGATTGAATTGTATAAACGGATAAGTACTATATTAGCACAAGTCCTAAAATTGCATTCAACGGCCCAGACCGTTGGTTCCGCTGCTCATAGGTTCAGTGAAACATTTATTCCCCTACTCATGTGTCTGCCACTAATTTGATATTACCTCTACCAAATAATCAATACGACTTCCATTCGGATAATATCCTAGAAAGCGTAAAGTCAAACTTCTCAAACTTTGGTCAAGTGAGCATATAATAAAACTTGATTATCATAATTTTTTTTTTTTTACAATTTCATAAATATTCACTAACATATCTACGTCCATGTCCAAGATGTCATCTATTTACTGACGGAGGGAGTATAACTAAGGGTAGGCGACTTCACGATAGTATACTGTAGAGTAAGAACACCGGTGAAGCATGAGCAGCCAATTTGTTATCTAGTTACTGAGGATTTTAGCAATGTACGAAATTCAGATACTCCAGTTACCTTCATGTCGGCAGAAGTTCTCTTATTCTGATACATTGATTTTCCTGGCTCAGTTTTTTGCAGTGGTGGGATCATATCACCATCATCCACAACGGTGCCCTTCTGAAGCACAGCATAAGGACCAATGGACGCCTCACGACCGATTCTGACACGCCTAAAACTCAGCACTTCATTACGGACTTCATGCCCCTGGATGAGAACACCTTCTGCAATCACTGCACCATTTGCAACCACTAACAAGGATGGGTCAGTGATGTCTACTGTGTCAATAACAACAGAAGACCCAATTCGAGCCCCTTGCATCTTGAACCAATAATTCAAGAAGATTGTTCCCTTTAGATGCACAGCTAGCATCTTTGCAGCAAACCCTTGAGCCTTGTTCAGTGCCCACCATTTAACAAAGTCAACTGACCATATCGAAACATCAGGGGTCAGACCATAATTTGGCTGAAGGAGTGACTTCCCCAAGATAGACAATGATAAAGAGGTGAGCAAGACATAACAAATCCAAGCAATAGGTGCCATGACCAACGAACCAAGATAGGTCATCACTGATACTTCAACCAGACTGACCGGATAGAGCACGCTCATGTATGCCAAACTTGCAAGGTATGCTGGAAGTAGCAACATGAAACACACATAGATAAGGGCCAGGAGTTGGAGAATCCCAGTAGCAAGCACACTGAAATCTGCACTGACGTCTACTAAACTCTCATCCTCAGTAGAGCAAGACTCAGATGCCAAAAGTGGTTGTGACTTGGACAACAAGTTCTCCAAAAAGCTAGCAAGCTCAGAAATACAGCTTGCTGCAAAGATGTCAATCGCTCCAACAGGGGTACCAAGAAAATCTGAGAGCTTCTGTGCTGCTCGGACCACTGCAATTGAATCAAAACCATATGAAGGTAGGCTGCCTGTTGGGGAAATTTTGTCCTTTGGAATACCTGATTGATCTGATACTATCTGTGTTAGAAACTCAATGATCTCCCTCGAGCTTTTCCCCTGGCTGTTGGGATGAGGTGTCAACTTTGGTTGTGACTTACTCAACAAATTCTCCAAGAAGCTAGCAAGCTCAGAAATGCAGCTTGCAGCAAAGATATCAATGGCTCCAACAGGAATACCGAGATAATCTGAGAGCTTCTGAGCTGCTCGAACCACTGCAATCGAATCAAAGCCATAAGAAGGTAGGCTGCCTGTTGGAGAAATTTTGTCCTTTGGAATACCTGATTGATCTGATACTAACTGTGTCAGAAACTCAGTTATCTGTTTGGAGTTTTTCACTTTGCTTTCTGACTGAGGATGAATGGTGGGATCAACAGTCTGCTTCAAGAATGACCTCCTTCTCTCCATGCCGGTTCCTGTTGTGAGAGACCGGAATAGACTCCTCTTAGATGGACGATTACCATTGGCCAAACTAAGACTGTTGTCAACAAACTGCTTCATGCATTCAAATCTTCGTATCTTCCCAGATGTTGTCTTGGATATGGTTCTCGGCTTGATAAGCTTGACCGATGCAACAGTTACAC
The DNA here is from genome assembly GCA_902687465.1 of Secale cereale. Classification (NCBI taxonomy): domain Eukaryota; kingdom Viridiplantae; phylum Streptophyta; class Magnoliopsida; order Poales; family Poaceae; genus Secale; species Secale cereale. The sequence goes on from LR738710.1 coordinate 647,189,226, forward strand.
CATGCTCCTCCGCCACACGTGTTTTGATGTTGTCAATGATTTCTTCAGAGACTATCTTACCCTCCCTAACCTCTGCAATCACGACAAGCCCAACCTGATCAGAAGAATCAGGAATTGAGATGCCTTTCTGAGTCAGAACTTCCTCTGGGACACCAACAACAGCACAACATCCTGGTCGGAGGACATCAGAAGAATTTTCTACCGTCTTCTCAACATCTGCAGAATAAATATTTCTGCCAGCAACAATGATTAGATCTTTGATCCTTCCGGTAATAAAAAGTTTGCTGTCAATGATCCGCCCTAAATCACCGGTTCTTGTGAACTTCTTGTTGGGGTGGCTCTTGAGCTGATTGCAGAAAGTTTTCTGGCTCATTTCCTGGTTGCCCCAATAACCAACTCCAGAACTAGGACTGCTGATCCATATCTCACCCTCAGAACCATCTTGATGCTCAGTCAAAGAGTCCGCATCAACAATTCTGATGTCAATATCTGGATCATCTTGCTCAATATACCCACAACAAACTCTTCCTTGCCAATCTATGAAGACCGGCTTGCATTCACCAAAGGCACAACAAACATAGACACAGTTCTCAGCCAGCCCATATCCAGGTGCAAGAACACCTTCAGAAAGGCCCAAAGGTTGAGTCAACTCTATGAACCTTCTGACAGTTTTTTGCCTTACTGGTTCTGCTGCAATCATGAGGAAGATCATTGAAGAGAGGTCATATACTCTGCTCTTCTCGGCTTCAAGCCTTCTTATCACGAGTTCAAATGCAAAGTTTGGACCTGCACTATGGGTTCCATGGTAGTCACTGATTGTTTGCAGCCACAGGAGGGGGTTCCTGATGAATGTCATCGGCGAGAATAGAATGGAAGTTCCTCCACTTACAAGAGCAGTGAAAATACCCCCTATTAGTCCCATATCATGGTACTGTGGAAGCCAACTGATAAGGACAGTTTTTGAGGTACTTTGATACCGCTTCTTCATCATCTTCACATTGTGGATTAGTCCTCCATGAGTTATCATCACCCCCTTGGCATCACCCGTGGAACCCGAAGTGAACTGCAGAAAGCACAAGTCACTTGGCTGGGGCTTGTTCATCATAGATAAAGCACTGTCTGAGTTGAAGGTGTCTGGACTTCGACGGTAGTTCTTTATCCATGACTCGGTGTGAATCCACGGGAGGTCAGGCCACTGTGCAGAGCATTTCTGACTCTTTGCTAGAGTGACAATGTTCTTGACATAACCTGCACGTACGGCAGCATGGTACGAAGAGGTTGATAGAATTGCCACAGCGCTGCAGACTTTAGAGACGTTCTCGACTTTGAGAAGTGCTTGCCCACCCATTTGCATTGGATCAGGGGGAATAACTGGGACTGGTATAACTCCTGCTCTAATGCACCCAAAGAATGCATCAATAAACTCCAGACCTGGGAGGTGAATAAGGATAACTCTGTCACCAGGCTTGATAATAGGCTTCGTGCTTGTCAATAGTTGGTGTGCAATGTGAGATGCATTCTCATGAAGTTCCTGGTAGGTTCTTCGGTTCATGATTTTTCCCTCTTCATTGATCCAGGTATAGATGACATTTTCCTTAGTGACCCTGTGAGTTCCCCAATATTGCAAGTATCCATCCAGGGATGGAAGGTCAGGAAATTCAACCCCTTCAAGCTCACCAAGATCTCTAGGAGGTGAAGGGTTGCTGTTGCGGGACAGGGGAAATAATCTCTGTGTAAACAAGAATTGAAAAACATAAGCACTATTCGTCTCCTATATACAATTCTTCCCATATATATCGTGACAATATTTTCTAACTCACCTTGACATAAGGAGTTACAGTTTGCTCAACATCGATTGCAAAATGTTTGCAAACAGACGCAATGGAGTATGAAGCATTTCTTTCTGTAAGCTCAAATGCTAGCAGGCCTCCTACATAGTAAGTGTTCTGAAAGCCTTGCAACTCAGATTCAAACCTTTCATAGAATCCATCCTTCATGTCTGCAATAGAATAAATCATTACAGTTCGAATATGGAAAAAGTAAATAAAAGACTTGGCCCATTAGTGACACTGCTATTATTCTATACCTTCGCTGTTAACATGGGGGAAATATTTGAATCGACGCTGCAAAAGCACATTCTGAGCAGTGCCTCCCATAGAACTCACGATGTCGGTCACACATTTAGCCACATATGAACCGTCGATGTCTGCTGAATTCCCATAAGACCAGAACAAGAAAATGTCCGTGCCATCAAAGAATTTTTGCATTGCCACTGGATGCCCTATTGTTGCTGGATCCTCCATGAATTCTCCAAAGTAGTAAAATCCCTTTGGCATGTGCTCAAATCCATTGATCTTAACAACAGTAGTATAGTAGTCCACTGTCTGTACCTTACTGAATAGTTCTCTTTCGAGATCATTCAGTTCCACCACTTCACTTTCTCCATCTGAACAAAAGAGCATAGAAACTAATCAGACGTCTGAAACGCTGACTTCAAACAGAGTTGAAATTAAATCACGCTCACCAGTGAGACTAGAAGATCGATATGTATTGCCATTTTTAAAAGCAAGAGCACCTGAGAATATAATTTTGTCAAACTCCATAACTTGTTTGTCACCATTGTCCTTCTTAATGGTTACACTTGCGCCGTCGCTGCTGCGCCTGACTCTCAAAACCTCTGTGCCACAAAGAACTTCAAATGGTAATGACTGACTAAGTTTCTCCCACATGCTCATGTAGCCATGCTTGAAACGTCGGATTTTGCCAGCCATAGAGGTTCTAGTGAATTCTTGAATGAAAGCATAGGGCATGTCTTGAACAAAACCATAGCCAGAAGCTGTGTAGCCATATGCTACAGATTTCGGAACTGAATTTATCCCATGCTGCCTCAAAAACTGAGGAGTTGGTTCAGAAGCCAATCCACTGAGAGCATAGATGCCCACTCGGCCTAACTTATTTGCTTCATCCTATAAGAATTACCAAAAGGCATACATGTAAACAACAGAGTGGGTGTCATAAAGGTAAAACTAGACCAGCTATTCGTAACTTCGTAACTGAACTAAATCTATAACTTTATACTTAGCTATTTGTAATCACAGTTTACACAAACAGCTAACCTGTAGTTTTAGCGTCAGAGATACCATGGATACATAGTCCTCAGCTACTTCAAGATCTCGAATGTTTCCAGTTTGGCTGTCGATCAGAGCAAGCTTGTGTGAATCCATCTCCTCGAATTCAGCTCCTACCTCTTTTGCCAGGTGAGTTATAGCAGGCGCACTGTTTGCTGCTATAACTTGTCCTCCCAAATCATATGTTCTTCCTGAATACATTTGTCACTGATAACTACAACAGTGCAGAAAATAGTAACTGAATAGGAGTGCAGTCAGTAAGTTCCTCACCTTCTATGTCAATGGACTCGCACATCCCTGAAACATTCTGGCATTTCTCAAACACAGTTACATTGCAGTACCCGAGTTTAGCTAGTGCGTAGGCTGCTGATAAGCCACTTGGCCCTGCTCCTACTATGCCAATTCTAGTGTCTACCGGCAAACTTGGATGCAACTTAGAGAATTTATCATCTATTGATTTCTTTGGGTCCATTTTCGATGAGCTGTGGCCCTTGACAAATCAACCTGTCAAATTTGTATAAAAAGTCATGATGTTAGCACCTTTCAACATTTAAAAAAAACAGCATATAAACACATGAGCAAAATATCCTGTGGGCACCGCTGACTTGCATTCCCTTTAACAAATTAACACTTGAAAATATAACTCAAGTATGTCAGCCCCCATCTGACCTAACATAGCAACTAGTCCACAGAAAATCGTTAAGTTGCTTCCTCATATGAAATGCCAATCCTATATGTAGCAAGCAATATATATGTCTCTGTTTAAAATACTAGCTCGATGAGCAGCAAGGAATTACTAATTAGTGATCATCGAGTGGTTTTATCCTCAATTCAACATGACATGGTGATTAGGAAACATGCAGAAAAAAGTACCAGAGCATATTTTAAAAACTTCAAAAACAGCTGTAAGAGCTAAGAACTAGAAAAACAAATACTGTTGTGACATATGACTGTGTAAAGAACAGCTTGCTCACTAAGACAAGATCACAAGATAGGAATATGAATATTACTAACACTCTCCGAAACAGTTTGATAAGCATGTGTAGATGGGTGGCAATACCAAACGCACCAAATCATGGTGTTATTCTTGCTGAAGATTTTACTCATCTTCGTCAGAAGCTCCGGCTAGACCCAAACACTCAAAACAGTACTTGATCCAACAACCTTAAATTCTCAATAAACCGAAGGGAAAGGGGCTGGATCCTAACGTAACTGGAATCAGATTCAGAGGCATATGTAGCAGAGAAGTAAATGCACTGCTCAAATGCAAAAGATAGATGATAATAACGAAGAAGGAACGAGCAGGGGAAGGTGCACCAGACATGTCAGGCACAGAGCACTTGCACACTGCATTACCATGGCATTGCACCCACGCACTAAACAACCCTGAAGCCTGAACCCTCCTCCATAAACCCAAAGAAGGTGAAAAAATATATGCCACACGGATGCATACTTATTTACCTAACAGACGTAAATGAGGAAATCCAGGTGGGTACACACTCCCTCGGATCATATCTCCAGGCCCCAGAGCACAACCAAGCGCGCAATGCGGGGGGCAATATGGCAAGAACGGAGAAGGCAGAGGCAGGGGTCGGTCGTCGTTCAGGGTGGAAGGGGGAAGAAAGTTACCTCTCTAGTGGCTGGGCGGGCGGGCGGGCGGGCGTCCGGGGTGGAGGAACCGGCGGCGTGGCGCCAAATGGCAGCTCCTCTCGCAGGCGCAGGCTACCTCCGGGTGGGGGTGTGCCATTGGCGCCGTGACGCCTTAAATACTGCCCAGATTCCGCGCCGTGGCCAAGGGAGTGGCGACAAACCGGAGGGCGGAAGCGCTGGGTCTCGGCGACGGCGACGGCGACCTCGCGGAGGGAGGACGGGGGTTTGGTTGGTGTTTTGTTACCGCCGCCTAGGAAATGGGCGCGCATATTCTTCTCCGTATCCGTATGCCCCGGAAATTACCGGCGCGGTGGGGTTGGTGTCTCCGCCGGCGGGCACAACCCGCCCGTAGGTTTTCGAGGAGGACAGGGAAAGGGTACGGTAAAAAAATGTTCTCGTTCTGATCCTCAAGTTGTACGGGGCTGTATCTTGGAGTACACAATAATTTTGACGCCGTCCAGATTTTGTACTGCCCCGCTGCAATAAAAAAAAGATTTTGTACTGCACACCCTACGTACACAACCGGACGACCGGTCCGGCACGCCAACTCGGTCGGCAAGTAGGAGCCGGCGTGCCACATCAGATGCAACCAGGTGGCAAGCTTCTGCATGTGCGTCTGCCACGACGTCGTCAACAACTACTACCGCTTGGCACACGGTGACATGCATGGGCATGGGTCCGGCTTCTTCACGTAGGAATCGGCAGTTCCAACAGGTAAACCAGAAAACGAAAGTTGAGCAATTTTTCTTCTTGAGTTGGACGAGAGTTGCGTTTAATTCAACACGAACTGGTGCTTTCAAGTCAAGTACGAAAACTTCGTGTCGGACACAAGGCAGACATACAACCGGCACATGGAAGAGATGGTGCACCCCCGCAAAAAAAAAAAAAAGAGAGATGGTGCAACCTTTTTACTGTCTGCTGCTACTAATATATATATACTCACATCCTCAATATACCTCATATACGCATTAATTATACCTTTTTTATCATTTTCAATATACTTCATTAAATATTCTAAGATACCGCAATGCGAGTTTTGTTGAAAAAATATCATTTGCGACGTACTTTTTGTAATATATCTTTTTCACGTACAAACACATCAGTATATACGTAAACATTTAAAAATATGTAGACTCACATAAATTTTTTCATGAAACTCATTTTGGGGTTTCTAATATTTGCTAATGAAGTATATTAAAAATAATAAAGAGGTATAAAAGATTCATCTATGTGGTATATGAGGAGCGGGAGTACGTACTCCCAGAAGTACACAATCCTCGTTGCTTTAATTGATATACAAATACAACTTATACAAGCATTCTTATTTCGGATGAAACAAGGCAAAATGCGATGGACCGTTAGGTTAGTTAGTGTCACCCACCGAGGGGCAGAATTATGTAACTCTTAACAAACCACAAATAGTCTTCGCGGAATAAAGTAGGGTTCTTGCATTCATCTCAACTTTTGTCGGATAAAATACAACAGGTAATATATTAGACCCAAAAAAACAAGAAGTAATATGCACCTTTTCTTTGTGGGATGTGATATGAACGTTACTAACAAAGAAAATTACATTACACTACAAAATGGTTAACAATGCATTAAATAGATGTCGACGTAAAATGAGAAGTAGCGCAGGACATGCTAGAACCGAAGAAATGGAACGGTAGTATTCTAACTATAAAGGACTACTTTATCAATACGCTAAACTCATCGAGAGAAGAAAACCCCTCCCCTCCCCTCCCTCGTGCGGCGGCGCCGCCCCGCATCAGGGAGCCCCCGCCCTCATCCTACAGCCTCGCCCCACATTCGTTCCCCTCCGTCGTCGTCGCCCGGGGCGTCACAGGTCAAAGCCCTTGTAGCGTGGTGGTGGCGGCGGTTTTCTCCTCGGATGTCGATCTGGTTGGGAGGCGGCGCCCCTTTCCGGCCAGATCGGCGGCGGTGGCGCAGATCGGCGGCGACATGGATGTGGTGCGGCGGCGGCGGTGGAGGACGGCACCAGCAACGGCGGATCTGGTCTTGACTCAGTCGGGCTAATTCGTTGTGCTACCGATCTCAATCGCCGTCTGCGGTGCACTGCTCCTGGACTTGATCTGCAACACGAGGATGTCTGGGGCACCGACCCTAGGCTTGTTGGTGGTGGCCTTCTTCTTCGTCGGAGTTGGTCGGCCGGCTGGCTGTGCTCGCATGGTCATGGCGGCGGAGGTCGCAGTGGCCGGTGGCTTGGCCGGTCGGCTGCGGTGGAACATGGCCGGTGACAGCGGCAATGTTCTATCTGGATCCCGGGGCAGCGGTCCTGGAGGGTAGCGGTCGGTGAAGCTGTGGCATCCCGCGGCTGCATGGCGTGGTGCAGTCCCTATCCAAGGCGGATCTATGACGGCGATCTGATCTACGGATTGGTTCGGATCAGAGACGGTGATGAGCACGCGGGATCCATCTCGGCGGCTCTCGCGACTTGGCGAGGCGGGGTAGGAGCCCTCCTCCTAGGCTCCAGTGGTGGCACACTCAGGCAGTGGCCGGTGTGCCAGGGTTCCTATGGTGGCACTGCTGTTGCGATTGGTCGCCGGATATAGGCGGCTAGATCTGGGGCTTTGAAGGCGGTCGAGACGATGCACAGGTTGTCGGGTGGACTACTTGGGACGGATCCGGGTGAAAACCTGGTCTTCGATCGATAGCCGGAGCAGGTGATGACAATGCCCTTATCATCGTTTCCTTCATGAAGGCATCATCGAGGTCAAGCTCCCAGCTCCACTCAATACCTCCGGGGGAAACCCTAAATCGGCTGATCGGATGTTGGCGGCAATCATGTGTCGTTACCCCCTTGGGGCGGCATTCTAGGAGGTGCACTCGTTCTCGCGGGACAAGCGGACGGTTTCTTTGGTGGAGCGGCGCTTCATCCTACACATTGATGGCGACGGGTCTCGACGGCGTGGCGTAGTGCAGATTCGGCGTTCAATGTGCGAGGATGGACTCGCGCAGAAGGATGACGATGTCTGGCGTCGTGGCGGCGTCGATGGCAGAGAGACCTGGCACGGTAGATGCAACAATACAACTCTCAAGATGGACTGGTGGCAGGTGGCTGCGGCGGCCTCATACCTGACAGACGTCCTGGTTGAGGAATGCGCCGGACTGGTAGGTGACCCATACCCGGCAGGCGTCCTGGTTGGGACCTTAGGTCTTAGATGTTTAGGTTTGGCTGCGAGGTCTGTTTGGTATTAGGCCTAGACTATCAGCATACTTTCATCAACTGGATAGGAGTAGCGACAGATGTTGCCTAGACGGTGGCTTTAGTCTTACTATTGTATGACTTTGTAAGATCTTATGTGAATAATTAATAAAGTGGTCGCATGCATCGTCGAGATGAAGAGGCCGGGGGTCCTTTTCCTTTTCTAAAAAAAATTACATACCCCCATACGCATACATGACACGTCCAACGTGTTTGCATGCTATTTGTATGTTGCATTTGTTTTCTTCATGAAATCACCTAGAGACAAAATTGATGCTTGACAGTAACGAAGATTGAACAGAGAGAATCTCAACTCCTAGAACTTCAAATATAATAACAAGATAAGATAGGTCGATGACCTCGATGATTTCATCATTCTTTAACTAGGTGGGAATGATGACATGTAACATGGAGTCATGCTTTAGTGCAATCGTACATGCTATTGGTTCCTTAATGTCCTTGTGATTCTCAATAATATTTTACTACAAGGTTGTTAGTCCAAGAATATTATAGTACTCCGTCTGTTTTTATTTATTTCGCATGTTAGGTTTGTCTAAAGTCAAGCTTTATATACTTTCAACAAGTTTGTAGAAAATATATTAAAATATACTCCCTCCGTCCCAAAATAAGTGACTCAAAAGTGACTCAACTTTGTACTAAAGTTAGTGCAAAGTTGAGTCACTTTTGAGTCACTTATTTTGGGACGGAGGGAATACATCACCAAAATCAATACCATTGGACTCATCATTGCGTATATTTTCATAGCATGAAAATTTATTATTGTAAATGTTCATATTGTTTTCTACAACTTGATCAACTTTATAAAATTTGACTTCGGTCAAAACTAATATGCGGAGTAAATAAAAACGGAGGGAGTAACTTATTTTGTGTTAGTAAGTTTTATTTTAAGATTCATGTAAGTTACTATGATCCAGGAGTCTCAAAACAAAACTTACCAACACAAACACTAACAAAAAAAATCCTTGTAATGACTTTATGACAACATAATGAATGGCAGATTTGTACTTTTATCTAATTGTTAATAATACAGCTTAGGTTGTGTTCAAGAAAAAATTAGCAATTCAGGTCATACCAAGACCCATGTATAGATCCCTAATGTGATTAAACCTACATGGAGATCACAGGGAGAGTTGTTTCAGGTCTTGGCGGCTGGTTCCGTGATGTTTGGAGTTTGTAAGGGCTGCTTTATTTTGAGAAAAAGTTTGTAACGGCTGTTGCATGACCCTTGGTAGGAACTCAAGTGATTTTGATGACTGATCACATTTTTTGAACCGTGTTTAAATTCCATCTTGTGCAATTAGATGTCAACCAACAATTTTTTTTCCTAGAGAGATTTGATCGTCTTCCATCTGTAAAGACAGTGATTCGACTTTGTTATTAGTCTACACGATTGTCATTTCTTCTTTGATTTATTGATGAAGAAAAAGCTTGTTCTCATAATTGTCGTTGAGACAACAAACCAAAGGACAGGAGGCCTCTAGAAGAAGAAAAAACGAGGTAAAAGAAAAAAAATGTGTAAATCAGAAGTAGCACAGGGCATGTTAAAACCGAAGAAATGGAACAGTAACATACTCCCTCCGTAAAGAAATATAAGAGCATTTAGATCACTAAAGTAGTGATCTAAACGCTCTTATATTTCTTTACAGAGGGAGTACTAATTGTATGTATTACGACACCACAAGAAATAAATTATATGTATTACATACCCCCATATGCATACATGATACGTCCAACGTGTCATGCACGCTATTTGTATGTTACATCTTTTTTCTCCATGAAATCACCTAGAGACAAAATTGATGCTTGACAGTAACGAAGATTGAACAGAAAGGATCTCAACTCCTAGAACTTCAAATATAGTAATAATATAAGATAGGTCGACGACCTCGATGATTTCCTCATTCTTTAACTGGATGGGAATGATGACATGTAACATGGAGTCATGCTTTAGTGCATCCGTCATGCTATTGGTTCCTTAATGTCCTTGTGATCCTCAATAAATATTTTACTGCAAGGCTGTTAATCCAAGAATATTATAGTACTCCCTCCGTTTTTAATTATTTTGTATATTAGGTTTGTCTAAAGTCAAACTTTATATACTTTCAAAAAGTTTGTAGAAAAATATATTAAAATATACATCACCAAATCAATACCACTGGACTCATCATTTCATATATTTTCACATCATAAAAAATTATTATTCTAAATGTTCATATTGTTTTCTACAAACTTGATCAACTTTATAAAGTTTGAGTTTTTTTTTTTTGAGCATCTTATAAAGTTTGACTTTGATCAAAGCTAATATGCGGAGTAAATAAAAACGGAGGGAGTAACTTATTTTGTGCTAGTAAGTTTTATTTTAAGATTCATGTATCATAGTAAGTTACTATGATCCAGGAGTCTCAAAATAAAACTTACCAACACAGACACTAACATTTTTTTTCCCTTGTAATGACTTTACGACAACATAATGAATGGCAGATTCGTACTTTTATCTAATTATTAATAATACAGCTTAGGTTGTGTTCAAGAAAAATATACATCTTAGGTCAGTGGATAATACAATTCTGGTCATATGAAGACCCATGTATAAATCCCTAATGTGATTAAACCTACAGGGAGATCACAGGGAGAGTTTTGATTCAGGTCTTGGGCAGCTGGTTCCGTGATGTTTGGAATTTGTAACGACTGTTTTGTTTTGAGAAAAAGTTTGTAACGGCTGTTGCATGTCCCTTGGCAGGAACTCGAGTGATTTTGATGGCTGATCTCATTTTTTGAACATTGTTTAAATTCCATCTTGTGCAATTAGATGTCAACCAACAGTTTTTTTCCTAGAGAGATTTGATCGTCTCCCATCTGTGAAGACAGTGATTCGACTTTCTTATTAGTCTACACGATCGTCGTTCTTTCTTTGATTTTGTTGGTGAAGCAAAAGCTTGTTCTCATAATTGCCGTTGGGCGATGAGAGAAACACGAGACAACAAAACAAAGGACATGATGTCTCTAGAAGAAGGACAAACGAGCTAAATGAAAAAAAAATGTGTAAATCGATCTAGGATACCCAAGAAAATTCAAAGGAAATATTTGATTAATGTATCCACCAACAATTTGTGGGATATGTATAGGCGACTATTGGAATTTGATCTAAATACTCTCTTCATATCAAATGGTCTAAAACTACCCTTTATAATTAAAGAGGTATGTTTAAATTCCACCCTTGTTTTGTGTCGAAAGTTGTAGACTTGTCCAAAAATGCACCGAATTGGCAATTTGAATTGTGTGCATCTGTCGGTTGGGAGGCCGGCAAAGATATTTCTTCCATTGTTGAAAAACAATAAATCTTTTCTTTTTCTTTTTATTAAGATAGGAGACAGACTTTGCAGACAAAAGGAATAGAGACCTCATGAACAAGATCAACACTATCAGTGCCACCAGGTTTCCCTATTCCTGCATACTTACATGAGCAACACATCATCCATGCAGTGAGGGTAAATGATCCACCTATCTCTGCACCTGTGGGGATGGCTTTGGAGGCTACCAATATAAAAGAAGCTGAATTTCTGGGAGAGGAGGGAGCTAGCATCTGGAGGAAACACTTTGCACCTGCTTCTACTGATACAGAGTTTTTACAGGTACCTATTGACTGGGTTAACTTTCTATCAGTCTCTTTTCTTAACCCAGATAAATTTGAATGGGCAAAGAAATTCATTTTCTCACAAGTCTGGAATATCATTACCCAAGGATCTACTACCAGCACTTTGCCATTTGTCATTCCTCCATCTTGCCCCAAGTCAGAGTCTTCTGCTACCACTGATACCATATCTGAACCTATTGAGCAGGAACAGGAGGTCACCTCCCCACTATCTTCAGCAACCAGAAACACAAGTCTGGTAACAGCACCTGCTAGACTGAACATCAACAAGAAAAGAAAGGACAAGACACCAATGGTGGAGACAGAGGTAAGAAGGAGTTGCAGATTACAAAAGCTTACTAAAGGTTTCAAGAAGAACATTTGTATTGATAAGAACTGTTTGGCATGCCATGCACTGCCTCCTATCATTCCTGCAAAAGTTGTGAAAAATCTTAATGCTACTTTTTGCAAGGTGCCAGCACAGGACACCACTGAAGAGATGCTGGCCAACAAGAACAAAAAGTCCAAGAGCTCCATCCCAGCTAGAGACAACTCCAAAGGCACCTCTACTACGAAGAACATTGCTAGTGGGGCAGGTGTGGCTGGGAACCCCAGCTAATGTTCTCTTAAGATGGTGTAATAGGTCCTTTTAGTTCAGAGCCATCTTAGTTCCTGTTTGAACTTGTGTATTTTGGAGTATCTAATGTTCACAGAATGCTATATGTATGAGGATATGAGCAGTACTATTTATCTCTTTAGTATATCTGAATCAAGAATTATCAGTTATGGAGAAAGAGTGGACTATCCTTAATTGGAACATTCGTGGGATCAATGATCCCAAAAAATGGACTGCTATTAGAAATAAAATTGAAGAATCTCATTGCGCAGTGATTTGCATTCAAGAAACTAAAAAAGAGGATTTTGATTCGAGATTCATTAGAAATTTCTGCCCTAAGAGACTTAATAAGTTTGAATTTGTGCCATCCACTGGGGCATCTGGTGGTTTACTGATAGTATGGAATGATCAAATCTTTCAAGGACATCTATCCAACTCCAATGATTTCTCTCTAACTATCAACTTCACTTCAACTCAAGGGGGTAAACCTTGGACTCTCACCAATCTCTATGGGCCTTGTCACCATCAGGAAAGGAACATATTTCTTGAATGGTTTAAGCACTTTCAGATAGATGATTCCACAAATTGGCTGGTCCTAGGAGACTTTAACTATATCAGATATCCTCAAGATAGAAACAGAGAGGGGGGTAACATTACAGAGATGCTTGCCTTCAATGAAGCCATCAATAACCAAGCTCTTATTGAGATACCATTGAAAGGTAGAAAGTTTACTTGGAGCAATATGCAGGATGCTCCTCTTCTGGAGAAATTAGAGTGGTGTTTCTCATCTGAGACTTGGACAAATAACTTCCCCCTCACTTTTGCTTACCCCCTTGCCAAAACTGTGTCTGATCATGTGCCCATAATGGTGAATATAGGGACCCAAATCCCTAAATCAACCATTTTCAGATTTGAGAACTACTGGCTGCAGCACCCAGATTTCCATTCAGTGGTTAAGAGGATTTGGACTCAACCTATAGCAGAAAGGGACAGTGCCAAAGCTATTGCTATCAAATTCAAGAGACTGAGAAAAGGACTTAAGATTTGGGCCAGGAACTCTTCTGACCTCAAGAAGATCATTGATAACTCCAATTACATGATTCTCACCTATGACACTATTGAAGAATTCAGAGACCTGTCCTTGGAAGAAGCAAATGGAAGGGATATCATCAAAAAGCACCTTGCAAACATTCTGGAACATCAAAGACTATATTGGAAGCAGAGAGCCACTATCAGGCAGATCAAAGTGGGAGAAGCAAATACTAAATACTTCCAAGCTAAAGCTACAATCAAATTCAGAAACAACAATATTGCTATGCTTAAGGATGAAGCTGGTCTGGAACATTTCAATCATCATTCTAAAGCTGCTATTCTGTACAGAGCCTTCAAGGAAAGGATGGGATCTGCTGGTGGCACTAGCAACCCTCTGTTATTACATAACCTCTCCCACCATCCACTTCAGTACCCTGAACTTGAAGCTCCTTTCTCAAAGAAAGAAATTGATGATGTGGTCCATAATATGCCTACTGACAAAGCACCTGGACCTGATGGATTTAATGTTGCATTCTTAAAGTCTTGCTGGGATATTGTTGCACAGGATTTCTATAAGCTGATTCAGGATTTTCACAATGGAACAGTTAACCACCAAAGCATTAACTATTCCTTTATCACCCTTATTCCCAAAACAGAGGCAGCAGCCACTCCTGCAGATTTCAGACCCATTTCTCTCCTCAACTGCACCCTGAAGATCATCACAAAGCTCCTAGCTAATAGATTACAGAAGGTTATTTTGAAGATGGTCCATAAGAACCAGTATGGCTTTCTTAACAATAGAAGCATACAAGATTGTCTGGCCTGGGCATATGAATACACCCATCAATGTAACCTCACAGGTAGAGAGATTATCCTTCTAAAGCTAGACTTTGAGAAGGCATTTGATATGATCAACCATGACACCATTATTGAAATCCTCAAGGAGAAGGGCTTTGGAGATAGATGGATTAAATGGATTCAAATGATCTATGGCACAGGGTACTCTTCCATTCTTCTTAATGGTGTGCCAGGCAAACAATTCCTTTGCATGAAAGGAGTGAGACAAGGAGACCCCCTCTCACCATTGATTTTTGTGCTAGCAGCAGACCTTCTCCAGTCTATGTTAAATGAAGCTATGCAACAGGATCTGATTTGCTCCCCTCTGGTTCATAACTCCAGTTCAGATTTCCCCATTATTCAATATGCTGATGATACCATCCTTGTGGCTAATGCTGACCACACTCAATTGATGCATATTAAAAATCTGCTACTCCACTTTGCTGCTTATACTGGACTGAAAGTCAACTATGCTAAATCCACTATGATCTCTATCAACACCCCAACAGACAAGATGACTTCTCTCTCAGGGCTCCTGGGCTGCAAGATAGGTTCGCTCCCACTCTCCTATTTGGGACTGCCTCTAAGTCTCACCAAACCTAGGGTGGAAGACTTCATCCCACTGCTACAAAGGATTGAAAGAAGACTGTTAAGTTGTGCCACTATGCTGTCCTCAGGGGATAAACTCATACTCATCAAATCAGTCTTCTCCAGCATACCAATCTTCTTCATGTGCTCCCTGGTGCTACCAAAGACTGTGGTAAAGCAGATTAATATGTATCTCAAGCAATGTTTCTGGAGAAAATTTGGTTCTATGGAGACTGGGCCTGCATTGATTGCCTGGGACACTGCTTGCCAGCCCAAGACTCATGGTGGTCTTGGCATTTTAGATGTTGCCACTCACAACCAGACACTGCTTATGAAGCATCTTCATAAATTCCTAAACAAGGAAGATATACCCTGGGTCAATATCATTTGGGAAGCCTACTACCAAGACACATTACCAGGAACAAGATTAGTGGGCTCTTTCTGGTGGAAAGATTTGCTAAAGCTACTTCCCCTTTTCAAAAACCATGCAAACTGTCGGGCAGGAAAGGGAGACACTGTTGCTTTTTGGCTGGACAATTGGACAGGTCAAAGTTTAATCACCACCTACCCAGAACTTCACTCCTTTGCAATTGATAGCACTATTTCATTTGCTTCAATGGTGGATCAGCCAGACCTCAGCACAAAATTTCACAGGCCACTATCTCAACAAGCTTTCAATCAATTTACACAACTTCAGACGATGATTAACAACAGAAGCAACAATCAAGACAGGGACTCCTGGAGATATTCATGGACATCACAGAAATATTCCTCCATGAAGATGTACAAGGAGGTGCTAGGGCCTAGCAAGGCACCTTCCATTTTCAAGGACATCTGGCGTACAAGCTGTAGACTTAGACACAAAATCTTCATCCGGCTCTTGCTCCACGATAGATTGAATACTAGAAACCTTCTACAGCGCAAAAACATGTTCATCCCCAACTATAACTGTGCTCTATGCGCTGACAACACTGAGGAAACCCTAGTTCACCTCTTCTGGAACTGCCCTTTCGCACTTTTCTGTTGGGACCAACTTATCCCAACTAAGCATAGAGGCATATCGGTGTACGATGAGATTCTCCTCACTCTTATTCATCTTCCCAAAGACATCGCACTGGATATTGTGATAATGGGATGCTGGAGCATTTGGGCCATCAGAAACGACAAGATCTTCAGAGCAACTCCACCTTACCTAGGCACCTGGAAGTACTATCTCAAGGAAGGGCTAGGGGCGGCACAAATCAGAGCTAAACAACAGAAAGCAATCAAGATCTCCAGTTGGATTGAACACAACCTGTAATTTTTATTATGTTTCATAGAACCGGCATTGGTTGAAAGCTGTATGACTTTTACTTAATTTTGCTATAAAATTACCGTAGAACGATTGTTCTACGGTTTCAGCTCAAAAAAAAAAAAAACAAGATCAACACACTCGAGCTAGACAAGTGCCTTGTCCAAACTGAAACCTCTTGGGCAGAAGGACCCAAATCACGGCTAAGAACGTGGCATATTCGAGCATGAAGTAGATCATATCTGATCGAACTGCATGTGTTGCTGAAAGTGAGATTTGTAAATTAGCGAGGAGAGGATGCAATTAGCAGTTGGAAGTGAGGCAAGGGGCGAGATGAAGGGGGACAAAGCAGTAGCTTTTGGCCGACGCGGCAGCGAGGAGATATGCTCCCAATATGCGCTCAGGTGCCCCAGGATTTGGCCACTGGGATTACTCTGTTTTCTCTTTGGAGAAGGGATTACTCCACCCGGACAGGGACCGTTCGTGTGGCACGGTCTGGCCAATGCGCCCTTTGTTGCGGCTCGGCGTAGAATATTTGGTCGACGATGTATCCAATGGAATTAAGATGACGCTGCTGTAGGAGTTATCATTTGTTTAAAGGAGAGTAGGCAACTTTGAGGACTTATTTTATTTTAAGGGATTGGAGGACCTGTTTCCTTAGAGGATGTACCTACGATTTGGCTTCATCATCCATGCCTTTGTTTGGAGCCAATTGATTATCTTAAATCTTATTAAATCCACATGATTTTATCTCTTCGTCCGGAAATACTTGTCATCAAAATGAATAAAAGGGATTGGATCTAGATGTATTTTAGTTCTAGATACATCCTTTTTTGTCCATTTTGATGACAAGTATTTTCGGACGGAGGGAGTACTTGATAGATTGGTGAAGCCGTGAAAGTAGTCGAACAAACACGAGCAGTCAGACGCTTCTCAAAAAATTTACCATCCTTTACTCCATGTAAGTTTGCAAAATACACGGTTCTGACCATCTGCACTCCTATATAGTTGTGCACGTGGTTACTGGGATGAGGAAATCAGAAATAGGATAACCAGAAAACAATGATGGTGGCCGGCATATGCGCGAATAGGTAAAAGGTAAATGTGATATGATGGGTGGCGGCTAAGGTTGTCAAACTCCTCTATATAGTCGTTCAAAACCCATATATGAGTCGGTAAAAGCCTACCATTCAAAATAAATAAATTAGGAACAACTATTTTTTAATGCATTCTTTAAATACTCATGATTAATTAAAAAAAACTCACACGTCAGTGTAGAAGGAACGTGTACATCGCTCCTCTTCTCGAATTCTAAGGAGCAGTAAGAGAAATATTATATACTGAGTTGGTTTCGAACAACTCCC
>LR738710.1:647206675-647280836 GCA_902687465.1 Secale cereale
CCACTCTTTATGTAGGACAAATTTCTCATCGTGTCACAAAGCTAGTTTTGTTAAAATCATGTCACAACACTAGTAAGTCGCTGAGAGTTTTAAAAGATTTAAATGATTATTAGGCACAAGGCCCATAACCTTCAACATTGGTCAGTTTGTATACCACCTCAGAGCAACTCTAGCAAAACAATCAAAATCTCAACTTTTGTATTATCTGGCTGATATGATTTATAAAGACTGGAACATGTGACATCAAACTCACAATCACTATAAGCCAGCCTCCAAAATTTTCATACATGTGAGCAGCTTGTCATTGGCTGACTATTCTTCCCCAATTCCACACCACGCCCGGTTCACCCACGTGTATACACATTTCATGCCTAGCACATTTTTGTCGTCCTCTGCTCTATTCTCGCCGCGCATGATTGAGATCCTCTCTCATGGCTCTTGCCACCTACAAAGGCCCCAACTGCCAATGCCTCCTCCTCCTCCTCCTTCTCTTGCATTGGGGCACACGTACCTCCGCTCTGCAGCGGCCCGTGCCAAGTACCCGACCGACACATCAGAGCACATCTAGGGGCGGCTCGACGAGCGGATGCTCTTGGAGGCTGCGGGAAAATGCTCCTCCTTTCCTCTCACTATGCCATTGCAACTAGTGGGCATGTCATGCAACCGTGCATGCGAAGGAGGCGGTGTGGCATCATCTTCTTCGTGCCCGGGGGAGCCGTAGGTCGAGGATCTCTACGAATCAATGGTTGTACCACCTTTCGATCCTCAGGGTGCCATCGAGCCGGGTACCTGCACCAGCCCTCAAATGGAATGCCACCACCACGCACCAAGACATGGATGTTGCTGGTCAACCATTTTACAATGACATGAGCTCCCTCTACAACGAGATGGTGTGAGTTCGAGGGGCAACACAACGACATTGTAACAATGACCATGGCGGTGATGCCCTATAGGAGAGGGGAACTAGTCATGAAGGGGAATAGACATGACGGCTGTCAACCCCTCCCCCCTACCACACGAAATCACATGGATGGAGCTCCCTCCAAAATCCATCTCCATGTTTGCAAATATGGAGGCTAGGGAGGCAAATATGGCGTGCGCTCCAAAAATATAGCGATAGTGGTTGCTATCGTGATTCTCTTGGACTATATTTTTACCCCTCAGCCTCCATATTCTTGGCAATCATTACAGGGTGATGGGGTATATGGCTACTCCACTGGATTTTCTCTTAGTCACGACAGAGTCCCGGATTAGGGGATGCTTGTCCAGTCGGATACATGCCCTTTGGCTCGGGTCAAGGATCCCCCAATCATGTCACTTGTGGGCCTCGTTCGTCGGATCCAGAAACTTCGAGGAGAAATCGTTTGAAGACTTGGCGTGTACCCCAAGATGTAGGAGTAGTCCTCGGCACACTTACCCCTAGACGCAACCACCATATGCAAACCCTAGGTACATGCGGTGTCTATATAAACCGAGGTACAGGGACGTAGAGGGACAACACATTGACATCCAATCTCAAGGTAGATCACTTGTACTTTATACCCCATCCACAATCAATACAACAAACAAGGACATAGAGTTTTAGCTCTTCGAGAGGGTTCGAACCTGGGTAAACATCGTGTCCCGTGTGTCCTTGTTACAATCTAGTCAAGACTACCAGATCGGGATCCCCTACCCGAGATTCGCCGGTTTTAGCTCCGACAGTTAGCCTAGCTTGAAGCATTGCAAATGCTATATGTCGTTTTTTGCGAATCAAATGCTATATGCCGTTGCTCACGCGCGCCCCTACATGGGTCACGGTCAATACTAGGGACACTAGCAATTTTTTTTTACTTTTCAGGTTTATATTTCGGCTTTCGTTTGATCTCTTGGTTCTCTTTATTTATCTTGGTTTCTTTTCTGGATTTCTGATTCACCTATCAGGTTTTTATACGTTTGCTTTGTCTACTTTTTCCTTTTTGTTTCTGATTCTTTCCCTTTTTTAGTTTTCTTTTCCTCGCCTTTTATTTTTCATTGTTTATGAAATAATTCTAAAGTAATATTTAAACATCTTTTGGGAAATAATCGAACATTTTCATAAAAAATACACTGATATATTTTTAAAGGCCAGTAGACTTTTAAAATTTTCATGTATACTTTTAAATTTTATGGATGTTTTTTCAACAACATGTGTGCTTATTTTTTTAAACCACATGATCATCTTACACAATGGATGATCATTTTTTTCAAAAATGTGACAACTTACATTAACATTTTTAAAATAGAAGAGCACTATTTAGAAAAAGCATAATATTTTGAAAGTAGATGATTTTTTTATAAATTGTTGACAATTATAAAAATTACATATTTATTTTAAAAGTATGAATACTTCTAAAAATAAAATTAATATTTTTTCTAAAATATATAATTATATAAATTTTCCTTATATATTGTGTAAACACTATTTAAATTACATGAAAACAATTTAGATACACAAACATCTTACAATTTTTTCGTGCACATTTTTTAAAATGCATGAGCAGGTTTTAACACGAACAATTTTTTAAAAAATGTGCCAATACTTTTCTAATTACATAAAATGTTATTATTTTAAACCTAGAGTATGTAAAATTGCTGTAGTTATTATTTTGGAATGCACATATTTTAATGACTACTTGGAAATATATATAAAAAGGGGAAGTGGAAGAATGACTAAAGAACTATCCACAAAAAGGATACAAGGTAGTCAAGAAGAAGGAACACACTCGTTCCCACGATTTTAAAAAAACACTCATTCCCGCAAAAAAAAATTTTTTTGAAAAGAAGAACATATTATTGCTCTACGTGCACGTGCGAAACAAAAAAGAAGGAACAGCGGATAAAAACAGTGCTCCAGAAGCGGGCAGTAGCCAGGGCCCAAAGCGGGACGTGGGTGAGCGGACAAAGTCTATTAGCCGCTTGCAGCGGCACATAGTCGCCCCCCTTGAAGCAGGAACACCTGCATGAAAGTAGGAATTGCAACTTTGAGGCACATACCCTTGCAAAGCACGCTGCGTGGTTAGGTGTGCGTCGTCACATTTGGCTCGATCAACCTTATGATCCAGTCGCCATACCCGTAAACTTTCTATCTGCGATTTAATGAAGCGTGTGTTTGCCTCAAACAAAAAAAAGGAGCACCCATATTATTTTTCTCTGTTGTAAAGATAGACGAAAGTGACATATGGTAGCTCTCTATATCATCGGTGCATTAGCAGATATACGCATTGTAAATACTGGCAGTTGCCAGTGATGTCATGAAACTGAAATACTAAACGATATATCTTCCTTAAACCACATAATATTAGTATTTTGCCATCCCTGTGAAGAAGCATCACTAGTTTACTACTATGGCAAGTGCAGCAAACTGATGGCAAACATGCATCTGCATGCATGAAGCCGGCATGGTCGATGAACAAAAGCAGTGCAAGGATGAAGGATCCTAAAAAAACACGGTAATAAGCATGCAGAGAGGTGTAAGTTCAAAAAAGATCGATGGTAGTTACCCGGCTGGAGAATGGAGATCGAAGCCCTGATGCCGCAGTTTGATTGTTTGAAGTAGAAGAAGTAAGTAACGTACTTGTTTCAGATGTTGCCTCTGAAGGGCGGGGGAGGAGAGGGGATGGGATATATCATTACACATAGAGAGAGAGAGGTGACGCCAGATCCTGATTTGCATCCAGATATTCATAGTTTGCACGGTTGACGAGAATCTAGCTGGGGGTTGACTCTAAACATGTGGGCATAATGTTTAATGACAAGAGCATCCCCATATATGTGGAGCTAAACATCCGTAGTAGCTTTAAAAGAAACAGAAATGTGTAGGAAAAATATAAATCCAAACAGGGCTCCAGCAAAAATATATACTCCGTATAAAAGAAGCCCACAGGGCTCCCAATTTCATTGCTACTCCTTTTGCCGCTGAAAATTGGAGTCATTACTCCCTAGATATAGATTCAGGAGTAGTAAATTGCAACCAGCTTAAATTGCTGCTGAAAATTGCAACCAGCTTATTTGATATAGATTCAGCGGGTTTGCCGCCGGCTTTTAATTTAGTTACGCTAGCCCCTATGTGAGCGAGATACGAGATCGATGCTTTATTACAGTATAAGTATCCCAACCTGGCAACCTGCAACTTGTAACAAAGTCACTGTTGACCGGGAAGGAAGATTTGGTGTGGCTATATATCATGCAAGTATTTTTTAGGGGAATATATCATGGAAAACTCTTCCCCTCAGCCGGCTGATCTGTGGTGGACATCCGCCAGATGTGATGCCGTTGGATCGGATTCAATCACATGGCTGCCTGACGCTCTTTCTCAGTCCCATGCCCTCTCTATCTGGAAACATCAGCCATTAACAGGTGCATCTTTATCCTCACAAGCGTCGACTGCTTATCCTTTTTCCTAGCACATGCTATCAATCTCAAGCTCCCACCCATGGAAATACGACTGCTCCTCCAGCCAGAAACCACATGTTGCCTCAAAATTGAAACTACGCCATGCCGGCATGGAGCGCCATCAACCTCACCACTGTCCCGGCACCACCAACGCTAGACACGGCCACATCAGAACGCCTTACGTCCACGCACACTCCAAGTTTCGGCAACAACAACGTTGTTGCGGAACGGCCGGAGATGTTGTTGCAATTTTTGTAGCAAGGGTCTTGTTACAGAAAATTAGGCGCGGCGGGAGATGTCTTTTCAGTTTTTGCAACAAAGGTCTTGTTGCAGAAAGTTAGAGAATACGAGTTTTTGCAGCAAGGGACTTGTTGCAGAAAATTAGAGAAAAAGAGGTTTCGCAACAAAGCTCTTGTTGCAGGAAATTATAGAAGGCAAGGTTTTGCAATTAGAGTATTGTTGCAGGAAATTAGAGAAGAGAGACTGACGGCTCATATCAGACAATCGAACAGCTAGCGAGGCGACGGATCTTTCTAAAAGATCCGCCGGTGGACGTGTAGCACCCGCCATCATATATCATGCATGTGTGCGAGGTTGTTTTCGTCCCTTCTTAATTTCCCTTTTCCTGCATCTGCTGCAACCTGCAAGCCCACAACAATCAGGAAATGCTGCATCAGGCAGGCCCATATCGGCACCACATCACTCGGGAGAAATGGGCATCATCATAAAAACAGATTTTTTTAGGCAAATCATAAAAACAGCTGATACAGAACGGTTCTCTCAAAAAAAAAAAAAATCATACAGAACGTTTGCAGATAGTCACGCAGCCACCAGCCAGTCAGGCCGATATCTTGGTACACTCAATGATGTATAGGGAGAACTGGATTTCAGTGAAGGAACCATTGGGGTACAGTTTACAGAACAAAACACAGATAAACGACCTACGCAATCGCCTCCATTCTTCTCGCTGCTTGCTACTCCCTCCGATCCATATTACTTGTCGCTGCTTTAGCTTCAGGAGGAGTAGTAAATAATTTTACGAGCTCATCTCTTGAGGAACCTCTTGAACCAGCCGGCGGAGCGCTTGGGGTACCGCTTCCGCCCATCGCCGTAGTCCACGAAGTGCAACCCGAAGCGCACCGTGTACCCGGTCGCCCACTCGAAGTTGTCCAGCAGTGACCACGCGAAGTACCCCTTCACGTTTGCCCCGTCCCTGACAAGTGCAAGCAATTAATCCACTGTCAGATGGGTATAAGATTTGAAGGTTGTTGACAGAGTTGGAGTTCTCCGACCTGATCGCACTCAACAAGGCAACAAGGTGCCCCTGGTGGTACTCTACCCTCGCGTCGTCCTTCAGCGCTTCCTCGAGTGGTAGGCTCGTGTTGGTGGTGGTTTCGCCGAGGCCTAGATCACAGAGGCAAATAGTTTTGTAAGTTCAAGTTTCAGTATGTTTATGTTTCTATGAGAGGGAATATGCTCACCATTTTCGGTGATGTAGATGGTAGGATTGCCATACTTCTCCTTGACATAAAGCAAAAGATCACGGAGCCCTTGAGGGTAGACGTTGAGCCAAGGTAAACTAGTCTATATGCATGATATTTACGGAACCGAATCAGCACACATGAAAAATGTGGGAACAATTATGGAAAATTTGTTTCTATGTATGGAAGAGGCAAATTACCTGAGAACCTATGGGGACACCATTTCGAACACCTAACATAATTGAAAAAATTAGTATATGTAGTAGAGATGGTAAGATGCAAATATTTGTACTTTGAAATCGCAAAAACAGTACACATAATATTTGATCCTAAAGGAAAATGATTGATCCAAGACTCACTGGTAAGATTAGCTCGGGCATCAGTATTGTAGCTCTTCAGGCCATTTGATGGTGGAAGGTTATCAGCATAGTTTGCAGTGTAGTAATTGATACCAATGAAGTCGAATGCACCCTTGACCAATTTAGATTGTTGTTTGGTGAACTGCGGCAAGCGATCTCTGACGATTCTTCTCATACTCAGTGGGTAGTCTCCTCTGGTTAGGGGCTCCATAAACCTACAGGGAACTCCTGGCTAGTAAGGTCTTCATTCCCATCTAGACCATGACAATCAGAAAACGTGTGGATCACTCAGAACTTACCACCCAAGCATGAAGTCTATAGCACGCTTTGCTGCATCACTGTCGGAGTCCGAACGGGAGAAGGGAACATACCAGGCTGAGACTAAAGTTATCCCAATCTTCCCCTTCTGAACGACCTGCGTTTGAATCAGTCATCGGATTGTTCATGCACAAATAATACTGAAGGGATTTCGTTACTCACCTTATATTTCTTTCTGTATAGTTTGACGGCCGCCGCATGGGCGAGTAGCTGATGGTGGGATACTGTGTAAGGCTCCCACGCTGAATCTCCAGCGCTGCATTTCCCCATCTCCCAGGGCGAGCACCTACCTGGCGCAAGCACGCCCATTGCATACCCCGCAACGCTGAAGGCCCAGGGCTCATTGAATGTGATCCAGTGCTTCACTCGGTCCCCAAACTCCCTGAAGCAGACTTCAGCGTAATCCTTATAGTCGTTTCTGCACCAGTGGCGGTATAATTAAATTATCTTTGCACGCTATTGTGCCTTGTGCAGTCGTGCAAACAACATTAGAGAGGAAAAAAGAAGAGAATAAACAGTATCGCTAGTTTGATGGCTCTATCTGTAGTATCGCTAGTTCGATGGCTCTGTTGTAATATAATGCGTACAGGAAATAGTTTCAAGTTAGCTTTTACATTGATTTCACGATGCTTTTTTAGCACTTACATGATATTAGGGTTAAGAAACCCTCCGTATTTATCTTCTAATGCCTGAGGTGAATCCCAGTGAAAAAGGGTCACAAATGGCTGCACCCCTGCAACAGTATAACGATTTCTGATCTTAAGAATCATCCAGTGAAATAGAGAACAAATAGTATGATGTTGTCTGCAGCATTCAGGTTGACACCATTGGGTAATAAATCTTAAATATATAATCAAGGCTAGATACATCTACCTCTGGATAATAGCTCATTAATCAAGTTGTTGTAATACTCGACGCCTTCTCTGTTCACTCCACCTCTCAGAGTCCCATCTGGTATGCATTCATAAGGTCGATGTGAACATTTTTCTCAACTTATATTTGGATGATATGCAGGATAAAAGAAGGGATGGAATCACAGGACATATGAGGACTGAAACACATATTTGGTCATACCTGGAAGAATCCTTGTCCATGATATGGAGAACCTGTATGCATCCATTCCCATATCCTTCATAAGGCGCACATCTTCCTACGGTTATTGCAAAGTTGATATAAGTATTACCTAACTGTTTTTTTCTGAATTAGATTCAAGATTCAATAATCTTTCCATGAGTGCCATCTTGATCTACATATTTGAGCATATAATTTATGAAATGCTAAAAATCCAGGAAAATGCAGGATAGCTAAGTTAAAATACCAGTGACCATGTCCTTACCTTGTAAAGATGGTAGGAATCCACTGCAACATCCCCGTTGCTTCCGTCGACAATTTTTTCTGCAAAAAACATTCTGAATTTTATTGAAAAAGGTCTCTTCTGCTCACTGATATTCTAGTTGTTGAAAGGAATATCGTGATTTAACTTCAGATTTACATGCACTACTTCACCAATAATCACCCCCATTGACCCGATGGATAGAAATGCGTTTCCCGCCAAAAAGAAAAAGATCGATGAAATGCTTAGTTGCCTTGAAACTTGACATAGAATTTGTGCTTATATATTCAGACTCGTTAGGCGACTTGGGTGGCGAACCCTAGGGCCACTCTCCGAGTTCCTTCCTTCGCCTTCCTCCCTTGCTGCCGCCGGTCAAAGCCCACTCGGTAGATGGTGACGGCGGGGACTTCCTCCTCGTGCCCGGCCGGCTTGGGTAGGCCAATGCGGCATGGCAGCGGTCCGAGTTGGTGGCGGCGCAGTGGGCGACGCTGCCGTGGAAGGTGCTCCCAGCCGCCTCGCCCTCGAGGCTTCGGGCCCGTGCCCCTCGAGCCCGTTGTGGCCCCAACGGATCTGCCGCCGCGGGATCCTGGCCGGCGGTCAGTTCTCCGTTTGGATTCCCTCATTTGGCCTCATTTTGTTTGGGTCTTCGACTATTTGCTCTGACCTCCAGTGGAAGGTTTTGTTTTTTGAGAAACACTTCCAGTGGAAGGTAGACCTGGACCCAAACCTGGGCATATGGGCTGGCCCGGCACAGCCTTGGCTAGTGCCGGCCCGAAGGCCTGACTTTGAGGATCAGCCCTTACATGCGAATTAAAAGGGACGAGACCTCCCGTGAGCTGGCTGTCAGGAATCTGATCTAGGGCAGTGCTAGTGACTTTAGTCCTACCTCGGATATGGGAGGAGGCCAGAAGCTTCTTATAAGGGAGAGTGCCACACTTCCTTCAGGCCGGTCTTTTGGGATGTGATGGGTTCTCAGCTTGTAGTGAAGTGTTTGATGCGCACCGGAAACGTCCGAATATATGCTGACGGATCGGGAGCTGGACCTAGGTTGCTAACAAGTGGTATCAGAGTTGGGCCCCACGCCACCCTAAGGGGGCTTCCCTAGGAGGGGCGGGGTGTCAGGAACCTGACCTTGAACAGTGCTAGTGACTTTACTCTCACCTCGGATATGAGAGGAGGCTAGGAGCTCCTTATAAGGGAGAGTGCCACACTCCCTTCAGGCCGCTCTTTTGGGATGTGATGGGCTCTCCGCTTGTAATGGAGTGTCCGATGCGCACCGGAAATGTCCGAACATATGCCGACAGACCGGGAGCCGGGCCTAGGCTGCTAACACGGCCCAACAACGACCGCATGCGCTCGTGCGTCAGCTGCACTTGCTTGCTTCCATGGTTCACCAATCGGCTGTTGATAACATCGTTGCTCAAGTTTAATTGCAGTTTGTTTATCGAAATCTTTGGACTATTTCTTATACCAAAGATTAATATCGCGAAGAAAGTGTTTCCAAGAGATTTCATTGTAATTTTTTAGTCATATGAGTTAATTTATATTTTCTTAGATTTCATCTCCAAATCGGTGTACCTTTAATTGTTATGAGTATGAATAAAGTTACTGGTGTTTCTAAAAAAAACAATCGGTTGTTGATCAATTGATCTTTTACTATTAAAAAAGTTCATGGATTTTAAAAAATCGCAAAAAAAAATCATGAACTCGAAAGAAGTTCATCTTTGATTATTTTTTTAAAGCCTGGTTTTTTCATGAGTTTGAACATAGTTCACAATTCTGAAAAAAATCATGAATTTGAAAAAGGTTCATTAAACTGAGAAAAGCTTGTAATTTTTTAAAAAAATCAAAAAAATTGATATTTTATCAGAGTTTGAAAAAATTTCAAACAAACTAAAA
This sequence comes from Secale cereale, assembly GCA_902687465.1. Classification (NCBI taxonomy): domain Eukaryota; kingdom Viridiplantae; phylum Streptophyta; class Magnoliopsida; order Poales; family Poaceae; genus Secale; species Secale cereale. Next base: position 647,216,479 of record LR738710.1, read on the forward strand.
AAAGTGAATTTGAACAAAGTTCGCAAATTGGGAAAAGCTCGCGTATTTGAGAAATCCTCAAAGAAAATCATGAATTTTAAAAAAAACAAACATGAAAACAGTTCATGAAATTATAAGAAGTTCACAATTTATTTTAAAAAATCACGAATTTAAAAAATAATTCACAATCTTCAAAAAATATATGTGAATTTTAGTTAAAAAGGGAAAAAAGAAAACCGCGAGAAAAAAACAAAAAAGAAAAAAAGAAAACAATTCATGAAATTATAAGAAGTTCTCAATTTTTAAAACAGTTTCATGAATTTGAAAATAGTTCACAATTTTCAAAAAGTATATTTAAAAAACAATATGGAAAAAATAAAACCGAAAGAAAAAGAAACAAAAAAGGAAGAAACAGACAACAAAAACCTTGTGAAAAAGAGCCACTGAAAATTCAGCCCAGTAAACCGGTGGGAATCTTCTAGAAGATTCCCAGAATCGGTTGGGTATGGGGGGAGAATGGCCCGGCAACCCACTTTAGACTAGTGGAACAGTGTGGGTGTGTGCTTTTACACTCCATTTGGTGCTTAAGGATTTGAGAAATGGGATGACCCAACATGATACGGCTATATATGGACTAGCCCGCGGTAGAAATGCTAAAATAGCCCAAAAATTGGCAAAACAGCCTTTAAAAAGCAAAAACAAACCCGAAACTATTCTTTTTTTTATCAGGTAACCCAAAAACAATCTTAACAGGTCAAAATAGCACGTCCCTAAAAAGGCCCACCAATCGAAAGCGTCGTGTCGTCCCGGCTTTAAGGCCTAGCCTCGGGGATCAGCCTCGTTACGTGGCGGGCCGGAAGCCGGCCCGCGCGTCATGGGCCATATGGGCAGGTTTGCCTGGACCCCACTAGTTACTCTTATAAGGCAAAAGTGTGAAGTAGAATGTGGCAAATGATTAATGTTTCTGGTTCGACAAGGTGTGCTGGGGAGGTGGGACAGATGGTAGGGACCACGACTTGAACGGGGTCATTCCTCAAGGGCGTGTTTGGTTTGTTGTACCGCACCTGGCTCGCACCCACGATGCAGTTATCTGGTTGTTTGGTGTGCTGCATGTCCAGCTGGGCCTGGCCCGACGGATGCAAAAAGGCCCTCCCAGCCAGGCTGAGCCGAAACGCAAGTTCCGGCCGTTTCCGCGAGCCTGCACCCACGCGTGCACCCACGTTAGCAGTTTCACGTATGGGTCACGACCCCCTCGCATTAACCCCCTGTCCACCCATCGCTCCTCCTCCCATCCCCTCCGCCTACCCTCAGATTCCCCATCGACGCCGGCTCCTCGTCCTCGACGTCGCCGCCGCCGACTCCGGCTCCTCGTCTTCCTCGTCGTCGCCGCCGCCGCCGGCGGCTCTTCGTCTTCGCCGCCGCCGTTGGCTCCTCGTCTTTGCCATCGCCGTCGCCTCCTCGTCTTGGCCGCCGCCGTTCCTTTTTGCTGGATCCCGCGTCGAGCGACTACCGGAGGCTCGTCGCGACTGGATCTCGCCACGGTGGGGGATGCTGGTCCGCGAGTTGACGAGGTCATGACGAGGGATGCGCGATCTGGATCTTGTGGCGTCGGTTGGAGGAAGATCAAGGAATTGCAGCAAAATCCAGATCCGCCATGCCCATAGTTCGTTTCTTTTCATCTGGTCCCTGTCAACATCCTCGTGAGCAATGATCCATTAAATTTGCTTGGAATTTATTTGTTATGTATTGAGTAGTATATCTTGATAATCTAGTATTCCATATATATATATGGGATGATTTACGGAATTTTCTAAAGTTATAAAATTGATTCCATGTATATATGTGTATGTTGTAATTGTAAACAAATATTGCCTGTTGATTTTATCTGAAAGAGACATGCTTCTCTCGTTTGCTGCAAACAATATGACCAGTTTACCAAACAAAATTTCATTCAACCCGTGACACCTCATGCAACCTACCAAACACAGATTCACCTTGGCCAGTTCCAGCGCACACAAGCAACCAAACACACATCTCAATGTACGATTGCATTAGCCGAGCCAGGCCACACTCAGCCAGCATGCTAGATGCGATGCAGCCAAATGTGACCCGGGCAACCAAACACGCCCCTAATGATGGTGGATGGTCATGACTGCATGGGTGGCGTGACGACTAGTATTGGTGTGGGTCATTAATATAGCGCATATGCCTGTCTAAATGATACTCCCTCCTTTCCATTTTATAGTGCGCCCTAGATTTCCGTGCCTCAACTTTGACCACAAATTTAACCAACGAGACCGATTGCGGCGGGAGTAAAAATTATAAAAATGGATTCGTATTCGAAAGAAGTTTTCAATTATATAATTTTTACTCCCGCCGCAATCGGTCTCGTTGGTTAAATTTGTGGTCAAAGTTGGATCTCGGGAACCGTGGGCGCACTATAAAATGAAATGGAGGGAGTATATTCAGACGCGTCTCAGACTATGCAACTCTCTTTGTTTCCAACACATGATTTGATAATTTTGATAATTAATTTTGTGTAAATGCATGAGCCAAATATTGTAGAAAAATAATATTAGAAAAATATTTTTTATAATAAATCTAATGATACTATTTTTACATCATTAGTCTAAATAATTTAGATATTATGAGTCAATTTTAGAGTCTTTTTTTCAGAACACAATACAGATGCATGGCTCACATACAAGCACGCACGCTCACCCCTACGGACGGATGTATGACGCCCTACTCATATGCGCATTTGTGAGAGAATGAGTTGGCATATCTTGAGATTGATGAAGTCGACACGGGCAACTTGTGGTCGACGGGCGTCATGCCATACCATTGAAATAATATGTCGAAAAGCATGGGTAAATCCAGAAAATTTTAACACCCGTGCCAAGTCTAGTATTTGAACCTGGATGGATAGGATTGACCGCCAGGAACCTAACAAACCGAGTTATGCTCAGCTCGCAAATGTATAGAAGTTTGATGCAGTATTTGTAGAATGTAATCACTTAATGAACAAATGTTCACATTAGTTAGAACATATGTGTTGGCAAGGTGCTAAGTTACTATCATTTTCCTTAATAAAAGGATACAAGCTGCATTGCAAAAAAATAAAGATACAAGCTAGTATAATATACATGCCTGGGTACTGGTGAGTGAAGTTGTCCCAGATGCTTGGTCCCCTGCCCCCCTCCATTGCACCACCCTCATACTGCATGCATGTGAATGTCCAGCAAATTTGTAATAAGACGATGCCATCACCAACAAAATCCATAGTGTAGATATTATTATTAGTTAATTATAAGAGGAGACTAGATCCAGGACCGAAGTTTTTGTAATGTAGATAGTCAACTGGCAGACTAGTTAACTGACCAATCACTGCATGTGCATAGTTAACTGGCCAATCACTGCATGTGCATACTCTTTTTTTATTTTTGGATATGCCACCATTTACCAGATCCAGAACCAAACATTTAGTAATACAATACTATCTCAATCTCAAAATGTAAAACATCGTTTAGCACTGAAAACATCTTACATTTTGAGACAGATGGAGTAATTAATTGGCTAATCACTTCGTGGATCAGAATCATACATGTTGAGTATTTTTTTTTATCCCTCTTCTTACAAGCATTCATGATCTCGCTCTGTTTGTTCTTAATCCTTTCATGAGTTGCTTACTTGCTCAACATTTTACCTTTACTTCCTCAATTTCAAAATAAGTGTCATACGGTGTATTAGAAAAAGTATTAGTACGCAGCAGCCGTTTATCCATGCTTGCTACAGCCAGCTTCCGTACTTGTAGCAGCAACCAAGTTGTTCTGAACTGAGAAAAGTGAACCAATAGACGAAAGAAGTTGAAACCTGATAGGACGAGGAGGCCGTTCCGAAGACGAAGCCCTTGGGGAAGCTCCTCCGGCTTATCATCTGCCGTCCGGCGCCATCGTAGGCGCCCGAAGCGACAGCTACAAGGAGAAATGGGAGGAGAAGACGACCAGGCATCGCCACCAACACTCTTGCAGCTGTATATGGGATAGTTGCAGAGGAGGATGCCTGTATGGCTGTATATATTGCAGTGCTTCTCACTGTGCGTCAAAGGGTTACTGTCAAACGGCACTGGCTATAGGCCGGCTGGCCGCTAGAACAAGTTGTTAAATCTTAATCTGTTACTAGTATTGTCCATTGTAGACAACCATGTTGTCCAAGAGTGTGAACAGTTCCTGAGTTCAGGCAAAGAAATCCTCTTTTTATCCAGCACTTGTGCTTAAATTAACCATCTGACAGGGTAATAACCTCTCATGCACGTCAGGCCCCCAGATGCTTGGTCCCCTGGCTGCCTCCCTCATTGCAACCCCCTCATACTGCATGCATGTGAATGTCCAGCAATTCTTTTAATAAGATGATGGCAGAAAAAAAAATTCATAAGGTAGATAATTCCTTCATTTTTTATACAAGGCCACTATCAAAATTACATTTTGCAACTATACAAGGTCACTAACACTAATCGAGACAAACTTGATGGTGTTTGCCTCGTACTAGAAGGACATTAATATCCATTGCATGCATGCGGGGTGAGAAGGTTGACTTGCATCCCAACATTAATTAACCAATGAGGAGTAAGAGGGTTGGCTTGTTGTGTGTGTGAGAGAAAAGCCACATTAATTAGCATGACAAATAAGGTGACAAACAAGCTTGCAACATTGACTTAAACTTGCATTGATTTTTATCTTGATACCTGTAATATGAGTTTGTGGCATTGTATACAAAAATGAAGGGAGTATCATTTAATTAACTGTAAGACGATACCGTAGATAGTTAATTGGCTAATCACTTTTTGGTTCAGAACAAGGAACTCGTATATGCTGAACTTGAGTATAGTTAATTTCTCCAACTCGTTACTACTCCTTTCGTCACATAATATAAGAGTGTTTTTGACACTACACTATCATGGACAGAGGGAGTAACATTTATGATTCCTGTCCATTTTGCTCGCTCCGTCCACCGGTCCATGTATTTCCTAGAACCCACCTTGTTTTAACATTTTACCATATTCCTAAGATTCCGTCCGGTGATTGAACATATCGCAGCATCAGCTTATGCTGCAGTTTGCACACTAACTAGCTGTGATGAACTAAGAAAGGAATCCGACAACCTACATTATCCATGAAGGGAATCAATGAAAGGAAAAACGAGTGGAAACCTTACCTGATAGGACGAGGAGGCCGTTCCAAAGAAGAAGTCCTTGGGGAAGCTCCTCCGGCTTATCGCTGCCGGCCGTAGATGCAGTCGTCGGCGCTGGAAGCGACAACAAGGAGAAGTCGGAGGACAGCCGACACCAATGGCTCTTGCAGCCATGTGGAGTAATGTCAGAGGCCATGTTGCAGCGTCAAAGGCTTCCTTTGGCACCACCTACATAGCCCTGTGTCTGTACGCAAATCCGCTGCTGCTCACGAACTCATCTTCTCATGGATGAAGAATGAAATCAGATATATTTTTTTAGCAAAAACAATCGAAAGAATTCAAAACTTTTTTAAAAATGATACATTAACAAATTCTCTATGTGCCTGCAAATTTTCATGACCACATGACACCTGGAGCTTGGGACAAAATAAAATAAAATAAGTGCTCCAAAATCGAAACTTTTGGACCTTTTTCAAAGCTTCGTTTTCCTTTTTCTTTTTTTGTCAAAAGCTCTCCTGATGTCATATCGTCATGCAATTTTGCAGGCACATAGAAAACTTGTACATCTTTTATGTAAAATATATTTCAATTTTTGCCAAATTTTGCTAGTTTTTTCAAATTCATTGTTCATCCATAGGAGCGGATGAGCTCGAGCACCGAAACGTTGTCCTTTGTGTCTGTATGCACATGCGGTCCATTGATGTTTCTGGTGGATCGCGGCGGTGCTCCTCGATCCACAGAGGTTCTAGCGGCGGCTGCTGCCCCGGGCGGCACTACACCGGGTGGCCAAGGCGGCGGCGTGGCTACTCGGCGGCGGGCTTATGCGGCGGCTGGTGGCGGAGCCCTCCTGACCCAGATCTAGGCCCTCTTGGGCCCCATCTGGGTCTGGGCGGGCCTGGCCCGTTCTCACCTGTGGCAGCTCTGGCGGGCGGAGGAGCGGCTTGTGCGGGGGTTACGGTGTCGGCGGCGCGCCTACTGCAGCACGTCGACGGAAGCTTCACGAGCCCTATCGAGCTTGGTCAGGCCTTGAGGGCCTGGTTTGCTCCTATTGATACGTCCAGTCGGTGACCGCAGCTGTCGATGGAGGTTGTCCCCCCACCCCTGTGTGGCTGTTGACACTGCCGCTCTTCGTTCTCGGCTGCTCCTTCTCGGCTTCGTCGGTCTTGCTTCGTTGACCATGGTGAAATGGCGGTGATGATGCCAAGACTGTGGTGGCAGATGTTGGTGGGCGACATGATTGGTGGAGCACATCGGACCATTCAGGGATGTGGGTGTTTGGCGGATGATAGAAATCCCTACCGGCTTGCTGGCATCTACGCGGTGACGCCCATGGGCGCCGTCATTCCTTCCTGGAGGTCGTCGGGTATTCCCCTTCCCCACGCCCCTCCGCGTACCGGTGGAAACCCTAGGACTAGTCCGGGCAGTAGCGTCGTCGTCGTGTTCCTTCTTGAAGGTACTGCTTGGTATGCGGAGGTTCGAGGTGCTAGGAGTGATAACCCACAAGTGTAGGGGATCGCAACAGTTTTCGAGGGTAAAGTATTAAACCCAAATTTGTTGATTCGGTACAAGGGGAGCCGAAGAATACTCTTAAGTATTAGCAGCCGAGTTGTCAATTCAACCACACCTAGAAACTTAGTATCTGCAGCAGGATAGTTTAGTAGCAGAGTAATATGATAGTGGCGGTAGCAGCAATAAAAGTAAAGATAGTGTTTTTGTAGTTTTTGTGATAGTAGCAACGGAAAAGTAAATAAGCAACTAGCAATATAGGTAAAGCTCGTAGGCATTGGATCGGTGATGGGAAAGTACGTCGGATGCAATTCATCATGTAGAAGTTATAACCTAGGGTGACACAGAACTAGCTCCAGTTCATCAATGCAATGTAGGCATGTATTCCGAATATAGTCATACGTGCTTATGGAAAAGAACTTGCATTACATCTTTTGTCCTACCCTCCCGTGGCAGCGGGGTCCTATTGGAAACTAAGGGATATTAAGGCCTCCTTTTAATAGAGTACCAGACCAAAGCATTAACACATAGTGAATACATGAACTCCTCAAACTATGGTCATCATCGGGAGTGGTCCCGATTATTGTCACTTCGGGGTTGCCGGATCATAACACATAGTAGGTGACTATAGACTTGCAAGATAGGATCAAGAACACACATATATTCATGAAAACATAATAGGTTCATGTAATGCCCAGGATGGGACTATATCTCCTACGTGTCGAGGCACGACTTAAAGATATAAGCCCATCCTAGAATGATCTCAAGTTTGGTATCTTTGCACGACTCATGTAAAAGGGGGATTAAAATGCAAAAGGAGATAGTTGGCTTACACTCGCCACTTCACACAAAACATTACATAAGCAATCATCATTCACAACAACACAACCCGACTACGGGTGAAGAACCAAAAGAAAGATACCAAAACAACATAAAGCCACAGGTCAGGATCGAATCCTAGTAGAAACCACTACTGAACATCAAAACGTCACAAGCAAACGACCACACTCTTCAACGAACTCCTGGTGAAGAACTGGTCCAACTCCTGCATCAAACTCGGCTGAACCTGCATCTGGTGTGGTGAAGTAACTGTGAGCCACAGAGGACTCAGCAATCCCGTTCCCGGGTAACAAAACTATTTAAGCCTTGGGTGTGGACAAGGCTGAAGAAAGAATATGAGGTGAAGGAAAACAAACAAGAGTCTGCAGCAGCAACTAGCACTAACTTACGTAATAGAGAGCGAGAAGAGAAGTGCATCGGTCGAAAGATGATCACGAAGTGATCCTAACTAAGCCGGTCAAACATAACCCCACCGTGTTCAACTCCCGAATCCCTATTCGGAAATTGACAGTCACGGAACACACGCTGGTAGTGTATTGAATCATTGTGTCAAGTTATCTACAACCGGAATTAACAAGCTCCCATCTGCCACATAACCGCGGGCACGGCTTTCGAAAGTTCAAACCCTGCAGGGGTGTTCCAACTTGACCCATTACAAGCCCACGATCCGCGGAGTCGCAACTCCATAGTTGGGAAGACCCGAGTATTCTCGGAATCCCGTGCTCAAGTTAAACCGAACTAAGGTAAGGCTAATCCAGCAAATCCTCCCGGCGTGTCGTCACCCTGATAGTAGCCGCGCGTATCTAGGTCTCAGGACACGACCGGATGAGTCATCCTACAGGTTTTTACCAAACCTCAAGTTTCCTTGAGGTGGCCCCGCAGTCTGCTCGTTTCGGACCAACACTCATGTGGAGCACTGGCCCGGGGGGTTGAATTAAAATAAAAGGGATAGCTAGTCCCATGCAAGTTTTATTAGTTTGTTATTAGGCAAATAGTACCAAATGTTGGGACTTGCTGGAAAAGACTTAGCACTTAGCGGTTTATCAAGGGGGTCCCATACACCCCAACCGTGTTAGGAACGCATAATCAAGGAACATAACACCGGCTTATACGGATCCTAACGGCATGAGTGGAACAAAACACCAAGCAAAAGGCTTAGCCTTCCACCCTTGCCAATATATAGATGATTTCATTTAAAGCATTTATATAGTGTGATATAACCCAACCAAACTTCAACATGAAGCAAGCATCTTCGGTCTTCACCTGCAACTAACAATGCTATAAGAGGGGCTGAGCAAGCCTACGTATAGCCAAGCAACGGTTTGCGTAGGTAGGGTGGTTAAGCATGGCAATGGTTACAAGTAGGAGGCTGACAAGAAAGACATGGGCATCGAGGCAAAACTATAGATCGAGACTACTAGCAAGAGGCAAAAATAGTAATGGTATCCGGGTTCGGTCATCTTGCCTGGGATTCCACAAGGGAGAAGAACGGATCCAAGAAGAAGAAGGAGCAACAGTCGAGCGGATCCTCACAACTCCGGAACGAAACCGAAGCTAACAGGAGAAGCAACCGGAAAGAAGAAAACACACGGTAAACACACAAGCATCAACATGGCATACGATGCACAAACAAGTATGATGCATGTCCGGTTAAATATGCATGGCATGGCAAAGTGCACAAACAAATACTACAAGTTAAGTGGAGATCAATATGCAACGAGTTGCATATTGACGAAACACCACATTTAATTATTTAGTTGACTCTCATTATTTACAAGACAAGATTAATTGTTTTTAGCATGGCAAGAGGTGAAGCATAATAAAACTACACTATTTAGGCATTTTAAATGAGGCCGGAGAATAACAACAACATATCCGGAAAATCCCCATGAGCATGTTTAATAATTATAAGCAAACAACAATTCACACATTTATAATGTTGTTAATATGATGCGGATGACATGATCAAGTTTATGCAATTTTAAAAGGGTTGACATTAAGAGATATGAAGTTTATGTCACCGTGGTGGAACGAAAGGGTGCCACGGCATGATCCGAAAATGATGCAACGCATCATATCGGTTCCGGTATCTCGTTAAGAGACCGGTGCAAAAGGTGACGAAGCGAGTCAAACGAGATGAAAGAGGTGGGATGATCCCGTTGCCGGGTTCCCACGAGTCGGCGACGAGGCAACCGAGGAGCTCAACAAAAGGTCGGAACGGGCACGAGCACACACAAGGGAGACATTCCAAACAACACAACAAGCATGCATCACACGGGTCACGTCTCGGGGTTATACCTTCGAAGCGTGCGTTAACGGAGCGGTTCGAGACGTAGTGGAAGGAGTCGTTCACGAGGTCGTCGTGGGAAGTAGATGTACACGGCCGTAGAGGGGAGTAGTCGTTCCCGGATCTTCGGCGACGGTAGACGAACTCGTTCGTAGATGTACTTGGCGCATCCGTCTTTTCCGGGCGACGGTAGTGGTACACGCGACGGTAGTCGTTCGGGTCGTAGAGGTACTTGGTCGTCGTGGTACACGTGTCGTACACGGATGTAGGGGTACTTGTCGTTTTCCGGGCGTCGGTAGACGAACTCGGGCGTTTTGTAGATGTTCACGGATCCTCGGACTCGTACACGGTCATCTGTCCAAAATTACAGCAGGCACAAAAACAAAAACAAAAAAACAACTACAGCAGAACTCTCAGGACGACGAGGCCAGGTAGCAGCTCGGCACCGAAGGAGGCAGCAGGGCGCACGGCGAGGCTCCCGGGAGGAGGAGGCACTGGCGCGGCTGGCTCCTGGAGATGGAGGGCGCGAAGCAGGTCGTCGCTGGCGGGCGGCGTCTCGAGCGCCTCGAGCGGCGAGGGCGATGGGGGCTCCTTGCCTCGGCGCGACAGCAGGGAACGGAGGGAGGAAAAGAGAGCGCCCGGGACAGCACGAAGGAGGGCGCCGACCGCTGGGCTCGGGGCGCTGAGGGCCACGGCTGGCCGGAGGGAGGCGCTGGGGTGCCGAAGATGGAGGGGCGCCGGGCTCAGCTACTGGAGACGGCGGCGCTCTGGCGCGGAGGAGATCCCATAGCGAGGGAAGAAGGGCCTGGCCGCGGCGCTCGGGCTGGATCCGCGGCGCGGGGCCAGGGGGGACGGAGCCGCAGCGCCATGGCGAGGCTGGAACCAGGCGAGGCGAAGGACGGCGCTCGGGGCCGCGGGGCTCTTGGCGACGGGGAAGGAGCCAAGGCGGGGCGAACTGGCGCTTGGCAGGAGGCCTCTGGCGTGGGCGCGAGGGAACGAGGGGAGAGATGAGGGAGATCGGGGCGAGGGGTTCGGGACGAGGAACTGGCGGCTGGGGGTCGAGGGAAGGAGAGGTGCGAGCCGGTCGATCGGGCTCGGGCGACAGAGGCTCTAGGGTTCGGGGAACCGGGCCGAATGGGCCTGGGAGGAGGCCTAGAGGGATAGAGGCTGGAGGGAAGGATGGGCCAAAAGAGTTGAGGGGGCTGGGAGGCCGAAAGGAGGGCCCAAGAGGCTGGCTGCTCTTTTAATTTCTTAAACAGAAATAAAAGAGGGAGAGAGCAAATAAAAATAAGAAAAGAAGGTCAGGTCAGAAAAAAAATAAAATATGGAACATTTTTATAAGGCTTTACGGAATTAATTCCAACCTCACAAAAATAGTTCCAACACCAAGGAAGTGCAAACTAAATAAATAGCTTGCCTCAAGGAGTTTAGATTTTTGGGGGAGCCTCGAAAACAACGGAAAGAATTATAGGCAAGGTATAGAAGTCAAACTTGAAGTGAAATAACATGGGGAATTATGCAAGTGTGTTGCAGGTAATTCCAAACGAATGGAATATTATTAATATAGCTCCCTAAGTATTAAGAGACTTTATATGTTATAAAGAGAAGTCACCTTCCCTCGATTTAAATGGACCGAAGGTCCACACGAATTATTTAGGTTGAGATGCAAAAATTAAAATAACATGATGGCATGATGACATGATGCAATGCAAAAATAAATAACACAAGCAGAACTGAAACACACGGGCAACCCGGAACATCTGGAATCTTCTGGAAGCTTCTGGAATCTTCTGGGACGTCGGTCTCGGGCGTCACAACTCTCCCACACTAACAGAGGATCTCGACCCGAGATCCTAGAGATATCACCGGGTAAAACGGAAGAGGAAGAGGTAAAACAAAGTTGCTTCTTTGACGAACGAGTGAAACCAAGAACCTTGAGAGGTTAAACAAAATGAAAGAAGGAAAGAATGCAACGGAGATGAACGAAGATGAAAACTCCGTTAGAAAAGAGGAACAAGGAACATAACAAGAACCTTGCAGGTTGAAAGACATGAAACAAGAGCTTAGGAACCAAAAGAAAATGAAACTGCAATGGTATGGCCAAGGAATAAGAATGACAGAATTTGGACAGCACTCCGTCTGAAAATGGAAGGAAAAGAACAAAAACTTAAGGAGATGGAGTGATACTTGATGAAAACAACAACATATTGTCTCCGAAACAATTAAAAGAATGGCACAAGGGGTAAGAAAGACTCAGACAGCACTCCGGTTAAAAAGATAGGCAAAACTAGATAAGATGGCGGAACTTGAATTGATGAATACAACACTCCGGTTAAAAGATAAACAAGGAAAAGAACATGATCTTGACAAAACGGGAATTATGGTTTGGAGAGAGCAACATCAGAATGCCTCCGGAATGAAAGAAAAGAATATAGATCAATGAAAGAATTGAACAGAGAAGAAAATGACAACTTCTCCCAAAATTGAATTTGAAAGAGCATCCTTACAAAGAAGGGTTGAATGGGGTTGATGGAAAAATCAACAACGAAATGAATAAGCTTGAAGTGGGCTTATAGAAAACATCTCAAAGTTATGAGGTGACAACCAGCCACTTAGAAAAACATTTGAATGGATTGAGATCAACAAGGAGATGAAAAGCTTAATTCACCGGAATGATAAGTGAAGAACTTGGGTCATTTATAAGCACCATAATTAGTAACAATCCTTAGGGAAAGCTTTTAGGTGAAATACAACCCAAGATAATTCCAAGGGATAAATTGAATGGTTGGAAAGATCTCCTGAACAAAGAAATTGATGGGTTTAAATGTCTCATTCTTGATAACTCGTGAATCATGAAACATGAAGGAATTGTCAAAAATGGCATACCACCATCTCAAAAGATAAGGGAGAAAGAATAGCACTTGGAAAGCATGAAGAAGAATGCTTGAGCTCCAACAAGAATCTTGATGAAGACTTCAAGGATGAATTAAAACATGATGAACCACCATGAGAACTCCGGTAATGAAAGCATGAGAAGTGAAAGATGAAAAGAATAAGATTCAAGGCCTGCGGTGAATTAGATGGAGCTTTGAAATGATATAATTGAAATAACTTGGAGCTCCGGAAAACAAATGAACAACTTAGAACCAAGGATATGATATGATGAACAAGCTCCAGACAAAAGAATTAAACACTTGGAAGGAACAAGAATAAGAATTATGTCATGCATCTCCTTCACCAATTAAATTGATGACAAGCAAGGATTTGGCATACTACTTATTCTCGTTGGAAAGAATTAAAGAGGGATCTAGCACAAACTGAGAATAGTCTTGAACGACTCACCGGTAGGATTATGAAAAGAACAAATGAATTAAAACGATAACAACGGAATAGAAAACTTGAATGAACCACCGTAAGAATTTAGAGACGAACGAAGAGACAACAATGAAGAATATTTGGAGAACGAAGTTGAAAACTGAGAACGAAGAAATCTTCTGAAATGATGGCCTTCGGAGGATCACAAGGAAAAGAATACATGAATGCTTCGGATGGGTATGAAAGAATTCCTCACAATCTGAACAATAATGAGGATGGCAAGAAGCTAGAACCATGAATCTTCAAAAGAAGGGCCAAGAATTAAGAGAAACACTTCTCCGGTCTCCAAATGCTGAGAATGAAGACAAGAAAAGCCATAAGAATTGTTTGAGCACTCCGGAATGAAGAATTAAAAGGTTGAACCAACGATGAAAAGAATTTGAAAGTAAACTTGGAGAAGGCATGTGACTGATGGAAATCATTCTTACGTCACACTTGAAAAGAATTTGAGTATAACTCCAGAGAATAGAAGAGTCAGGTAAGATCCTAGGAAAGACCTGTGGGTTAGGGCCCACTCAAAAGAAATCACCGTTGAAAAGATTGCTTAAGAGATATTGCACCGGTTGAATTAAAAAGGCTTGAATAAGATGACAATGCTCAAAATAGTTTGAACGGATTAAGAATGGAATTATGAATCTTCAGCACTCCGAATATGAATAACAAGAGGAGAATGAATAATTAGTGTACCGGAATAAGAAAGCATTGTGAAAAGAGGAAAAGGATAAGATCAACACCGAAATCTTGAATTACATCCACCGGAAGAATCTGAGAACAAAAGAATGATGAACTTGAAGCTCTTGAGCATCTTCACGATAAATCACCGGATAAGAACATTGAAGGAAAAGAATGAAGAAATATCACATGAATAAAATGGATACTTCATCTGAGAATTTCTAGCTCCGAGAAGAAGAAGGGTGGGAGGGTGGGGAAAACAAAGACAACTTGGGATGAATGAAATGGACACCGGTTGAAAAGAATTAAACATGAAGATCTTGATGATCAAGAAGGATTAGCACTCCCATAGAAATATGAGAATACCGATTAGGAAGGTATGGAATCAACATTTGACATCGAAGCAACTCGAATACCAGAATCAAAACAAAAACAAAGGATAGATATGCAACATGATCTTCACAATATCATCCGAACAGAAACTTGAACGAATGAATTCCGCAGGTACATCAGCTTGACGAGAAGCCACTTGGAGAACAAAATGAAAATAAAAAAAAGGAACAAGGATCAGATAGAACAAATACAAGATAGAAGTTTCGTTCCGCATCTTCGTGCTGAAAGCTCATGGAACGTGTTACAAAAGGGTTTTGTCATCCCCGGATCAGCATAGCCAAGGACCCTTTAAGATGCAACTCCCGATCAGAACAAGTCCATAAAACCACTTCACTCAATGTAGAACCCCAAACTTCATATCGTGCATCCGTTGGAAGAATGCCTAGAACTACTAGATGAACCCACCTATAGATTTCCGAAAGTTTCCAGTTATGCAATCAGGTGTTGGGGATACACGGGAAGCACCGCGCAATCAACTCTAACCCTACATCCAGGTGTATCCATCCTTCAACACATAACCAGTCTTTCTCGGAAACTGTTTACCTCGGACCTTCGAAAAGCATCCACTATAACAAGCTATGGCAATACTCTCGAACTACCTCCCCAGTACTGGGTGATGTCGGGGTTATCTTGCCACTGGCCGTATAGGAGAGATTTTCGATGTCGGCCGTCTTAAGTATTTAGTACTGTCGCGATATACTTGTTACAATGATACCCCGAAGCTCAACTCCTCGGTAACAGGAGGCATCGGGAACAATATCCTTGTCACAAGAACATCGGAACAATCCCAGAATACTCGCGGGATCCTAAAAAAAATTTGGTGCAATTTTTGAAAGTAGAAGAGGTAAGAGTAATCGTCAGGAGTCCTCACCAGAGAGAAAGGGGATGAGAAGCAAAGAAATCCTACTCTCCGATATAATATAGGACTCAAAAAGTTTTCAGTGTGTGCCTAGACTCAACCGTCAACGATTCGATCAATCAGTGGGGGCTTCTAGGTCGGAGAAGGCTCTGATACCAACTTGTAATGCCCAGGATGGGACTATATCTCCTACGTGTCGAGGCACGACTTAAAGATATAAGCCCATCCTAGAATGATCTCAAGTTTGGTATCTTTGCACGACTCATGTAAAAGGGGGATTAAAATGCAAAAGGAGATAGTTGGCTTACACTCGCCACTTCACACAAAACATTACATAAGCAATCATCATTCACAACAACACAACCCGACTACGGGTGAAGAACCAAAAGAAAGATACCAAAACAACATAAAGCCACAGGTCAGGATCGAATCCTAGTAGAAACCACTACTGAACATCAAAACGTCACAAGCAAACGACCACACTCTTCAACGAACTCCTGGTGAAGAACTGGTCCAACTCCTGCATCAAACTCGGCTGAACCTGCATCTGGTGTGGTGAAGTAACTGTGAGCCACAGAGGACTCAGCAATCCCGTTCCCGGGTAACAAAACTATTTAAGCCTTGGGTGTGGACAAGGCTGAAGAAAGAATATGAGGTGAAGGAAAACAAACAAGAGTCTGCAGCAGCAACTAGCACTAACTTACGTAATAGAGAGCGAGAAGAGAAGTGCATCGGTCGAAAGATGATCACGAAGTGATCCTAACTAAGCCGGTCAAACATAACCCCACCGTGTTCAACTCCCGAATCCCTATTCGGAAATTGACAGTCACGGAACACACGCTGGTAGTGTATTGAATCATTGTGTCAAGTTATCTACAACCGGAATTAACAAGCTCCCATCTGCCACATAACCGCGGGCACGGCTTTCGAAAGTTCAAACCCTGCAGGGGTGTTCCAACTTGACCCATTACAAGCCCACGATCCGCGGAGTCGCAACTCCATAGTTGGGAAGACCCGAGTATTCTCGGAATCCCGTGCTCAAGTTAAACCGAACTAAGGTAAGGCTAATCCAGCAAATCCTCCCGGCGTGTCGTCACCCTGATAGTAGCCGCGCGTATCTAGGTCTCAGGACACGACCGGATGAGTCATCCTACAGGTTTTTACCAAACCTCAAGTTTCCTTGAGGTGGCCCCGCAGTCTGCTCGTTTCGGACCAACACTCATGTGGAGCACTGGCCCGGGGGGTTGAATTAAAATAAAAGGGATAGCTAGTCCCATGCAAGTTTTATTAGTTTGTTATTAGGCAAATAGTACCAAATGTTGGGACTTGCTGGAAAAGACTTAGCACTTAGCGGTTTATCAAGGGGGTCCCATACACCCCAACCGTGTTAGGAACGCATAATCAAGGAACATAACACCGGCTTATACGGATCCTAACGGCATGAGTGGAACAAAACACCAAGCAAAAGGCTTAGCCTTCCACCCTTGCCAATATATAGATGATTTCATTTAAAGCATTTATATAGTGTGATATAACCCAACCAAACTTCAACATGAAGCAAGCATCTTCGGTCTTCACCTGCAACTAACAATGCTATAAGAGGGGCTGAGCAAGCCTACGTATAGCCAAGCAACGGTTTGCGTAGGTAGGGTGGTTAAGCATGGCAATGGTTACAAGTAGGAGGCTGACAAGAAAGACATGGGCATCGAGGCAAAACTATAGATCGAGACTACTAGCAAGAGGCAAAAATAGTAATGGTATCCGGGTTCGGTCATCTTGCCTGGGATTCCACAAGGGAGAAGAACGGATCCAAGAAGAAGAAGGAGCAACAGTCGAGCGGATCCTCACAACTCCGGAACGAAACCGAAGCTAACAGGAGAAGCAACCGGAAAGAAGAAAACACACGGTAAACACACAAGCATCAACATGGCATACGATGCACAAACAAGTATGATGCATGTCCGGTTAAATATGCATGACATGGCAAAGTGCACAAACAAATACTACAAGTTAAGTGGAGATCAATATGCAACGAGTTGCATATTGACGAAACACCACATTTAATTATTTAGTTGACTCTCATTATTTACAAGACAAGATTAATTGTTTTTAGCATGGCAAGAGGTGAAGCATAATAAAACTACACTATTTAGGCATTTTAAATGAGGCCGGAGAATAACAACAACATATCCGGAAAATCCCCATGAGCATGTTTAATAATTATAAGCAAACAACAATTCACACATTTATAATGTTGTTAATATGATGCGGATGACATGATCAAGTTTATGCAATTTTAAAAGGGTTGACATTAAGAGATATGAAGTTTATGTCACCGTGGTGGAACGAAAGGGTGCCACGGCATGATCCGAAAATGATGCAACGCATCATATCGGTTCCGGTATCTCGTTAAGAGACCGGTGCAAAAGGTGACGAAGCGAGTCAAACGAGATGAAAGAGGTGGGATGATCCCGTTGCCGGGTTCCCACGAGTCGGCGACGAGGCAACCGAGGAGCTCAACAAAAGGTCGGAACGGGCACGAGCACACACAAGGGAGACATTCCAAACAACACAACAAGCATGCATCACACGGGTCACGTCTCGGGGTTATACCTTCGAAGCGTGCGTTAACGGAGCGGTTCGAGACGTAGTGGAAGGAGTCGTTCACGAGGTCGTCGTGGGAAGTAGATGTACACGGCCGTAGAGGGGAGTAGTCGTTCCCGGATCTTCGGCGACGGTAGACGAACTCGTTCGTAGATGTACTTGGCGCATCCGTCTTTTCCGGGCGACGGTAGTGGTACACGCGACGGTAGTCGTTCGGGTCGTAGAGGTACTTGGTCGTCGTGGTACACGTGTCGTACACGGATGTAGGGGTACTTGTCGTTTTCCGGGCGTCGGTAGACGAACTCGGGCGTTTTGTAGATGTTCACGGATCCTCGGACTCGTACACGGTCATCTGTCCAAAATTACAGCAGGCACAAAAACAAAAACAAAAAAACAACTACAGCAGAACTCTCAGGACGACGAGGCCAGGTAGCAGCTCGGCACCGAAGGAGGCAGCAGGGCGCACGGCGAGGCTCCCGGGAGGAGGAGGCACTGGCGCGGCTGGCTCCTGGAGATGGAGGGCGCGAAGCAGGTCGTCGCTGGCGGGCGGCGTCTCGAGCGCCTCGAGCGGCGAGGGCGATGGGGGCTCCTTGCCTCGGCGCGACAGCAGGGAACGGAGGGAGGAAAAGAGAGCGCCCGGGACAGCACGAAGGAGGGCGCCGACCGCTGGGCTCGGGGCGCTGAGGGCCACGGCTGGCCGGAGGGAGGCGCTGGGGTGCCGAAGATGGAGGGGCGCCGGGCTCAGCTACTGGAGACGGCGGCGCTCTGGCGCGGAGGAGATCCCACAGCGAGGGAAGAAGGGCCTGGCCGCGGCGCTCGGGCTGGATCCGCGGCGCGGGGCCAGGGGGGACGGAGCCGCAGCGCCATGGCGAGGCTGGAACCAGGCGAGGCGAAGGACGGCGCTCGGGGCCGCGGGGCTCTTGGCGACGGGGAAGGAGCCAAGGCGGGGCGAACTGGCGCTTGGCAGGAGGCCTCTGGCGTGGGCGCGAGGGAACGAGGGGAGAGATGAGGGAGATCGGGGCGAGGGGTTCGGGACGAGGAACTGGCGGCTGGGGGTCGAGGGAAGGAGAGGTGCGAGCCGGTCGATCGGGCTCGGGCGACAGAGGCTCTAGGGTTCGGGGAACCGGGCCGAATGGGCCTGGGAGGAGGCCTAGAGGGATAGAGGCTGGAGGGAAGGATGGGCCAAAAGAGTTGAGGGGGCTGGGAGGCCGAAAGGAGGGCCCAAGAGGCTGGCTGCTCTTTTAATTTCTTAAACAGAAATAAAAGAGGGAGAGAGCAAATAAAAATAAGAAAAGAAGGTCAGGTCAGAAAAAAAATAAAATATGGAACATTTTTATAAGGCTTTACGGAATTAATTCCAACCTCACAAAAATAGTTCCAACACCAAGGAAGTGCAAACTAAATAAATAGCTTGCCTCAAGGAGTTTAGATTTTTGGGGGAGCCTCGAAAACAACGGAAAGAATTATAGGCAAGGTATAGAAGTCAAACTTGAAGTGAAATAACATGGGGAATTATGCAAGTGTGTTGCAGGTAATTCCAAACGAATGGAATATTATTAATATAGCTCCCTAAGTATTAAGAGACTTTATATGTTATAAAGAGAAGTCACCTTCCCTCGATTTAAATGGACCGAAGGTCCACACGAATTATTTAGGTTGAGATGCAAAAATTAAAATAACATGATGGCATGATGACATGATGCAATGCAAAAATAAATAACACAAGCAGAACTGAAACACACGGGCAACCCGGAACATCTGGAATCTTCTGGAAGCTTCTGGAATCTTCTGGGACGTCGGTCTCGGGCGTCACAGTTCAGATCTGAAATCATGGCACTCGGGCCCTAGTGACAAGCATTAAGCATAGCAAAGTCATAGCAACATCAATCTGAGAACATAGTGGATACTAGGGGATCAAACCCTAACAAAACTAACTTGATTACATGATAGATCCCATCCAATCCATCACCGTCCAGCAAGCCTACGATGGAATTACTCACGCACGGTGGTGAGCATCATGGAATTGGTGATGGAGGAAGGTTGATGATGATGATGGCGACGATCTCCACTCTCCGGAGCCCCGAACGGACTCCAGATCAGCCCTCCCGAGAGAGATTAGGGCTTGGCGGCGGCTCCGTCTCGTAAAACGCGATAATTCTTTCTCTCTGATTTTTTTCTCCCCGAAACGGAATATATAGGACCTGAGGGTACGTCGGTGGAGCATCGGGGGGCCCTCGAGGCAGGGGGCGCGCCCTGGGAAGGGGGGCGCGCCCCCACCCTCGAGGACAGGCCGTGGTCCCCCCGGTGTGGATCTTCTTGCAGGTATTTTTATATTTTCTAAAATAATTCTCTGTTGATTTTCAGGCGATTCCAAGAACTTTTTATTCTGCACAAAAACAACACCATGGCAGTTCTGCTGAAAACAGCGTCAGTCCGGGTTAGTTCCATTCAAATCATGCAAGTTAGAGTCCAAAACAAGGGCAAAAGTGTTTGGAAAAGTAGATACGTTGGAGACGTATCAACTCCCCCAAGCTTAAACTTTTGCTTGTCCTCAAGCAATTAAGTTGATAAACTGAAAGTGATAAAGAAAAACTTTGACAAACTCTGTTTGCTCTTGTTGTTGTAAATATGTATGCTAGCATTCAGGTTTTCAACAAGATCATGAACTAAGCACATTCACAATAACTTTCAGGTCTCAAGATTACTCACATCAATGGCATAATCAACTAGCGAGCAATAATAATAAACCTCGGATGGCAACACTTCTCAAAACAATCATGATATGATATAACAGGATGGTATCTCACTAGCCCTTTCTGAGACCGCAAAACATAAATGCAGAGCACCTTTAAGGATCAAGGACTGACTAGACATTGTAATTCATGGTAAAAGAGATCCAGTCATGATCATACTCAATGCAAATTAATAGTAATACATGCAACGACAGAGGTGTTCTCCTACTGGTGCTCTTTGATAAGAGGGTGATGACTCTGCATAAAAGTAAATAGATAGGCCCTTCGCAGAGGGAAGCAGGGATTTGTAGAGGTGCCAGAGCTCGTTTTTTAAATAGAGATTGAATAACATTTTGAGCGGTATACTTTCATTGTCAACATAACAACCAAGAATCTCAATATCTCCCATGCTACGCACATTATAGGAGGTTCCCAAACAGAATGATAAAGTTTATACTCCCCCAACCACCAACAAGCACACTCCACGGCCAGCCGAATCCACGGGTTACCGTCCAATCAAGCAACAACCCTGAGGTAGTTTTGTTTAGTTATTATGATTTTGAGCATGGGACTGGGCATCCCGATTACCAGCCATTTTCTCATGAATGATGAGCGGAGTCCACTCATCGTGAGAATAACCCACCTAGCATGGAAGATATAGACAACCCTAGTTGATACATGAGTTGTTCGAGCATACAAAACAGAATTTCATTTGAAGGTTTAGAGTTTAGCACATACAAATTTACTTGGAACGACAGGTAAATACCGCATATATGAAGGCATGGTGGACTCATATGGAATAACTTTGGGGTTTAAGGAAGTGAATGCACAAGCAGTATTCCCGCTTAGTACGGGTGAAGGCTAGAAAGAGACTGGGAAGCGACCAGCTAGAGAGCAACAACGGTCATGAACATGCATTAAAATTAATCAACAATGAATGCAAGCATGAGTAGGATATGAATCACCATGAACATAAATATCGTGAAGGCTATGTTGATTTGTTTCAACTACATGCGTGAACATGTGCCAAGTCAAGTCACTTAAATCGTTCAAAGGAGGATACCACCCATCATACCACATCACAACCATTTTAATATCATGTTGGCACGCAAGATAGACCATTATAAACTCTCAGCTAATTAAGCATGGCATAAGCAACTATGATCTCTAGTTGTCATTGCAAACATGTTTCATTCATAACAAGTTGAATCAAGAACGGTGAGCAATCATATTTACAAAGACAAGAGAGGTCGAGTTCATACCAGCTTTTATCATCTCAATTAGTTCATCATATATCATCCTTATTGCATTTCACTCGCACGACCGAACGGTGTGGATAATAATAATAGTGCACGTGCATTGGACTAAGCTGGAATTTGCAGACATTTGATACAAGAGAGAAGACAAGGTAATATGGCTCAAGGTTAAATCAACAACAAAGCATATGTGAGACACTGAACATTTTCATCATGGTCTTCTACTCTTAACCCCTAAAGAAAAGAAAAGAAACTATTTACATGAGAAAGCTCCCAACAAGCAAAAGAAGAACGGGAAATCTTTTTGGGTTTTCATTTTTAGTTACTACTACAGGCAAAGAAAGTAAACTAGCTAGAAGCTACAACTAATGTTTTTTTTTGTTTTTCTCGGTTTTTCTAGCACACAAGAAAAAGACTAAGAAAAAGGAATTGAAACTAAGCATGGATGGTACAGAAGGTTTGTGCTATCTAGATTCACCTATCCCATGTTCATCAAAAGGAATCCATTAACAAGGTTGATCAGGTTTTGTTAACAAACTCTTTCCGAGTAACATGAAACCGGAGAATTTTCGAATAACACTATGTTACCTCAATGGGGATATGTATGTCCCCAACAATAAGTATGTCATATGCCTTCTTGACAGTAGGAATGGGAAACTCAAAACCTCCAATAGTGATAGTTGAATTTTTTCCAATATAATTGATACTATGGACCTGAGGTTTTTTCCTCGGAAAGTGTACCGTATGCTCATTATCATTGACATGAAAAGTGACATTGCCTTTGTTGCAATCAATAACAGCCCCTGCAGTATTCAAAAAAGGTCTTCCAAGAATAATAGACATACTATCATCCTCGGGAATATCCAGGATAACCAAGTCCGTTAGAATAGTAGCATTTGCAACTACAACAGGCACATCCTCACAAATACCGATAGATATATCAGTTGATTTATCAATCATTTGTAAAGATATTTCAGTAGGAGTCAACTTACTCAAGTCAAGTCTACGATATAAAGAGAGAGGCATAACACTAACACCGGCTCCAAGATCACACAAAGCAGTTTTTGTTGGGGAACGTAGTATTTTAAAATTTTCCTACGATCACGCAAGATCTATCTACCAGATGCATAGCAACGAGAGGGGAGAGTGTGTCTACGTACCCTCGTAGACCGGGAGCGGAAGCGTCAAGTGACGCGGTTGATGTTGTCGAACTTCTTCGCGATCCAACCGATCAAGCACCGAACGTACGGCACCTCCGCGTTCAGCACACGTTCAGCTTGATGACGTCCGACGAGCTCTTGATCCAGTTGAGCTTCACGGGAGAGTTTCGTCAGCACGACGGCGTGGTGACGGATATGATGTGTTCACCGGCGCAGGGCTTCGCCTAAGCTCCGCGACGGTACGACCGAGGTGTGATTCTGTGGAGGGGGCACCGCACACGGCTAAAACAATTCAACTTGTGTGTCTTTGGGTGCCCCCCTGCCCCCGTATATAAAGGAGCAAGGGAGGAGGGGCCGGCCAACTCTCCTGGTGCGGCTAGGGAAGGGATTCCTACTAGGAATAGGATTGCAATCCTATTCCTAGTAGGATTCACCGAAAGGAAGAAGGGGGAAAGGAATAGGAGAGGTGGCGCCCCCCAATCCTAGTCCAACTAGGATTCCTAGGTGGGGGCGCCGGCCAGCCCTATGGGCTGCCTCTCTCTCACCCTTTAGGCCCACTATGGACCATCCCCTCTCGTAGGGGGTTCCGGTAACCCCCTCTGGCATTCCCGATAAATCCGAAACTTTTCCGGTATACTTCCGGTGTCCGAATATAGCCGTCCAATATATCAATCTTTATGTCTCGGACATTCCGAGACTTCTCGTCATGTCCGTGATCTCATCCGGGACTCCGAACTACCTTCGGTACATCAATACTCAAAAACTCATAATACCGATCGTCATCATACGTTAAGCGTGCGGACCCTACGGGTTCGAGAACTATGTAGACATGACCGAGACTCATCTCTGGTCAATAACCAATAGCGGAACCTGGATGTTCATATTGGATCCTACATATTCTACGAAGATCTTTTATCGGTCAGAACCGCATAACAACATACGTTGTTCCTTTTGTCAAACGGTATGTTACTTGCCCGAGATTCGATCGTCGGTATCTTTATACCTAGTTCAATCTTGTTTACCGGCAAGTCTCTTTACTCGTTCCGTAACACATCATCTCGTGACTAACTCATTAGTCCTTTGCTTGCAAGGCTTATTATGATGTGTGTTACCGAGAGGGCCCAGAGATACCTCTCCGACACTCGGAGTGACAAATCCTAATCTTGATCTATGCCAACACCACGAATACTTTCGGAGACACCTGTAGAGCATCTTTATGATCACCCAGTTACGTTGTGACGTTTGATAGCACACATGGTGTTCCTACGGTATTCGGGAGTTGCATAATCTCATAGTCATAGGAACATGTATAAGTCATGAAGAAAGCAATAGCAGTTAAACTAAACGATCATAGTGCTATGCTAACGGATGGGTCTTGTCCATCACATTATTCTCCTAATGATGTGATCCCGTTGATCAAATGACAACTCATGTCTATGGTTAGGAAACATAACCATCTTTGATCAATGAGCTAGTCTAGTAGAGGCATAATAGGGACATACTGTTTTGTCTATGTATCCACACATGTACTAAGTTTCCGGTTAATACAATTCTAGCATGAATAAAAGACATTTATCATGATATAAGGAAATACAATTAACATCTTTATTATTGCCTCTAGGGCATATTTCCTTCAGTCTCCCACTTGAACTAGAGTCAATAATCTAGATTACAAAGTGATGATTCTCACACCCATGGAGTCTTGGTGCTGATCATGTTTTGCCCGTGGAAGAGGCTTAGTCAACGGGTCTGCAACATTCAGATCCGTATGTATTTTGCAAATCTCTATGTCTCCCTCCTTGACTAGATCGCGGATGGAATTGAAGCGTCTTTGGATGTGCTTTGTTCTCTTGTGAAACCTGGATTCCTTCGCCAAGGCTATGGCTCCAGTGTTGTCACAAAAGATTTTCATTGGACCCGATGCACTAGGTACTACACCTAGATCGGATATGAACTCCTTCATCCAGACTCCTTCATTTGCTGCTTCCGAAGCAGCTATGTATTCCGCTTCACACGTAGATCCCGCCACGACGCTCTGCTTGGAACTGCACCAGCTGACAGCTCCACCGTTCAATAAAAATACATATCCGGTTTGTGACTTAGAGTCATCCGGATCAGTGTCAAAGCTAGAATCGACCTAACCGTTTACGACGAGCTCTTTGTCACCTCCATATACGAGAAACATATCCTTTGTTCTTTTCAGATACTTTAGGATGTTTTTGACCGCTGTCCAGTGATCCACTCCTGGATTACTTTGGTACCTCCCTGCTAGACTTATAGCAAGGCACACATCAGGTCTGGTACACAGCATTGCATACATGATAGATCCTATGGCTGAGGCATAGGGAATGACTTTCATTTTCTCTCTATCTTCTGCAGTGGTCGGGCATTGAGTCTTACTCAACTTCATACCTTGTAAAACAGGAAAGAATCCTTTCTTTGACTGATCCATTTTGAACCTTTTCAAAATCTTATTAAGGTATGTGCTTTGTGAAAGTCCAATTAAGCGTCTTGATCTATCTCTATAGATCTTGATGCCTAATATGTAAGCAGCTTCTCCGAGGTCTTTCATTGAAAAACTTTTATTCAAGTATCCTTTTATGCTATTCAGAAATTCTATATCATTTCCAATTAACAATATGTCATCTACATATAATATTAGAAATCCTACAGAGCTCCCACTCACTTTCTTGTAAATACAGGCTTCTCCAAAAGTCTGTATAAAACCATATGCTTTGATCACCTCATCAAAGCGTATATTCCAACTCCGAGATGCTTGCACCAGTCCATAAATGGATCGCTGGAGTTTGCATACTTTGTTAGCACCTTTTGGATCGACAAAACCTTCTGGTTGCATCATATACAACTCTTCTTTGAGATATCCATTTAGGAATGCAGTTTTGACATCCATTTGCCAGATTTCATAATCATAAAATGCGGCAATTGCTAACATGATTCGGACAGACTTAAGCATCGCTACAGGTGAGAAAGTCTCATCGTAGTCAACTCCTTGAACTTGTCGAAAACCTTTCGCGATAAGTCGAGCTTTGTAAACAGTAATATTACCGTCTGCGTCGGTCTTCCTCTTGAAGATCCATTTATTTTCGATGGCCTGCCGATCATCGGGCAAGTCAACCAAAGTCCATACTTTGTTCTCATACATGGATCCCATCTCAGATTTCATGGCTTCAAGCCATTTTGCGGAATCTGGGCTCATCATCGCTTCCTCATAGTTCGTAGGTTCATCATGGTCTAGTAACATGATTTCCAGAACTGGGTTGCCGTACCACTCTGGTGCGGAACGTACTCTGGTTGATCTACGACGTTCAGTAGAAACTTGATCCGAAGTTTCATGATCATTATCATCAACTTCCTCACTAATTGGTGTAGGAATCACTGGAACAATTTCCTGTGATGTACTACTTTCCAATATGGGAGAAGGTACAATTACCTAATCAAGTTCTACTTTCCTCCCACTCACTTCTTTCGAGAGAAACTCTTTTTCTAGAAAGGATCCGTTCTTAGCAACGAATATTTTGCCTTCGGATCTGTGATAGAAGGTGTACCCAACAGTCTCTTTTGGGTATCCTATGAAGACACATTTTTCCGACTTGGGATCGAGCTTATCAGGTTGAAGTGTTTTCACATAAGCATCGCAGCCCCAAATTTTAAGAAACGACAACTTTGGTTTCTTGCCAAACCATAGTTCATAAGGTGTCGTATCAACGGATTTAGATGGTGCCCTATTTAACGTGAATGCAGCTGTCTCTAAAGCATAACCCCAAAACGATAGTGGTAAATCGGTAAGAGACATCATAGATCGCACCATATCCAATAAAGTACGGTTACGACGTTCGGACACACCATTACGCTGTGGTGTTCCAGGTGGCGTGAGTTGTGAAACTATTCCACATTGTTTCAAATGAAGACCAAACTCGTAACTCAAATATTCTCCTCCACGATCAGATCGTAGGAACTTTATTTTCTTGTTACGATGATTCTCTACTTCACTCTGAAATTCTTTGAACTTTTCAAATGTTTCAGACTTGTGTTTCATTAAGTAGATATACCCATATCTGCTCAAATCATTAGTGAAGGTCAGAAAATAACGATACCCGCCGCGAGCATCAACACTCATTGGTCCACATACATCAGTATGTATGATTTCCAACAAATCTGTTGCTCGCTCCATAGTTCCGGAGAACGGAGTTTTAGTCATCTTGCCCATGAGGCATGGTTCGCAAGCACCAAGTGATTCATAATCAAGTGATTCCAAAAGTCCATCTTTATGGAGTTTCTTCATGCGTTTTACACCAATATGACCTAAACGGCAGTGCCACGAATAAGTTGCACTATCATTATTAACCTTGCATCTTTTGCTTTCAATATTATGAATATGTGTATCACTACAATCGAGATCCAGTAAGAATAGACCACTCTTTAAGGGTGCCCATAAAAGATATTATTCATCAAAATGGAACAACCATTATTCTCTGATTTAAATGAATAACCGTCTCGCAATAAACAAGATCCAGATATAATGTTCATGCTCAACGCTGGCACCAAATAACAATTATTTAGGTCTAAAACTAATCCCGAAGGTAGATGTAGAGGTAGCGTGCCGACGGCGATCACATCGACTTTGGAACCGTTTCCCACGCGCATCGTCACCTCGTCCTTAGCTAATCTTCGTTTAATCCGTAGTCCCTGTTTCGAGTTACAAATATTAGCAACCGAACCGGTATCAAATACCCAGGTACTACTACGAGCATTAGTAAGGTACACATCAATAACATGTATATCACATATACCTTTGTTCATCTTGCCATCCTTCTTATCCGCCAAATACTTGGGGCAGTTCCGCTTCCAGTGTCCAGTCCCCTTGCAGTAGAAGCACTCAGTTTCAGGCTTGGCTCCAGATTTGGGTTTCTTCATTGAAGTAGCAACTGACTTGCTATTCTTTTTGAAGTTCCCTTTCTTTCCCTTGCCCTTTTTCTTGAAACTAGTGGTCTTGTTAACCATCAACACTTGATGCTCCTTTTTGATTTCTACCTCCGCAGCTTTGAGCATAGCGAAGAGCTCGGGAATTGTCTTTTGCATCCCTTGCATGTTATAGTTCATCACGAAGCCTTTATAGCTTGGTGGCAGTGATTGAAGAACTCTATCAATAACACTATCCTCGTCAACATTGCAACCAAGTTGAGTCATATGATTGTAGTACCCAGACATTCTGAGAAAGTGTTCACTGATAGAACTATTCTCCTCCATTTTGCAGCTGTAGAACTTATTGGAAATCTCATATTTCTCAATTCGGGCATTTGCTTGAAATATTAACTTCAACTCCTGGAACATTTCATATGCTCCATGACGTTCAAAACGTCGTTGAAGTCCCGGTTCTAAGCCGTAAAGCATGGCACACTGAACTATCATGTAGTCATCAGACCGCGACTGCCAGACGTTCAAAGCGTCTGCATCAGCGGAAGGGGGCTTGTCACCTAGCGGTGCTTCAAGGACATAATTCTTCTGTGCAGCAATGAGGATAATCCTCAGGTTACGGACCCAGTCCGTGTAATTGCTACCATCATCTTTCAACTTAGCTTTCTCTAGGAATGCATTAAAATTCAAAGGAACGGTAGCACGGGCCATTGATCTACAACGACATAGATATGCAAAACTATCAGGACTAAGTTCATGACAAATTAAAGTTCAATTTAATCATATTAATTTAAAGAACTCCCACTTAGATAGACATCCCTCTGGTCATCTAAATGATCACGTGATCCAAATCTACTAAACCATGTCCGATCATCACGTGAGATGGAGTAGTTTTCAATGGTGAACATCTTATGTTGATCATATCTACTATATGATTCACGCTCGACCTTTCGGTCTCCAGTGTTTTCGAGGCCATATCTGTATATGCTAGGCTCGTCAAGTTTAACCCGAGTATTCTGCGTGTGCAAAACTGGCTTACACCCGTTGTATTTGAACGTAGAGCTTATCACACCCGATCATCACGTGGTGTCTCGGCACGACGAACTTTCACAACGGTGCATACTCAGGGAGAACACTTATACCTTGAAATTTAGTAAGGGATCATCTTATAATGCTACCGTCGATCTAAGCAAAATAAGAAGCATAATAAGATAAACATCACATGCAATCAAAATATGTGACATGATATGGCCATCATCATCTTGTGCTTTTGATCTCCATCTCCAAAGCACCGTCATGATCACCTTCACAAAACATGATCATCTCATACAAAACCGTATAACTCATCATGTCTTGACCATATCACATCACAACATGCCCTGCAAAAACAAGTTAGACGTCCTCTACTTTGTTGTTGCAAGTTTTACGTGGCTGCTACGGGCTTAGCAAGAACCGTTCTTACCTACGCATACAAAACCACAACGATGTTTCGTCAAGTATGTGATGTTTTAACCTTCACAAGGACCGGGTGTAGCCACACTTGATTCAGCTAAAGTGAGAGAGACAGACACCCGCCAGTCACCTTTAAGCAACGAGTGCTCGTAACGGTGAAACCAGTCTCGCGTAAGCGTACGCGTAATGTCGGTCCGGGCCGCTTCATCTCACAATACCGCCGAAGCAAAGTATGACATGCTGGTAAGCAGTATGACTAGTATCGTCCACAATCTCATTGTGTTCTACTCATGCATATCATCTACGCATAGACCTGGCTCTGATGCCACTGTTGGGGAACGTAGTATTTTAAAATTTTCCTACGATCACGCAAGATCTATCTACCAGATGCATAGCAACGAGAGGGGAGAGTGTGTCTACGTACCCTCGTAGACCGGGAGCGGAAGCGTCAAGTGACGCGGTTGATGTTGTCGAACTTCTTCGCGATCCAACCGATCAAGCACCGAACGTACGGCACCTCCGCGTTCAGCACACGTTCAGCTTGATGACGTCCCACGAGCTCTTGATCCAGTTGAGCTTCACGGGAGAGTTTCGTCAGCACGACGGCGTGGTGACGGATATGATGTGTTCACCGACGCAGGGCTTCGCCTAAGCTCCGCGACGGTACGACCGAGGTGTGATTCTGTGGAGGGGGGCACCGCACACGGCTAAAACAATTCAACTTGTGTGTCTTTGGGTGCCCCCCTGCCCCCGTATATAAAGGAGCAAGGGAGGAGGGGCCGGCCAACTCTCCTGGTGCGGCTAGGGAAGGGATTCCTACTAGGAATAGGATTGCAATCCTATTCCTAGTAGGATTCACCGAAAGGAAGAAGGGGGAAAGGAATAGGAGAGGTGGCGCCCCCCCAATCCTAGTCCAACTAGGATTCCTAGGTGGGGGCGCCGGCCAGCCCTATGGGCTGCCTCTCTGTCACCCTTTAGGCCCGCTATGGACCATCCCCTCTCGTAGGGGATTCCGGTAACCCCCTCCGGCATTCCCGATAAATCCGAAACTTTTCCGGTATACTTCCGGTGTCCGAATATAGCCGTCCAATATATCAATCTTTATGTCTCGGACATTCCGACACTCCTCGTCATGTCCGTGATCTCATCCGGGACTCCTAACTACCTTCGGTACATCAATACTCAAAAACTCATAATACCGATCGTCATCAAACGTTAAGCGTGCGGACCCTACGGGTTCGAGAACTATGTAGACATGACCGAGACTCATCTCTGGTCAATAACCAATAGCGGAACCTGGATGTTCATATTGGCTCCTACATATTCTACGAAGATCTTTTATCGGTCAGAACCGCTGAAAGTGCAACTAATCCCCGGGTGGTTTTGGTAATTAATAACAACATATATATCATTGAACTAATATTTACTTGAGAATCATTTCAGAGAAGTTCGATGATATGGGTATGGAAATGTCTGAAGAAGTGGACCCCTCAAAATGCTAAGACAAGCATTGGCAAAAGCTCAAGACTCTATTTTTGGTTTAGTGATCAAAGATCACATTGAGTCCATAGGAAAAGCCAATACTATTAAAAGGGGATGAGGTTGTGTTAATGATCTGGTTGCTCAAGTGCTTGGTGATCTAGCTCCCTCAACTATCAGCACTCTTCACTACTTAACACACTCATAAGTAATCTCGGACAAACCGATTCTGCAAACTCAGTCCCACCGAGATGAACCACCTCAGTTATTCTTCCAAACCCTAATTTCTCGGTCCATCCGATTTTGAGTTTCGGTCTCACCGAAAATGGACTGCCAACCTTCTGTAACCAATTGACATCACTTCGGAATATCCGAGTTGTTAATTTCGGTCCCACCGAGATGGCAAGCTCCAACCTTTGACTCTCTTCGGACACACCAAGATGGTATTTTCGGTCCCACCGAAAATCCCAACGTTCACTATATTTGAACTTTCGGTCTGACCGAGTTTTCACTTCGGTCTCACCGAGATTGGTCAAATATGTGTGTAACGGTTGGATTTTGTGTGGAGGCTATATATACCCCTCCACCCCCTCTTCATTCGAAAAGAGAGAGCCATCAGAAAGTCTACCACTCCTACCATATACTTTCTGAGAAGAGAACCACCTACCCTTGTGTTGAGATCAAGCCATTCCATTCCTACCATATGAAACTTGATTTCTAGCCTTCCCAAGTTGCTTTCCACTCAATCCTTTCTTCCACCACAGCCATATCAGTGAGGAGAGTTGAGTGTTGGGGAGATTATCATTTGAAGCACAAGAGCAAGGAGTTCATCATCATCAACACCATCTATTACCTTTTGGAGGGTGGTGCCTCCTAGATTGGTTAGGTGTCGCTTGGGAGCCTCCGTCTTTGAGATGTGGAGTTGAACCAAGAAGTTTGTAAGGGCAAGGAGATCGCCTACTTCGTGAAGATCTACCCTGAGTAAGGCTAGTCCTCCGTGGGCGTAGGCCATGATGGAATAGACAAGGTTGCTTCTTCGTGGACCCTTCGTGGGTGGAGCCCTCCGTGGACTCGCGCAGCCGTTACCCTCCGTGGGTTGAAGTCTCCATCAACGTGGATGTACGATAGCACCACCTATCGGAACCACGACAAAAATCTTCGTGTCTCCAAACTGCGTTTGATCTTCTCCACCTCTCTTTACTACATGTGCAATTTACTTTCCGCTGCTTATACTCTAGAATTGCATGTGTAGGGTGATACTTGAATTGATCATAATTGTGAAACTGCCAAAAACTGTTCATGATCTAAAGGCAGATTTTTTATATTGTCAAGTAGTCTAATCACCCCCCCCTCTAGACATACTTTCGATCCTACAAGTGGTATCAGAGCTTTGGTCTCCATTATTTTGGTTTCCATTGCATTGGACTCCATAAGCTTGGTTTCACAACCTAGGAGAGTATGGCGTCTAGTGAGGGTAATTATCGTAGAGGTCCTTACTTTGATGGTACAAATTTTGCTAGTTGGAAGCATAAAATGAAAATGCATATTCTTGGTCATAACCCAGCCGCATGGGGCATTATTTGTGTTGGTATGCAAGGTGATTTCTTCGAAGAAGGAAAAGTTCCGGATCGCGAAGCTACACCGGAAGAGTTGCGGATGTTGCAAAACAATGCTCAAGCTTGTGACATTCTCTTCAATGCTTTGTGTCCCGAGGAGTTCAACAAAATCAGCCGTCTTGAGAATGCTAAAGAGATTTGGGATACTTTGGTTGAAATGCACGAAGGTACTGAATCTGTGAAGGAATCAAAGCTAGATATTCTTCAAGGATAACTTGACAAGTTCAAGATGAAGGATGGTGAAGGAGTCGCTGAAATGTACTCTAGGCTTGCTCTCATCACAAATGAGATTGCCGGCTTAGGAAGCGAAGAAATGACCGACCGATTCATCATCAAGAAGATTCTAAGAGCTTTGGATGGAAAGTATGACACCGTGTGCACTTTGATCCAAATGATGCCAAACTACAAGACTCTCAAGCCAACTGAAGTCATTGGAAGAATTGTTGCTCATGAGATGACACTTAAGGATAAGGAAGAGCTTCACAATAAGTCAAGTGGTGCTTACAAAGCTACAAGTGATGCTCCTACTACCTCAAGTGACAAGCTAATTTCCAATGAAGAGATAAGCCTAATGGTCAAGAACTTCAACAAGTTCTACAAGAATAGAGGCAAAGAAAGAAGCTCAAAGTCTAGATCATATGATGAAAAGAGATCTTCTAGTCGTGATCGTAACTGCTACAATTGTGGAAGACCCGGACACTTCTCAAATGAGTGTACGGCTCCCCACAAGAGAAGAGAAGAATCTCCAAGAAGAAGAGCAAGAGATGAGTCACCTCGGAGAGAGAGAAGGAGTAGAGATGATCGTTATGAACGAAGACCCTCTCGGAGAAGCAAGGATTCGGAGAGGAAAGACAAGTCATCAAGAAGCTACACAAGAAGAAGACATCAAGCTCATGTAGGTGAATGGGTCTCCGGCTCCGACTCCGACAATCAATCCGATGGAAGCTATCACTCCGACTCCGACTATAGTCAAGATGAAGGTGTTGCCGGACTTGCACTCGTATCCTCCAACTCCAACTCCTACGACTTATTTGATTCACCAAATGAGGGAATTGGAAGATGCTTCATGGCTAAAGGCCCCAAGGTAACACACCCTGAATTCATTGACTTTGATAGTGATGAGGATGACTTACTTGGTGAAGATGAGCTCTTGCATGCTAAATCTAGTGAGCTTAGTAATGATGAAAATGCTAGTAGTCTTTATAGTCGAGAAGAGTCGAATGACAATGCTATGAAGGAGATTGAGCGTCTAACTAAAGAACTAAACACTCTTAAGTTAGCTCATGAAACAACTCAAGAAGATCATAGAGAGCTCCTAAGATCTCATGAGAAGCTACGCTTCGAGAAGCTCACTCTAGAGCAAGAACATGAGTTTCTAAAAGCGATCAATGACGATCTTCGAAAGAAGAGTTCTTCATATCTTGCCAAACGACTTCTCTTGTCTAATTTCTTGCCACCTATTAAAACTAAGCATGACAAGCATAAGAAAAATTCTTCCTCTAGTAGTAACAATAACAATGTTAAATCCAATATTGTTGCTTCTAGTAGTTCTCTTGATTCCACTAACAATGTTTCAAGCCAAGTTACACTTGAGCAAGAAAATAGCTTATTGAAGGAAATCATAGAGAAAGGTGTCTACAAGAGTCTTGCCGGAAGCAAAAACTTTGAGGAGATTGTTCGCAAACAAGGAAGACACCGGAAGAATCAAGGGATTGGTTTTGAGCGAAAGTTCAACGCCGAAGGTGTTGAGTGGGAAGAAGGTCAATACCCTACTCCACAGTTTGTTTGCCAAAAGGAGAAGTATGATCCTACTTCTTCCAATGTGGAACAAGCTCAAGATGACCTTCCACCACAAGACCACAAGCTAAAGGCCAAGGACAAGCTTCAAGAGGAGATTGATGCATTCATTGAAGCACCTCAAGCCATGGTCAAGTGGGTTCCCAAGGACACATCAAGTTCTACTTCGTCAAGCTCAACTACAACACCAAGGATTCCCATCAAGATGATGTGGATCCCAAAGAAGAAGAACTAGAAGGTTCTTGAGGGTGACTCCGCCAACAGACTTCACTCATATTCATTTTGGCAAGAACTTGTGCAATCAACTTCCACATCATGCACTAGTTCATGGAGTCACAAACCCTCTTGTTGGTAAGTCAAGGGACAAGGTAATCATTGCTTTCATGGACATCATCTTTTATGTACTTCAATCTATGTCTATGGATATTCTTGTTTGTTCCTTGTGGGACTAACCCATGTAGGTATTGAAAGTGCCCTAATCCAAAGGATAGCTCCCAACTCTTGATGATCTACATCAACATTGAGCATCCACATCTTCAACATCTACATGAAGTCTTCTACGACAACCCAAGGTTAGTTTGACCCTTTAAAAGGGGTTTTCACATCTAGGGGGAGCTTTGCTCTAAAAAATTGAGCTAAAGCATCTCCAAATGATGTGAACACATAAATGATTTATGTAAAAGTGGTAACCCCACTTGTGCTTAAACGATGAGTATGACCTATGATCAAATGTTCTCATTTGGCTCCTAAGTCAATATACTCATATATAGATGACCTAGTCATCGACAAATTGTGTGCTAGTAGCTAGAGTGTTGGTTGTGCATGTTTGACACATATTTCAGTTGCTATCTTATTGTGTGAGCATGTTGAATGCATGATTTTATCCATTCAAGGACATCCATTTGTTGTTTTGATTGTTTTGATTTTTCTGGCCAAATGGATGGACAAGAATGCCTAAGCACCTTCCCTAGCTATCTATGCTTTCTTGTCTCAAATTCTATTCATGCTCATATCACAACTTTGAACAAGTCTTTTTCGGACAGTCCGAGTGAGGAGCACTCGGAGCCACCGATTCGTCTAAGGCTGACTTCCAAAACCTTCTAAGTCCATTTCGGTCTGACCGGTTTCTCAATCTCGGTCCAACCGAAACGCTTAGACTGATCTAGGTTTCATCTCGGTGAAACCGAGTTCAAAATCTCGGTCTGACCGATATGCGTAATTGCACAGCAGTTATACATCTCGGTGACACCGAGTTTTTCAACTCGGTCCCACCGACAGCATGGGGTTATATATACCTGAGGGTTGCACGCGATTTAACTCTTCAAACCGTTCGCCCCCAAGACCCCTGCTGCCGTCGCCCTGGTCTACGGATCGTCGCCGTCGTCGCCTGTGCGCCCTCGCCGCAGGTCTCCGCCGCCGTCAATGGTAATCATCTCCACCGTTGCCGCCGTAGAGGGACTCCACCAAGTTAGGGTGTGTCCCGATCCCTTTCGTGCTCCCCATCCGATTCTTGCACGATAGGCTTGCCATGATTCAATCCACGTTTGAGATATTCCCTATACATTAGTTCAGATCCTCTAGTTTCGAGCGAAATTCTTAGGTTTAGGTTTCCACGGAACGCATCTCGGTGAAGCCGATTTTGAAACTCGGAATGACCGATTTGGCCTCTGGCCATTGCACTGCATCATTCGGTTTAACCGAGTTGTGCAAATCGGAATGACCGAAACGTAGTTTCAGTGAAACCCTAAGTTATCGGTAGGACCAAAACCCATTTCGGTCTGACCGAAAGTGGTGTGTAGGTTTCTGTTGAACACTTCGGTTTCACCGAAACTTAAAATCGCTTTGACCGAAATACATTCTGTGAAAACTCAAAACTAAGTTTTGAACTCATTTTTTTTGCAAAAACCTCTGTAGTTGTGATAACTCTTCTACTCTGCCTATACCTTATCTTTTCACAGGTTTTCAGCCATGTCAGATGTCAGTGACAGCCAGAACAGGTCTGAGTCACCTTTTGCTGAGATTCCAGAGGCAGATACAAGTCCTGCTAGCAGCTCCAGTGATGATGGTGAAAGGAGCACCCCTAGTGGTTTGCCTCCTGCAGCCACCAGAACCAGGAAGAAGAGAACTTCTGATGATGAGGACTCTGACTTTGTTGCTGAGGAAGTTACCTCCAAGCCAAAGAAGAATGTGGTTGCCAAAGAGCACCAAGGGCAGCAGACTAGGAAAGGCACAAGCAAAGTAAAGCAGTCAGCTGTTGCAAAGAAGCTCAACTTGGAAAAGCCAGCTCCAAGTAGGTGAAGAAAACTTCCAAGAGGAAGATGGTAGTATATGCTGAACCTCAAGTTGATGCTGCAGAAGAAGAAGAAGAAGATGCACCCCAGCCTCCTCCTCAGAAAGCTAAGTTCATGGGTGATGCTATTCGGGCTCAAGCCTCCTCTAAGCCCAAGAAGCCTGCTCAAGCCAAGGCAGCTCCAGCCAAGCCCAAGAGAACAACCAGAAGCATTCCAGCTTATGAGAAGAACAAAGGTGAGATGCCACCGTCTGAATCAGATGAAGAGCATGTGCTGCTTAAGCTTCGTCCCAAGTTGCCACTCCACAATGATGCTCATCCTCAAGCTGAGGACATGAAGGCAAGGAAGGATAAAGGTCTCAGGCTATGGAGACAGTCTGATCCATATGCTGTAAGGAGAAGGACTGCTGTGGACCCCAGATTCCACACCAGAGAGCAGCAGGATTTCTATGAGACCGTGCTGATGGATAAGAAGCCCATTGTTGCTGACACCAGGTATGTTGACTGGAAGTATATTGACAGTGAAGAGCACCGGGACTTCTTTCCCCATGTGCATGAGAGCTTTACTGCATGTGGAGTTGCTGATTTTGTGGGTCAAGAACTGACAGCTTGGAATGACGAGATGATCATGCAGTTCTACGCCACAGCCCACTTCTATCCTGATGGCAAGATCACCTGGATGACTGAAGGTCAAAGGTTTTCTTCGACTGTTGAAGAATGGGCAGAACTTCTGAACGCTCCAGTGCAGAGAGAGGACGACATTGATGTCTATGGGATTCCTAAGAAGAGTCATGATTCCATGAAGAACATGTACAAGGAGATCCCGTCTGCTGATTTGGAAGGATGGAAGCTTGGCTCAGTGTACTATCTCCAGGCAGGTCTGACCACCACTAACACTATTCTGAGGCATACATTGATGCCTAAGTCTGGAGACCACCGCATGATTCGAGGCTATTCTATCAACATGCTGCACATTCTCGATGAGAAGGCACCTTTCAAGGTGATGGACTTGATGGTAGAGACCATTAAGAGGACAGCAGCTGACCAGAAGAGGTCGTGTGGGTTTGCCCCGCAGATTCAGATGCTCATCAACGCCAAGTTTGGCACGGGCAAATTCATGTTGGATAGGAAGCACTTGCCACTGCAGCTAGAGCATGAGGACAACGTAGTTGTGATGGATGAAGAGGATCCTACCTCAGTTGAAGGACAGGCCAAAATCGAAGCTGCGAAGAAGGCTAAAGCTGACAAAGAGGCAGCAGCAGCAGCAGCTAAGCCAAAGAGCTTTGGAGAACAAATTCTTGAAGCTACCCAGAGGATTGAACAACGCCTGGCCAGCATTGAGCAATCTCAGGAGAGCCTAGAGAGGATTGTTGAGGACAAGATCCACGCTCTGGACGTGAAGCTGACAGAGATTCAGGTGTCCGTCAACAAGCTTGAGGCAGACATGGAGGAAACAAGGCAGGAGAGAGCAGAGCTCATGCAGGATGATCTAGTCCAGGACTCTCATCGCCAGACTGCTCAGGTTCCCAGAGGATCCAGATCTGCAGCTATCCCAGTGACTGACTCCAGGGCTACCTCTTCAGCACCAGCTACAGCTCCAGCAGTTGCTCCAGCTCCAGCATCCACTCCTCCAGCGCAGACATCAGCAGAAGTCTTCGCCGATGCAGCTATCTCTACACCGACATCTACCCAGACGGGAGCCGCCAGCAGAGCCCGCAGTGACGCTTAGCTCTATACCTTTTCGAACTTTTTGGTAACTTGTTGCCAAAGGGGGAGAAATTGTTATAGATCATAGGGCTTCGAGAGAGAGAGTGCTCTTTCGTCTTTCGTTCTTTTGCCGGTTTCTTTGAGATACATTGGTTTCTTTTGGTCTTTCGAAACTTTCAGTGTGCTTGCTACTATGTTTGATGCTACCTTAATGAGTGCTTGGTCATACTATGCTTTAATGTGTGCTTAATGCTTATCATATGCTATTCCTTATTGTATGGCTATTTACTCTTGTCTTGGTGATTGAGTGCATGTTATTCATTCTTATCATTTTGTGCGCTCCACCAAGATGTATGTGACATGGAAGAGTGACCCATAATCCTAATCGATTGTGCATTTGCATTCAAACGCAAATTTTAAATAATGCACAAATTTAGGGGGAGCTCTTGTTTATCACATACTTCTCAAAGCGACGATATTATTCATTGATTATATCCTTTGTCGAAGCTTTGATCTATATGTTGTCATCAATTACCAAAAAGGGGGAGATTGAAAGTGCAACTAATCCCCGGGTGGTTTTGGTAATTAATAACAACATATATATCATTGAACTAATGTTTACTTGAGAATCATTTCAGAAAAGTTCGATGATATGGGTATGGAAATGTCTGAAGAAGTGGACCCCTCAAAATGCTAAGACAAGCATTGGCAAAAGCTCAAGACTCTATTTTTGGTTTAGTGATCAAAGATCACATTGAGTCCATAGGAAAAGCCAATACTATTAAAAGGGGATGAGGTTGTGTTAATGATCTGGTTGCTCAAGTGCTTGGTGATCTAGATCCCTCAACTATCAGCACTCTTCACTACTTAACACACTCATAAGTAATCTCGGACAAACCGATTCTGCAAACTCAGTCCCACCGAGATGAACCACCTCAGTTATTCTTCCAAACCCTAATTTCTCGGTCCATCCGATTTTGAGTTTCGGTCTCACCGAAAATGGACTGCCAACCTTCTGTAACCAATTGACATCACTTCGGAATATCCGAGTTGTTATTTTCGGTCCCACCGAGATGGCAAGCTCCAACCTTTGACTCACTTCGGACACACCGAGATGGTATTTTCGGTCCCACCGAAAATCCCAACGTTCACTATATTTGAACTTTCGGTCTGACCGAGTTTTCACTTCGGTCTCACCGAGATTGGTCAAATATGTGTGTAACGGTTGGATTTTGTGTGGAGGCTATATATACCCCTCCACCCCCTCTTCATTCGTGGAGAGAGCCATCAGAAAGTCTACCACTCCTACCATACACTTTCTGAGAAAAGAACCACCTACCCTTGTGTTGAGATCAAGCCATTCCATTCCTACCATATGAAACTTGATTTCTAGCCTTCCCAAGTTGCTTTCCACTCAATCCTTTCTTCCACCACAGCCATATCAGTGAGGAGAGTTGAGTGTTGGGGAGATTATCATTTGAAGCACAAGAGCAAGGAGTTCATCATCATCAACACCATCTATTACCTTTTGGAGGGTGGTGCCTCCTAGATTGGTTAGGTGTCGCTTGGGAGCCTCCGTCTTTGAGATGTGGAGTTGAACCAAGAAGTTTGTAAGGGCAAGGAGATCGCCTACTTCGTGAAGATCTACCCCGAGTAAGGCTAGTCCTTCGTGGGCGTAGGCCATGATGGAATAGACAAGGTTGCTTCTTCGTGGACCCTTCGTGGGTGGAGCCCTCCGTGGACTCGCGCAGCCGTTACCCTCCGTGGGTTGAAGTCTCCATCAACGTGGATGTACGATAGCACCACCTATCGGAACCATGACAAAAATCTTCGTGTCACCAAACTGCGTTTGATCTTCTCCACCTCTCTTTTACATGTGCAATTTACTTTCCGCTGCTATTACTCTAGAATTGCATGTGTAGGGTGATACTTGAATTGATCTTATTTGTGAAACTGCCAAAAACATTGCATGATCAAAAGGCAGATTTTTTATATTGTCAAGTAGTCTAATCACCCCCCCTCTAGACATACTTTCGATCCTACAACCGCATAACAACATACGTTGTTCCTTTTGTCAAACGGTATGTTACTTGCCCGAGATTCGATCGTCGGTATCTTTATACCTAGTTCAATCTCGTTTACCGGCAAGTCTCTTTACTCGTTCCGTAACACATCATCTCGTGACTAACTCATTAGTCCTTTGCTTGCAAGGCTTATTATGATGTGTGTTACCGAGAGGGCCTAGAGATACCTCTCCGACACTCGGAGTGACAAATCCTAATCTTGATCTATGCCAACACCACGAATACTTTCAGAGACACCTGTAGAGCATCTTTATGATCACCCAGTTACGTTGTGACGTTTGATAGCACACAAGGTGTTCCTACGGTATTCGGGAGTTGCATAATCTCATAGTCATAGGAACATGTATAAGTCATGAAGAAAGCAATATCAGTTAAACTAAACGATCATAGTGCTATGCTAACGGATGGGTCTTGTCCATCACATTATTCTCCTAATGATGTGATCCCGTTGATCAAATGACAACTCATGTCTATGGTTAGGAAACATAACCATCTTTGATCAATGAGCTAGTCTAGTAGAGGCATACTAGGGACATACTGTTTTGTCTATGTATCCACACATGTACTAAGTTTCCGGTTAATACAATTCTAGCATGAATAAAAGACATTTATCATGATATAAGGAAATACAAATAACATCTTTATTATTGCCTCTAGGGCATATTTCCTTCAGTTTTAACATAGTTTCTCTTAATGGAGCAAGGTACAGTAGGTACTCCTGGATCTCCTAATTTCTTAGGCATTCCACCCTCAAAAGTGTAATTGCCAAGCATGGTGGAGATTTCTACTTCAGGTATCTTTCTTTTGTTGGTAATAATGTCTTTCATATACTTGGCATAAGGATTTGTTTTAAGCACATCAGTCAAACGCATACGCAAAAAGATAGGTCTAATCATTTCAGCGAAGCGCTCAAAGTCCTCATCATCCTTTTTCTTAGATGGTTTCGGAGGAAAAGGCATGGGTTTCTGAACCCATGGTTCTCTTTCCCTACCGTGCTTCCTAGCAACAAAGTCTCTCTTATCCTAACGTTGATTCTTTGATTGTGGGTTATCAAGATCAACAACAAGTTCAATCTCTACATCATTATCATTGCTAGGTTGAGCATCAACATGAACATCATCATTAACATTATCACTAGGTTCATGTTCATTACCAGATTGTGTCTCAGCATCAGAAACAAATATATCATTGGGATTCTCAGGTGGGTGAGCTACCGGTTCACTAGAAGCATGCAAAGTCTTGATATTTTTCTTTTTCTTCTTCTTAGAAGAACTAGGTGCATCTAAATTAGCTCTCTGAGAATCTTGCTCAATTCTCTTAGGGCGGCCTTCAGGATACAGAGGTTCCTGAGTCATTTTACTGTTGGGGAACGTAGTATTTTAAAATTTTCCTACGATCACGCAAGATCTATCTACCAGATGCATAGCAACGAGAGGGAAGAGTGTGTCTACGTACCCTCGTAGACCGGGTGCGGAAGCGTCAAGTGACGCAGTTGATGTAGTCGAACTTCTTCACGATTCAAGCGATCAAGCACCGAACGTACGGCACCTCCGCGTTCAGCACACGTTCAGCTTGATGACGTCCCACGAGCTCTTGATCCAGTTGAGCTTCACGGGAGAGTTTCGTCAGCACGATGGCGTGGTGACGGATATGATGTATTTACCGGCGCAGGGCTTCGCCTAAGCACTGTAACGGTATGACCGAGGTGTGTTTCTGTGGAGGGGGGCACCGCACAAGGCTGGAACAATTCAACGTGTGTCTTTGGGTACCCCCCTGCCCCCGTATATAAAGGAGCAAGGGGGGAGGCCGGCCGGCCCTTGTTTGGTGCTGCTAGGGGTGCAATCCTACTAGGAATAGGATTGCAATCCTATTCCTAGTAGGAATCACCAAAGAAGGAAGAGAGGGAAAGGAAAAGAGGGAGAGGTGGCGCCCCCCCAATCCTAGTCTAACTAGGAACCCTAGGTGGGGCGCCGGCCAGCCCTATGGGCTGCCTCTCTCTTTCCCTTAAGACCCACTATGAACCATCCCCCTTCGTAGGGGGTTCCGGTAACCCCCTCCGGCAATCCCGTTAAATCCGAAACTTTTCCGGAACACTTCCGGTGTCCGAATATAGTCGTCCAATATATCAATATTTATGTCTCGGACATTCCGAGACTCCTCGTCATGTCCGTGATCTCATCCGGGACTCCGAACTACCTTCGGTACATCAAAACTCATAAACTCATAATACCGATCATCATCAAACGTTAAGCGTGCGGACCCTACAGGTTCGAGAACTATGTAGACATGACCGAGACTCATCTCCGGTCACTAACCAATAGCGGAACCTGGATGTTCATATTGGCTCCTACATATTCTATGAAGATCTTTTATCGGTCAAAACCGCATAACAACATACGTTGTTCCTTTTGTCATCGGTATGTTACTTGCCCGAGATTCGATCGTCGGTATCTCTATACCTAGTTCAATCTCGTTACCGGCAAGTCTCTTTACTCGTTCTGTAACACATCATCTCATGACTAACTCATTAGTCTTTTGCTTGCAAGGCTTATTGTGATGTGTGTTACCGAGAGGGCCCAGAGATACCTCTCCGACACTCGGAGTGACAAATCCTAATCTTGATCTATGCCAACACCACGAATACTTTCGGAGACACCTGTAGAGCATCTTTATGATCACCCAGTTACGT
Source organism: Secale cereale (assembly GCA_902687465.1). Classification (NCBI taxonomy): domain Eukaryota; kingdom Viridiplantae; phylum Streptophyta; class Magnoliopsida; order Poales; family Poaceae; genus Secale; species Secale cereale. Next base: position 647,259,381 of record LR738710.1, read on the forward strand.
TGTGACGTTTGATAGCACACAAGGTGTTCCTATGGTATTCGGGAGTTGCATAATCTCATAGTCATAGGAACATGTATAAGTCATGAAGAAAGCAATAGCAGTAAAACTAAACGATCATAGTGCTATGCTAACGGATGGGTCTTGTCCATCACATCATTCTCCTAATGATGTGATCCCGTTGATCAAATGACAACTCATGTCTATGGTTAGGAAACATAACCATCTTTGATCAATGAGCTAGTCTAGTAGAGGCATACTAGGGACACTCTGTTTTGTCTATGTATTCACACATGTACTAAGTTTCCGGTTAATACAATTCTAGCATGAATAATAAACATTTATCATGATATAAGGAAATATAAATAACAACTTTATTATTGCCTCTAGGGTATATTTCCTTCAGTCTCCCACTTGCACTAGAGTCAATAATCTAGCTCACATCGCCATGTGATTTAATACCGATAGTTCACATCGTTATGTGAATAACACCCATAGTTCACATCACCATGTGACCAACACCCAAAGGGTTTACTAGAGTCAATAATCTAGTTCACATCGCTTTGTGATTAATACCCAAGAGTAATAAGGTGTGATCATGTTTTGCTTGTGAGAGAAGTTTAGTCAACGGGTCTGTCACATTCAGATCCGTATGTATTTCGCAAATTTCTATGTCTACAATGCTCTGCATGGAGCTACTCTAGCTAATTGCTCCCACTTTCAATACGCATCCAGATTGATACTTAGAGTCATCTGGATTTAGTGTCAAAGCTTGCATCGGCATATCCCTTTACGACGAACTCTTTATCACCTCCATAATCGAGAAATATTTCCTTAGTCATCCAATTACTAAGGATAATTTTGACCGCTGTACAGTGATCTACTCCTGGATCACTATTGTACCTCCCTGTCAAACTCTTGGCAAGGTACACAACGTGTTTTGTACACAGCATGGCATACTTTATAGAACCTATGGCTGAGGCATAGGGAATGACTTTCATTCTCTCTATATTTTTCTGCCTTGGTCTGGCTTTGAGTCTTACTCAACTTCACACCTTACAAGTCAGGCAAGAATTCCTTCTTTGACTGATCCATTTTGAACTACTTCAAAATTTTATCAAGGTATGTACTCATCGAAAGTCTTATCAAGCGTCTTGATCTATCTCTATAGATCTTGATGCCCAATATGTAAGCAGCTTCACCAAGGTCTTTCTTTGAAAAACTCCTTTCAAACATTCCTTTATGCTTTCCAGAAAATTCTACATCATTTCCGATCGACAATATGTCATTCACATATACTTATCAGAAAGGTTGTAGTGCTCCCACTCACTTCTTGTAAATACAGGCTTCACCGCAAGTCTGTATAAATCTATATGCTTTGATCAACTTATCAAGGCGTATATTCCAACTCCGAGATGCTTGCACCAGTCCATAGATGGATCGCTGGAGCTTGCACATTTTGTTAGCACCTTTAGGATTGACAAAACCTTCTGGTTGCATCATATACAAGTCTTCTTTAATAAATCCATTAAAGAATGCAGTTTTGTTATCCATTTGCCAGATTTCATAAAATGCAGCAATTGCTAACATGATTCGGACAGACTTAAGCATCGCTACTGGTGAGAAAGTCTCATCGTAGTCAACTCCTTGAACTTGTCGAAACCCTTTCGCAACAAGTCGAGCTTTGTAAACAGTAACATTACCGTCTGCGTCGGTCTTCCTTGTAAAGATCCATTTATTTTCGATGGCCTGCCGATCATCGGGCAAGTCAACCAAAGTCCACACTTTGTTCTCATACATGGATCCCATCTCAGATTTCATGGCCTCAAGCCATTTTGCGGAATCTAGGCTCATCATTGCTTCCTCATAGTTCGTAGGATCATCATGGTCCAGTAACATGACTTCCAGAACCGGGTTGCCGTACCACTCTGATGCGGAACGAACTCTGGTTGATCTACGAAGTTCAGCAGAAACTTGATCTGAAGTTTCATGATCATCATCATTAGCTTCCTCACTAATTTGTGTAGGAATCACTGAAACTAGTTTCTGTGACGTTCCACTTTCCAATTCGGGAGAAGGTACAATTACCTCATCAAGTTCTACTTTCCTCCCACTCACTTCTTTCGAAAGAAACTCCTTCTCTAGAAAGGATCCATTCTTAGCAACGAATATCTTGCCTTCGGATCTGTGATAGAAGGTGTACCCAACAGTTTCTTTTGGGTATCCTATGAAGATTTACTTCTCCGATTTGGGTTCGAGCTTATCATGTTGAAACTTTTTCACATAAGCATTGCAGTCCCAAACTTAAAGAAATGACAGCTTAGGTTTCTCGTCAAACCACAGTTTATACGGTGTCATCTCCACGGATTTAGATGGTGCCCTATTTAACGTGAATGTAGTTGTCTCTAATGCATAACCCCAAAACCGATAGTGGTAGATCGGTAAGAGACATCATCGATCGCACCATATCTAATAAAGTACGGTTATGACGTTCGGACACACCATTACACTATGGTGTTCCAGGTGGCATGAGTAGTGAAACTATTTCACATTGTTTTTACTGAAGGCCAAACTCGCTAACTCAAATATTTTACCTCTACGATCATATCGTAGAAATTCTTATTTTCTTGTTACGATGATTCTCCAATTCACTCTGAAATTCTTTGAACTTTTCAAATGTTTCAGACTTGTGCTTCATTAAGTAGATATACCCATATCTGCTCAAATCATCAGTGAAGGTCAGAAAATAACGATACCCGCCGCGAGCTTCAACACTCATTGGTCCACATACATCTGTATGTATGATCTCCAACAAATCTGTTGCTCGCTCCATTGTTCCGAAGAACGGAGTTTTAGTCATCTTGCCCGTGAGGCATGGTTCGCAAGCACCAAGTGATTCATAATCAAGTGATTCCAAAAGTCCATCACTATGGAGTTTCTTCATGCGCTTTACACCATTATGACCTAAACAGCAGTGCCACAAATAAGTTGCACTATCATTATTAACCTTGCATCTTTTGGCTTCAATATTATGAATATGTGTATCACCATGATCGAGATCCAACAAACTATTTTCATTGGGTGTATGACCATCGAAGGTTTTATTCATGTAAACAGAATAACAATTATTCTATGACTTTAAATGAATAACCGTATTGCAACAAATATGATCAAATCATATTCATGCTCAACGCAAATGCCAAATAACATTTATTTAGGTTTTACACTAATCCCGAAAGTATAGGGAGTGTGCGATGATGATCATATCAATCTTGTAACCTACTTCCAACACACATCGTCACTTCACCTTTAACTAGTCTCTGTTCATTCTGCAATTCTCGTTTCGAGTTACTAATTTTAGCAACTGAACCGGTATCAAATACCCAGGGGTTGCTATGAACACTAGTAAAGTACACATCAATAATCTGTATATCAAAATATACCTTTGTTCACTTTGCCATCCTTCTTATCCGCCAAGTATCTAGGGCAGTTCCACTTCCAGTGACCATTTCCTTTGCAGTAGAAGCACTTAGTTTCAGGCTTGAGTTTAGCTTTGGATTTCTTCATGGGAGTGACAACTTGCTTGTCATTCTTCTTGAAGTTCCCCTTCTATCCCTTTGCCCTTTACTTGAAACAAGTGGTCTTGTTAACCATCAACACTTGATGCTCTTTCTTGATTTCTACCTTCGCCGATTTCAGCATCGCGAAGAGCTCGGGAATTACTTTCGTCATCCCTTGCATATTATAGTTCATCACGAAGTTCTACTAACTTGGTGATAGTGACTAGAGAACTTTGTCAATTACTATCTTATCTGGAAGATTAACTCCCACTTGATTCAAGCAATTGCAGTACCCAGACAATCTGAGCATATGCTCACTGGTTGAGCTATTCTCCTCCATCTTGTAGGCAAAGTACTGTCAGAGGTCTCATACCTCTCGACACGGGCATGAGTATGAAATACTAATTTCAACTCTTGGAACATCTTATATGCTCCGTGGCGTTCAAAACATTTTTGAAGTCCCGGTTCTAAGCCGTAAAGCATGGTGCAATTAAACTATCAAGTAGTCATCATACCGAGCTTTTGTCAAAACGTTCATAACGTCTACATCTGCTCCTGCAATAGGTCTGTCACCTAGCGGTGCATCAAGGACATAATTCTTCTGTGCAGCAATGAGGATAATCCTCAGATCACGAAACAATTCCGCATCATTGCTACTAACATCTTTCAACTTAGTTTTCTCTAGGAACATATCAAAAAATAAACGGGGAGCAACATCGCGAGCTATTGATCTACAACATAGATATGCTAATACTACCAGGACTAAGTTCATGATAAATTAAAGTTCAATTTAATCATATTACTTAAGAACTCCCACTTAGATAGACATCCCTCCGGTCATCTAAATGATCACGTGATCCAAATCAACTAAACCATGTCCGATCATCACGTGAGATGGAGTAGTTTCAATGGTGAACATCTTATGTTGATCATATCTACTATATGATTCACGCTCGACCTTTCGGTCTCCAGTGTTCCGAGGCCATATCTGCATATGCTAGGCTCGTCAAGTTTAACCCGAGTATTCTGCGTGTGCAAAACTGGCTTACACCCGTTGTATTTGAACGTAGAGCTTATCACACCCGATCATCACGTGGTGTCTCGGCACGACGAACTTTCGCAACGGTGCATACTCAGGGAGAACACTTATACCTTGAAAGTTAGTAAGGGATCATCTTATAATGCTACCGTCGCTCTAAGCAAAATAAGAAGCACAATAAGATAAACATCACATGCAATCAAAATATGTGACATGATATGGCCATCATCATCTTGTGCTTTTGATCTCCATCTCCAAAGCACCTTCATGATCACCTTCGTCACCGGCGCGACACCTTGATCTCCATCGTAGCATCGTTGTCGTCTCGCCAACTATTGCCTCTACGACTATCGCTACCGCTTAGTGATGAAGTAAAGCAATTACATGGCGATTGCATTTCATACAATAAAGCGACAACCATATGGCTCCTGCCAGTTGCCGATAACATTACAAAACATGATCATCTCATACATAGCCGTATAACTCATCATGTCTTGACCATATCACATCACAACATGCCCTGCAAAAACAAGTTAGACGTCCTCTACTTTGTTGTTGCAAGTTTTACGTGGCTGCTACGGGTTTAGCAAGAACCGTTCTTACCTACGCATACAAAACCACAACGATGTTTCGTCAAGTATGTGCTGTTTTAACCTTCACAAGGACCGGGCGTAGCCACACTTGATTCAGCTAAAGTGAGAGAGACAGACACCCGCCAGTCACCTTTAAGCATCGAGTGCTCGTAACGGTGAAACCAGTCTCGCGTAAGCGTACGCGTAATGTCGGTCCGGGCCGCTTCATCTCACAATACCGCCGAAGCAAAGTATGACATGCTGGTAAGCAGTATGACTAGTATCGCCCACAACTCATTGTGTTCTACTCGTGCATATCATCTACGCATAAACCTGGCTCTGATACCACTGTTGGGGAACGTAGTATTTTAAAATTTTCCTACGATCACGCAAGATCTATCTACCAGATGCATAGCAACGAGAGGGAAGAGTGTGTCTACGTACCCTCGTAGACCGGGTGCGGAAGCGTCAAGTGACGCGGTTGATGTAGTCGAACTTCTTCACGATTCAACCGATCAAGCACCGAACGTACGGCACCTCCGCGTTCAGCACACGTTCAGCTTGATGACGTCCCACGAGCTCTTGATCCAGTTGAGCTTCACGGGAGAGTTTCGTCAGCACAATGGCATGGTGACGGATATGATGTATTTACCGGCGCAGGGCTTCGCCTAAGCACTGTAACGGTATGACCGAGGTGTGTTTCTGTGGAGGGGGGCACCGCACAAGGCTGGAACAATTCAACGTGTGTCTTTGGGTACCCCCTGCCCCCGTATATAAAGGAGCAAGGGGGGAGGCCGGCCGGCCCTTGTTTGGTGCGGCTAGGGGTGCAATCCTACTAGGAATAGGATTGCAATCCTATTCCTAGTAGGAATCACCAAAGAAGGAAGAGAGGGAAAGGAAAAGAGGGAGAGGTGGCGCCCCCCCAATCCTAGTCTAACTAGGAACCCTAGGTGGGGCGCCGGCCAGCCCTATGGGCTGCCTCTCTCTTTCCCTTAAGGCCCACTATGGACCATCCCCCTTCGTAGGGGGTTCCGGTAACCCCCTCCGGCAATCCCGTTAAATCCGAAACTTTTCCGGAACACTTCCGGTGTCCGAATATAGCCATCCAATATATCAATCTTTATGTCTCGGAAATTCCGAGACTCCTCGTCATGTCCGTGATCTCATCCGGGACTCCGAACTACCTTCGGTACATCAAAACTCATAAACTCATAATACCGATCGTCATCAAACGTTACGCGTGCGGACCCTACGGGTTCGAGAACTATGTAGACATGACCGAGACTCATCTCCAGTCAATAACCAATAGCGGAACCTGGATGTTCATATTGGCTCCTACATATTCTACGAAGATCTTTTATCGGTCAAAACCGCATAACAACATACGTTGTTCCTTTTGTCATCGGTATGTTACTTGCCCGAGATTCGATCGTCGGTATCTCTATACCTAGTTCAATCTCGTTACCGGCAAGTCTCTTTACTCGTTCCGTAACGCATCATCTCGTGACTAACTCATTAGTCTTTTGCTTGCAAGGCTTATTGTGATGTGTGTTACTGAGAGGGCCCAGAGATACCTCTCCGACACTTGGAGTGACAAATCCTAATCTTGATCTATGCCAACACCACGAATACTTTCGGAGACACCTGTAGAGCATCTTTATGATCACCCAGTTACGTTGTGACGTTTGATAGCACACAAGGTGTTCCTATGGTATTCGGGAGTTGCATAATCTCATAGTCATAGGAACATGTATAAGTCATGAAGAAAGCAATAGCAGTAAAACTAAACGATCATAGTGCTATGCTAACGGATGGGTCTTGTCCATCACATCATTCTCCTAATGATGTGATCCCGTTGATCAAATGACAACTCATGTCTATGGTTAGGAAACATAACCATCTTTGATCAATGAGCTAGTCTAGTAGAGGCATACTAGGGACACTCTGTTTTGTCTATGTATTCACACATGTACTAAGTTTCCGGTTAATACAATTCTAGCATGAATAATAAACATTTATCATGATATAAGGAAATATAAATAACAACTTTATTATTGCCTCTAGGGCATATTTCCTTCATTTACCACCTCTAGTCACAACTCTAATGGCATTATCATTATTCTTACTATTTAATTCATTGAACAAATCATTCTGAGCCATAAGTACTTGTTCTACTTGAGTGGTAACCATAGAAGCATGTATACTAATAAGTTTCAGTTCATATTTAACACTGGACAGATAATCACTCAAGCGTTCAATCATATAAGCATTGTGTTGTAATTGTCTACCAACATAAGCATTGAAGTTTTCTTGTTTCACAATAAAATTGTCAAACTCATCTAAGCATTGGCTAGCAGACTTATAACGAGGAATATCACTTTCATCAAATCTATAAAGAGGATTTACCTTTACTACCTATGTCGGGTTATCAAGACCATGTATTTCTTCAATAGGCGGTAAATTCTTAACATCTTCAGCTTTAATACCTTTTTCTTTCATAGATTTCTTTGCCTCTTGCATATCTTCATGACTGAGAAATAGAACACCTCTTTTCTTCGGAGTTGGCTTAGGGGCTGGTTCAGGAAGTGTCCAATTATTTTCATTGGCTAGCATATTATTCAATAGTAATTCAGCTTGTTCAACTGTTCTTTCCCTAAAAACACAACCAGCACAACTATGCAGGTGGTCTCTGGAAGCATCGGTTAGTCCATTATAAAAGACATCAAGTATATCATGCATCTCAAGAGGATGATCAGGCAAAGCATAAAGTAACTGGAGAAGCCTCCCCCAAGCTTGTGGGAGACTCTCTTCTTCAGTTTGAGCAAAGTTATATATTTCCCGTAAGGCAGCTTGTTTCTTATGAGAGGGAAAATATTTAGCAGAAAAGTAATGCATCATATCCTGGGACTACGCACACCACCAGGATCAAGAGAATTAAACCAGGTCATAGCATCACCCTTTAACGAGAACGGAAACAACTTAAGGATATAGTAATAGCGAATCTTTTCATCATTGATAAACAGGGTGGCTATATCATTCAACTTGGTAAGATGTGCCACAACAGTTTCAGACTCGTAGCCATGGAAAGGATCATATTCAACCAAAGTAATTAACTCAGGATCAACAGAGAATTCATAATCCTTATCAGTGACACATATAGGTGAAGTAGCAAAAGCAGGGTCATGTTTCATTCTAGCATTCAAGGACTTTTCTTTCAGCTTAGCTAATAATTTCTTAAGATCATATCTATCATTGCAAGCAAGAAAGTCTCTAGTAGTTTTTCATCCATGACATAACCCTTAGGCACAACAGGCAATTCATATCTATTGGGAATAGTTTCATCACCACTTTCATAAATATCATCAACATTTGCACTCTCCCTAACCTTAGCAATTTGTTCATCTAGAAATTCACCTAGTGGCACAGTATCAGGCATAGAGGTAGTTTCATCATACATAGCAGAAGTAGCATCATATCAGATTCAATAGCAGGAGTAGGTGTCGCAAGTTTACTCATAACAGAAGGAGAATAAAGTGCAGAGCTAGATGGCAATTCCTTACCTCCCCTCATAGTTGAGGGTAAGATCTTGGTTTTTGAGTCCTTCAAATTCTTCATAGTGATAAGCAGATATAAATCCCAAGTGACTTAAAGAATAGAGCTATGCTCCCCGGCAATGGCGTCAGAAATAGTCTTGATAACCCACAAGTGTAGGGGATCGCAACAGTTTTCGAGGGTAAAGTATTAAACCCAAATTTGTTGATTCGACACAAGGGGAGCCAAGGAATACTCTTAAGTATTAGCAGATGAGTTGTCAATTCAACCACACCTGAAAACTTAGTATCTGCAGCAGGATAATTTAGTAGCAAAGTAATATGATAGTGGCGGTAGCAGCAATAAAAGTAAAGATAGTGTTTTTGTAGTTTTTGTGATAGTAGCAACGAAAAAGTAAATAAGCAACTAGAAATATAGGTAAAGCTCGTAGGCATTGGATCGGTGATGGGAAATTACGTCGGATGCAATTCATCATATAGAAGTTATAACCTAGGGTGACACAGAACTAGTTCCAGTTCATCAATGCAATATAGGCATGTATTCCGAATATAGTCATACGTGCTTATGGAAAAGAACTTGCATGACATCTTTTGTCCTACCCTCCCGTGGCAGCGGGGTCCTATTGGAAACTAAGGGATATTAAGGCCTCCTTTTAATAGAGTACCGGACCAAAGCATTAACACATAGTGAATACATGAACTCCTCAAACTATGGTCATCACCGGGAGTGGTCCCGATTATTGTCACTTCGGGGTTGCCGGATCATAACACATAGTAGGTGACTATAGACTTGCAAGATAGGATCAAGAACACACATATATTCATGAAAACATAATAGGTTCAGATCTGAAATCATGGCACTCGGGCCCTAGTGACAAGCATTAAGCATAGCAAAGTCATAGCAACATCAATCTGAGAACATAGTGGATACCAGGGATCAAACCCTAACAAAACTAACTCAATTACATGATAGATCCCATCCGACCCATCACCGTCCAGCAAGCCTACGATGGAATTACTCACGCACGACGGTGAGCATCATGGATTTGGTGATGGTGGAAGGTTGATGATGACGATGGCGACGATCTCCACTCTCCGGAGCCCCGAACGGACTCCAGATCAGCCCTCCCGAGAGAGATTAGGGCTTGGCGGCGGCTCCGTCTCGTAAAACGCGATAATTCTTTCTCTCTGATTTTTTTCTCCCCGAAACGGAATATATAGGACCTAGGGGTACGTCGGTGGAGCATCGGGGGGCCCTCGAGGCAGGGGGCACGCCCTGGGAAGGGGGGCGCGCCCCCACCCTTGAGGACAGGCCGTGGGCCCCCCGGTGTGGATCTTCTTGCACGTATTTTTTATATTTTCTGAAATAATTCTCCATTGATTTTCAGGCAATTCCGAGAACTTTTTATTCTGCACAAAAACAACACCATGACAGTTCTGCTGAAAACAGCGTCAGTCCGGGTTAATTCCATTCAAATCATGCAAGTTAGAGTCCAAAACAAGAGCAAAAGTGTTTGGAAAAATAGATACATTGGAGACGTATCAAGGAGCTAGGGCTATTTCTCGCGTGTTGCTAGACGTAGTTTCGCCCTGCCTCTGGTGCAGCACTATTGGCCGGCCCAATACTATAGTTGCGCGCATTTTTTTCTCTCTCTCTCTGCGGTTTTCGTAACATTTTTTCACTGTTTGCATCGGTTTTCTAGGGGTTTTCTACAATTTCCGTTCGTTTTCATTTTCCATTATTTTTTTTCGGTTGTCACCCTTTCATTTTCCATTCCCCCCATTTTCAACAGATCTCTATATATTTCATACACAGTGTACAATTTTTGTATACATTAGGAGAAAAGATTACACACGTTTAGCATTTTTTATATACATGATTAATATTTAGCCAAAGATATGTTTAGATGTCTAGTATTTTCATGGACCTTTTTTGGTATACATATTAAACATCTTTATTCAGATTTTCTAAAATACATCATTTTTTGTTCAAATACATATATTTGAAAAGAATACGAATTAAAAATTCAAATACACTCTGATTTTTTTGAATGGTAAATTTTTTTTAAGCTATGTGAACTTTTTTTAAACATTGCACATACATTTTTATATAATATCACGAACATATTTTTAAAACTCGTAACATTTTTTTAAATGCAATGTACATTTTTTGGATGGTAAGAAACATTTCTTAGTTATATGTATAATTTTTACAATGTATAACCATTTTTTAAAATTGTCACATACATTTGTTTTGAAATGTGTTAAATTTTTCTAAATGTCACTTTTTTTTTGAATTCTACAAACATTTCTTAACACTTGCACGAACTGTTTTTACAGTGCATGATCATTTTCAAATGTGTGATAAAATTTGTAAAAATTGACATGATGTGATGTTTGAAATATACATTTGCAATATTTCAAAATAAAAAAAACATAATATACGAAAATGAACTTGTTACATAGATGTGAGTTACTGATGCATGCTCTCACGTCTGTTGAAGTGCACCTCGCATTAAGCAAGACATGTTCCCTGGGCGAACCCTACTGATGCCCACGTGCGACTGCTGTGCTTTGGCTGAAGCACACGAGTGAGCACCGCGGAACGGCCGAACGGGTCCGCCCACTTCGAGCGTTAAAGCAGGCAAATCGGTTTTGGGAACCTTCTAGAAGGTTTGGGACCTTTTAAGTCTAGAATCTCTCAACCGGGTTTTTATTTATTTATTTTTATTTTGCCAGTGTTCCAGTTTATTATGTTCCTTTTTCTTTCTTGTTTATATTTATGTTTATGTTTATGTTTTCTGTTTCTGATTCATTTCGTTTCTATTTCTTTTCTTTTTTTCTTTTAATTTAATTTATCTTTTTAGTTTTTCCCTTTATCGTTTATTTTTTAAAATTTAAAAATTATAAAAAGAAATCATGATTTAAAAAATTGTCCAAATTCTGTTTACTTAAAAAAAATCTCCACAATTCAAACTTTTTTCAGCGTACATCAAAAAGTGTTCAATGCGCATGTACATCACAAAAATGTCAATGTGTAGTTAAAAATTGTTCAACGTATATTACATAAATCTTTAATGTATATTTAATTATTTTTCATCGTATATCACAAAAATGTTCAAGGTTTATTCAAATATTGTACAGCATATATCAGAAAAATGTTCAATATGTAGTTAAAATTTGTTCAATGTATATTACAGAAACCTTCATGTATATTTAAAAATTGTACTTCATATATAAGAAAATTTGATAAATGTTTGGTATTTCAAAATTTAGCTCATGTTTTCAATAATTGTTCATGTTATAAAAGTTTGATCAAGTTTTGCAATTTGTTTAAGACTTTCAAACATTTTCAGTTTTTAAGGAAGATCGAAAAACAGATCTATCATTGTGCGTAGTACTTTAAGTTTAGCGCTAATCATACTCAGTGGCTAGCTGCAGCGGCCGGCGACATTGCTATCTAGCGTTAGGTCGGTGGTTCGGCCTCATCCAGCGTTGCTATTTTACGTGGGCGTCCAATAAAAGCTCTCTATTCCCTCCCCTAGTCCATAAGCTCAACCGGAACAAAATAGGTCACATATGTGTGAACTTGCATTTTTTCCAAGAGTTTCCATGTCTGGCCTTTTTTTTATGAAAAAGGATTAGATCTATTATAAAAGTTCACCCGAAATACAAAATATCTCCAACACAATAAAATTACAACAAAATTTCGAGACCACCGAACGATCACTACTGCGGCCAGAACGAGCTGCCGATGTGCCGCTGTTGCCGCTCGCATACCAGAGCCGGCTTGACCCTGTCGATGATGCCTGGAAAATATTCATGCACGTGTCCCTAAGGACCAGCGCCCTGGAGCTGTAGTCGTCGCCGTTGAACCTTTGCATAGATCTGAAGCACCTGATACCAAATCTCGCCACATGACGAGAAATCTGAGCCTCACCGCGACAAAAATAAACGCCGATGCTCTGTCAACTGCATCCAAACAGACAAACTCGAGGAGGATCGAAATCCGAAAGACAAACTCGAAGAAGAAGCACCGACATCCGCATGCGCCACACTTGCGAGGAATAAAAAAAACCCTAACCTAAACTACTACCGGAGCGAAGACATCGAGATTTCCCTCCCCACCACAGGCTGCCAGAGCGGCAGTTAGAGGGGGAGACAAATCCACATGCTTGGCGGTGTAGCCTAGAGGGGAGAGTTGGTTAGGGGCAGGTTTGGTTTTTTCTTTTTTGACATCAAAGTACTCTTTATTGCAAGGTGATAACCCGATTTTTTTACATGAGTATCAACAATCTCTACGGGTGTATCTTCCATCCAACCCACACACAACTTACTTCTAGCTAGTTTGACTAAATCATGTGCAACACAATTAATCTCTCTAGGAGCATGCTCAAAAATAATACGCGGAAACCACACGCAAGGTGATATATATCATCAAAACCTGCCGCCGATAGACCGAAAAAGCAACCTTCATTTTTCATTGCCTTTATCACCTCGATGTTGTCGGAGTTCATCTCTGTGCGGTCACATCCGACTATAGTGGCCAAATTGGGACCAAACGGTAAGGCATGTGCCTTGGCCATAAGCACATCTCCACACCAACCGATTTTCCCGTTTCCTGCCGCGATGAATCTGTCATTCGAGTCTCTGACGACAGCACCATACGAGCCCTTGAGTATGTTATGGTCAAAATCCCCATCCATGTTTAGCTTCACATAGTTGCCCATTGGTCTTTCCCAGCCATGTCACTTGATCGTCGCTTTTGCATCACTCGCTATAGTATAGTTAGCAGCCAAAGCTCTAATCGCCATTGCTACCAACTTAGATTCCTGAACATTTTCATCATACACTAACTTTCTCTTATCCCACCATAAATGCCAGGAACCAATAGCAATTGCTTTTTTTGAATTTTCTAGACCGAGGACCACACATTTTTCAGCTGGTTATAGCAATAAATATTCTAGCACATCTTCTCCCACATGATCCACAACGCTTGCTTTATCAATAGCAAAGTCCAAACCAAATAACAGTAGGTTTTCACAAGTGAATAACAGGTGCTTGGTATCCTCTGATCCTATACCGCATGTAGGACATTGCTCACTGGCTTTTATATGTCTTTTAGGCAAAGTCACCCGACATGGTAACGATCCTAACATAGTTCGCGAGAGGAAAATTTTAACCTCGGCATGACATTTTAAGCTCCAGATTGTCCCTCATATTGGTGAATTTCGTGAGGGTCTAATTGTATTTTCTTCGGATATTTTTATGTCTAAATTGGTTGTGCCACTCCGCAAAGTATGCCGATCTCACTGAGAATGCCCCGGTTTTGCACAAGTCCATGCTACGAAGACTGACATCTCAAATTCAGGCAACATAATCAAGGATCCGCGCAACATCAACTTGTCAGAATATTTGAGAAACCAACTCTTCATCCCAACGACCCGTAACAGGGTCAATGAAATCACGTACTTTTGATAATAAATGCCCTCCACGAGAGTTAAGGGATTCATTCGTCATCCCAAACATTGATCCGACTACCATCATCGATCCTTCATATATGACCTCTTTTTAGTGTCTGCACCCCCGACATAATACTTTGCCATGTGAATGAGGCTCCCTTTTTCGGAGTTGCATTCAAAATATTACAATTTGGATAATATTTGGCTTTGAGAACATGGACACAAAGGGAATCTGGATTATCAATTAATCTCTAAGCCTGTTTCGCAACCAGGGCTAGGTTAAAACAATGAATATCTCGAAATCCCATTCCACCTTTCTTTGGCACATACAACTTCCATCATGCAAACCAATGCATTCTACTCTGATTCTCTTGGTCACCTCATCAATTATGCGACATCGCGTCTGTAATTCCTTTACAAATCTATTTTGGAATTTGAAAACCAATATTCCATAAGATAAGATAGTCTTTACAATTGATTTAGGTAGCACTTCCTTTTCTCTTGTTGAAAGTTGCCGTTCGGCTTTATTGAAAGCAGAAGTATTGAACGTGAGTCTGCGTACATATCAAACTGATAGAGAGTAGGAACTCCTGCACTAATAAAAAAGAGAGTAGAACTCTCGGATGGAATCCCGAAATTATTCATTTTTAACACAATACAGACGCAAGCGCTCATACATACGCACATACACTCATCCTTATAAACGTACACATGCACATTCTACTCTTATGAGCACCTTGGACAGATTGAGCCGGCATAATCCAACCACAAGTTGGTTCACCCCCGAAATTATTCATTGCCAGGGACGAAGCTCCCTTGTAGGCATTGGGGTCAATTGACTCCAATGAAATTAGGAATTCCTTCATTAGTTTAGTACTAAACACTACCTATTGACTGAAGATGACCCCACTGTCATGGACATGACCCAGCAAGCTTTTTTTCTAGCTTCATCCCTGTTCATTGCAATGCAATATCACCGCAAAACAGAAGAACGTGACAGGTCGATCAGCCTCAGCGATAGAGATGTAAGTGGCATATAAATGATGTCCGCAAATCCCGTTTAGTTGGCTTTTTCTAGCTCCATAGTTCATTTTTTCAGAAAAAATAAACAAATCTTTGAACTGTTTGATTATATAGTGGATTTAAACGGGATTAAATGGGACCCGATTGCTCTAAGGCCACAAGCATGCGTGCAAATTAAGGTTCCAGCCGCCTCCTCCTCCTCCAAGAAAGAAACTTAGGGTTCCTGCCTCTCGCCGGCGCCGGCGCAGGTCCGCCTCGTCTCCGGTGGCCCTAGGGCCATGGAGGCGCGGTGGATCCTGGCAAGGGCCGGCGGGAGGGCTTCGCTTTTAGTCGTTTTTTTCAATCTTACTAGGGTTTGTGTCCTGCTCAGGAAGACGAGGCGGCGGCGGCTCCCTGAAGATGGAATAAAGGTCTCCCCGCCTAGCCCCCGTTCCGGCGATGCGTATAGCATCGTTGGTGGGCGTGTGGAGGTGTGTCTCCGACAGATATATCTTTGATGGATTTGTTCGGATGTCGTCGTTGTTTGTCTACGTTCTTGTGTCTTCGGTTTGGATCCTTCCGATCTACATTATTTTTCATCGGCGACGGTTGCTGTTCTGGGGTGCTGGTCCTATGGGGCCTTAGCACGACGACTTCCCGACTGTCTACTACAACAAGATGTGCCCGACTCCGGCGATGGAGGGGTGATGACGACGGCGCGCCTTCGGCTCGCTTTAGTGCTTGTAGTCGTCGCTAGGTGGTCTACGGATCTGGATGTAATTTTTATTTCTGGTGTTTGTTGTACTGTCATGATTGAAGATGAATAGATTGGAAGTTTTTTCGGAAAAAAAGGCCCGATTGACATCTCAACGACCCACGACCTAGCACGCCGGCAACGGGGTCCCGCACACGCACTTGTTGTGCTCGTAGGCCTCCGGCTTGAACCGACCCATGTTCCCGCCGGTGGGTATCTCCCCGCAGAGCTGGTTGTAGCTGAGGTCGAGCGTCACCAACTTCTTCAACTGCGTCAGCGACGCCGGCACGCCGCCGTAGATCCGGTTGCGGCTCATGTTGAGGAACAGCAGGTTCTCTGGCATCACCACGCCGGTCAGGTCGAACCGCAGCCTGTTCCCGGACAGGTCGATATCGTACACCGTCTTCCGCCGGCCGAACAGGAACGCCGCGTCCCCCGTGAGCATGTTGTTGGCCACCCGGAAGTTCATGAAGTACCTCTCGCGCCCGTACGTCCGGGGGATCGGCCCCGTCAGCCGGTTGTTCGTCAGCGTCAGGCCCAGCGGCCTGTCGGGCGCGCCGTCGCTCACCAGCCGCGGCGGGATCTGGCCGACGAGGCGGTTGTTGGAGGCGTCGAAGTAGGTCAGGTAAGGCAGGTCCTGGAGCGACCTGGGGATCCTGCCGGTCAGCTTGTTGCCGAAGAAGCTGACGGAGGTGAGGTTCGTGCGGGAGAGCGACGCCGGCAGGGAGCCCGAGACGGAGGTGCGCATGATGTTGAAGATGGAGAGGTGCGAGAGCTTGCCGAACGTGTCCGGGATGGGGCCATGGAGGCCCGGGATGCTGTGGATGCTGATGGTGTGGAGCTGGTCGAGGTCGCCGATCGCCGGTGGGATCGTGGAGGTGATGTTGACGTTCTGGAGGAAGATGGCGACGACGCGGCGGTGCTGGTTGCAGTAGGCGTACGCCCAGTTGCACTGGTCGGTGCCCGGATGCAAGGACACCAGAGCGGCCTGGTCGCCGAACTGCTCCTTGATCTTGAGGAACGTCGGGAGGTCCGGGTCGTCGCCGGGCTGCTGAGAGAATGACGCGGTGAGCTGGAGAGACAGTAGCAGGAGAAGTGCAACGTGGTTGGCCATGTTGACCGATGGAACTGCTACGAGTGAGCAAGAGAATGCTGCTCAGCTATTTGTAGGCAGTTCAAATCAGCTGGATGATCTCGCCGGAAATTAGTCAACTGGATTGATGTGATCATGAAGGCAGCCAAAGCGTGGTCAAAGTTTTTGTGAGTGGCTTGGTGCATTTGCAAGGGAGAGGAACGTGCATCGTGCAGTTTCTTGCGAAGCACTTGATAGACATTGAACGGTACTTATTCTCCGAGTCTATCCACATCGACTAATCTTGATAAAGAAAATCTTAGCATATATGTCTAGGTCTTAGTCGAGATTTAATCAGGTCTTAGTCAACTGATATAGTATATGAGAAGTAAAAGTATTTTTTTTTAAAAAAAATGTACGAATCTCAATACAAGATCAATGGAATATAACATCGACTAAGACATAATGAAGTCTAAGTCGACCGAGTCTTAGTAAACTGAAAATCTTATGCGACTTAGATTTAGCTAACAAAAATCAGTTAGATCAGACTAGAGGATCCAAGTCTTTCCTCCTCAACAAAATTCTCATTCCTCCTCCCGTCAGCACCGCCGCGAATCCGCCCTGCCTCCGATGGCCTTTGGCCTGTGGAGGTGCGGAGGATCTCGGCCCCCCGCCGGCGGGAGGGACCTTGTTCTCATTTTTGCCAGGTTAAACGTCTTGGTTGGGGCTGTGTGGCGGAGGCGAAGTCCCTCGGTAGCAATAATGTCTCGCACATCCTATCCCCGTTCCGATAGTGCGAATAGCGTTGTCGGAGAATGTGTGGAGGTGTGTCTCCGTCGGATCTCATGGGATTCGGTCGGTGCTGGTCTTCGGTGGATCTATTTGAATCCAGTTTTTGTTCGTCTTCGTTCGTGTGGTTTCAAGTTTGATTTTTTTTGATCTACAACTCTCTTCATCGACGATGGTTGCTGCTCTGGTGTGATGGTCCTTTGGGATCTTAGAACGACGACTTCCTGACTGTCTAATACAACAAGGTTTGCCTGGCTCCGGTGATGAAGGGGCGATGACGGCGGCGCGCCTTCGGCTCGCTCCAGTGTTTGTAGTCGTCGCTAGGTGATCCATAGACCAGGTTGTAATTTTTATTACCTCGTGCGTTCTCTATACTATCATGATTGATGAATAGATCGGAAATTTCTCTCGCAAAAAAAAGATTTAGCTAACAAAACAATTCATTCTTCCCGTGGCGGTTTTTTTTGGTGGTAGGTTTTGTTAGGGGTTCTGGATGATAGGGGTGTTCGGCGTTAATCCGTAAGTGTGCTTCTTTCCCTTCTATCCAAAAAGGCTCGCGGCCCGGTTTATATAAAGCCACGACCAACATATTGACACTCGCATACAACACGCCACCATAAACACACAACCAAGGCAAGATACAAAGAAGTTAACGAACAAAAACACCATCCCATACAACTGAAAGCAAACAACAAGTGGACAAATAGAGCATCACTAAGAGTCGCCACCGCTCCCAATCTTGACTGCGCCACCGCAAAGAGACGAAGCCGAACCACGATGGACATAGACTTCAAGACGATGCCTTCAAGAAAGGTACAACACCGAAGCGCCGCCACCATTCAATCCAAAGGACCAGAGTCTATATCCAAAGCACCACGAAATACAACACTTTTGCTTCGATAGACCCCCCTAAACACATTGATGGTTGAGATCTATCTATACCCCTTTATAATAAAGGGTAGAATAGACTTTTCACCCGCGCCCATACGCGGGTTGCATACATATACGCGCCTCCTTTTTTTTCCTCGCGGCGTCTTTTTTTTCTCATGAGTCGTGACACCGTCAGCTATTTTTCACTTTCTTCTTAAGAGAAAAAAAAAGAGTGCATGTAACATGACTCGAACCGAAGACATCTTTGTCTAATGTTGACAACACTAACCAACTAGGACATCATAATGCTCGTGCATATTTAATTATTTTTGTCTTTTCTTCTACTTCAGTCGCGGCTGAACGGCCCACTGTTGAATTTATCCTTTCATCACTGTTTCTTTTTCATTTTAGTATTATTTATTTATTTTTCTTTTTCAAAAAAGGGAAACACATATAAAATTTTGTTCATAACATATAAATCTTCGCATTTTAAAAATAATGTATAGATATGTCAAAATTTCTTAGTTTAAATAGAAAAATACTGGTATCAATATAATTAAACTTCTGAACATCTATTAAATAGGAAGATGTTCATTTATTGTTCGATTCAACAAAAATGTTCGTATATTATTCATTTTAAAACCTGTTTTAAAATTTGAAATATTTTGGAAAACAAACAAATGTTATTGTTTTAAATATATTTTTCAAATATAAAAAATTCTGGAATTTTGAAAAAATGATCCCATTTTATAATTTTTGTTCATAAATTTAATAATTGTTTGTGTTTAAATAATTTTTATAAATTTCTAAAAAAGTATGTGGTTTGCAATTTGTGTACAACATCAATATTTTGGAAATTATTAACAATTTTGAAAAAAGTTTCATGTTTATAAAAATTTCATACACAATTTGAAATTACAAAATAGTTGACAAATTTCAAGAAATAATTCAGATATAAAAAAATGTTCATGTTGATTGATATTGACAGAAATTACAAATAAGAAAAGCTTTGCCCTACCGGCATACCCGAACCCCCACCTTTGAACATTATGTGCTTCTCGACATACATAAAATGACACCAAATTCTGCCAGCATGCGGGCATGCTCATGACAGGCCTTCATGCAAAATTTGAAGGAATTCGGACACGGAACGCACTTTGCGTCACATCCGGCTAGTGATTTTGGGTTTTCTCACCAGGAAAATTCTAGAAAATGTATAAAATGTCATAACTCAATGAAAATTATCGTGGATGCTTTGCATGGTGATGCTAGTGTGTGGAAAAAAATTGGGTCCATTTTATTGATGTGAAAAAAATACATCTAGACTTGCCCTACCGCACTATTCGAACCACCACCTTTGAACATGGTGTGCTACTTGCCATGCATGAAATGATGAAAAAAATTTGTCAGCGTGTGGGCATACTCATGGCAGGCCTCCATGCAAAATTTGAAGAAATTCGGACATCGAACGCACGTTGTGTCACGTTCGGCTAGTGTTTTAGGTTTTTTTCACCGGGAAAAGTCTAGAAAATGCATAAAATGTCATAACTCAATGAAACCTATCATTGATGCTTTAAATGGTGATGCTAGTGTGTGGAAAAAAATTGGATCCATTTTATTGTTGTGGAAAAACACGCATCTAGACTTACCCACCGGCCTACCCGAACCATCACCTTTGAACATGGTGTGCTTCTTGCCATGCATGAAATGACACCAAATTTTACTAGCATGTGGCCATAATCATGGCAGGACTCCATGCAAAATTTGGAGTAATTCGGAAACCGAACGCATGTTGCGTAACGTTCGGCTAGTGTTCTTGGGTTTTTCACCGAGAAAACCCTAGAAAATGTATAAAATGTCAGAACTCAATGAAATTTTTATCATGGATTCTTGTCATGGTGATACTAGTGTGTAGAAAAATTTGGGTCAATTATATTGATGTGAGCATTTTTTTTTGAAAAATAACAAAAAAGAAAAAAGAAAAACAACAAGAATGAAAAAGAAACAAAAATGGAACAATAAACCCGTCGTTGATTGATATATTTTCGATATTATTTTTCTGTTTAATAGATTTTCAGAAATTTAAGAAGTGTTCATTTTTTATGTGAGCATGTTTCTGTTTAAACGAACAATAAACAAAGATTTTTTTTATCGTACAATAAACGAACAACTTTTCTATTTAATAGATGTTCATAAATGTAATTATATTGATGTCAGCATTTTACTATTTAAACAAACATTTTTTTGACATATTCTGTACAACTTTTTAAAGGCAAATATTTGTACTTTATGAACAATATTTAAAAAGCGAATTATTTTTATCTTCTGAGAAAAAAAGTTATATGTGTGAGTTTTTTGTAAACAGGAAACGAAAAAAGAAAAAATGAATAGAAAGAACAAAAAATAAACAATGATAAATGGACTTGTTCAACAATGGGCCGGCCCAGCCGCAAACCGAAGTACTCCCTCCGTCACAAAATTCTTTCTTAGATTTGTCTTGATAAGGATATACCTAATACTAAAACATGACTTGATACATTCATATTTAGACAAATCTAAGACAAGAATTTTGGGACGGAGGGAGTAGAATAAAACAAGAAAAAGAAGTGAATAAGCACACACATTAGGGTGTCCTAATTGTTTAGAGTGGTGGTCCTTAGACCAGGAGGTCTTGAGTGCGAATCTTGTCGCATGTGCTATTTTTTCAATTTTAATAAAAAGTAGGTACGATGCCTCATACATGGCACATATGCGTATGAGTATACGGCTGGATGAAATGACCACGCTG
>LR738710.1:647280962-647306999 GCA_902687465.1 Secale cereale
TTATACGGTTTGTGGAGGGGAGGGGGGGGGGGTCTACCGAAGCAAACAACAAGTGGACAAATAGAGCATCATTAAGAGTCGACACTGCTCCCAATCTTGACTGCACCACTGCGAAGAGACGAAGCCGAACCACGATGGACATGGACTCCAAAACAGTGCCTTCAGGAAAGGCACAACACCGAAGCACCGCCACCATTCAATCTAAAGGATCAAAGTCTACATCCAGAGCACCACGAAAGACAAAGGGCTACCGTGACTGTGCCTTCAAGAAGGAAACGACACCCATGGACTTCTCAACGGAAATGAAAACATGACGTTTGAGAAAATGTTAGGAATCCTCCAAAATGTGAAGGGGAGGAAGGATTCCTATAGAAATTTTCAAAGTCAATACTACAATCCAAAGGGCCCATAGGAAAATTTTCCTATATGATTTCATTCCTATGAAATTCCTTCAACATTCATTTATTCCAAACAGGCCTCTCAGATATGAACGGGTATGTTTTAATCTCCACCAATGTTTCAATTAAAAGGGGCACTGAAGTAAATCCCAAATACAATGCATCCATAATTTTCTGCTGGTTTCTAGTTGATTTGTGAAATCAACTCTTGAGGAACCTCTTGAACCAGCCGGCGGAGTGCTTGGGGTACCGCTTCCGATCATGGTTGTAGTCCACAAAGTGTAACCCAAAGCGCACCGTGTACCCACTCGCCCACTCGAAGTTGTCTAGCAGCGACCACGCGAAGTACCCCTTCACGTTTGCCCCGTCCCTGCAGTAAAATCAGCGCAATGAACTCTCAGTTGATGTCTTGATATAGTTGGATTGTAAAAGTCAAGGTGCTAGCTCTGACCTGATCGCACTCAGCAGGGCATCAAGGTGCATGTGGTGGTACTCTATCCTAGCATCGTCCTTGAGGGCTTCCTCGAGTGGTAAGCTCTTGTTGTTGGCTTCATCGACACCTAAAATATAGAGAGAAGACAAATAATTTTTCAGGTAAGTTTCAACCTGGTTGCTCACCATTTTCCAGGGGAGGAAAATGTACTTGCCATTTTCAGTGATGTAGACGAGCGGATTGCGGTACTTCTCCTTGAGATAAAGTAGAAGACAATGGAACCCTTTAGGGTAGACGTAGAGCCAAGGTGAAGCAGCCTATATGCATGTCATATACTCGGTCAACTGAACCACCAGACAAAGAAAGTGGGGAGAAAACTGACGGAAGATTTGCTTCTTTTATGTGGATAAGTTGCGAGTTACCTGAGGACCTATGGGGACACCATTTCGAACACCTGGCATAATTGGGCAATGTTAGCATATTTTTCGAAAACGGGATCATTTCCTTAACATTGTTTGGCTGGCAAACGAGAACAGAGACATATTGATCATTGACTGAGCGTGATCGACTCACCGGTCAGATTAGCTTGAGCATCGGTAGAGTAGCTGTTCCTCAGGCCATTTGACAGAGGAAGGCTACCCGCATAGTTTGTAGTATAGTAGTTGATTCCAATGAAGTCGAATGAACCCTTCACCAATTCAGACTGTTTTTTGGTGAACTGCGGCAGACGGTTTCCGACCAATTCTTTCATGCTCCCGGGGTAGTCTCCTCTGGCGAGCGGGTCCAAAAACCTACAAGGGTTTTATTCTTGGTGAGATCAATCTGCATTCTTTTCTAGACTTCTAAAATGAAATTAGACAGGAATCACGCGTATAGAATTTACCATCCAAGCATGAATTCTATGGCGCGTCCCGTTGCGATGGCGCTTGATTTTGAACCGGACAAGGGAGTGAACCAGTTTGACACTAAACTTATTCCGATCTTCCCCTTCTGCTCGGCCTGCATTTCATCGATGTGCAGCATATCAATCACGTTCACGGATGAACTGAAACTGCATGAAATATATGATGAGTGGTTGGGTCAGTTACCTTATATTTCTGTTTATACAATCTAGCAGCTGTTGCATGAGCGAGTATCTGATGGTGGGCTGCAGTGTACGGCTCCCTTCCTGAATCTCCGGAGCTGCAGTTTGCCTTCTCCCAGGGCGAACACCGGCCCGGCGCAAATTCGCCCCTTTCATAACCCGTGACGCAGAAGGACCAGGGCTCGTTGAACGTGATCCAGTGCTTCACCCGATCTCCGAATTCTCTGAAGCAGACTTCAGCATAATCTTTGTAGTCATTTCTGCACCGGTGTCAGTTGGTTATTTAGCAAGTTAAAGTATACATGCTTTTAGAAGATAAATAGTGGTTGACTTACATGATATTAGGGCTAAGAAATCCTCCATATTTGTCTTCCAATCCCTGTGGAGAGTCCCAGTGAAAAAGAGTCACAAATGGCTGCACCCCTGCAGGTATATAAAGATATCAAATCTTAAGAATTGTATGATGAAATAAAGGACCTGATGTTCCATGATGTTTGATACACTGGATAATAATTACTGAATAAATCTGCGCTGATGGCTCGGACGACTCGGGCGACTCGGGCACGGTCGGCGGCGACCACTGCGGCCCGGGCGCCGGCGGGGCAAGCTGGGGGACGGTTCTGGGCGCTGATGTCGTCCGATGATGAAGAAGATCCGGACGACGGCGCCGGGGACTCGCCGGAGACTCACTCGCCGACGCTGTCCGATCGGATCTGTGAAGCGTTCAGCCCAGGGTATTCGGTAGACGAGGTGGCGAGGATCGTGGATGCGGTTGTGCCCGTGGATGATCCGGCGCGGCAAGGGCTGTCTCCGGAGGATAGGATTGAAGTCGTTCGTCGGATCGTGCACCGGAGGACTGCGGCATCCGCGATGCGGCCTTGGAAGGGTCCGATTCCTAAGGTATGTCTTAAACCCATCACTTTGTCAGATTACTTCTTGCCAAATTCGTGGATCCAAGTAGTTAATAAGAAGAAGAGAAAGGCCAGGCGGCCTGTGGCGTCGCCGGCGGCGTCGGCGCCGGCGATCCCCTCGTTTACCTCGATCCGAGATCACAGAGCGAGGCGCTTGAACGCGCTCCTGGTCCAGTATGGGCCTTGTGACATAAGGGACGGCCCAAGTGGCGGCAGGACTGGGTATGAGGCCCAGCCTGCGGGCGGTAACTTGCGGGTTAACGGGTTGGGTGTTGGGTATGTGGCCCAGACACCGATCCAACAAGGTGTACTTATCGGATGCACGTCGCCCGAACCGGCGTCTTCTTCGTTTGATCGCAGCGTTCTGGTGCCACCGCCTAGGGCTTCTTCGCGCCGCGCTTCGCCGGGTTTCCCTTCGGCTGGAGCTGGGCGTGCCGCGAGAATCCCCCCTCTCAAGGACATGGCGGGTCACGCAGGTGGACCGCCCGCCGCGCCGGCGCCGGGCACGGCCGGGAAGGGGCCGGCTGCCAATGAAGGCACGGTGCCTCCGGCGAATCGAACGCCAGGGGCCTCGGTCCAGGGTCGTGTGACGACGGGGCGGGGCGGCATACAGGGGCAAGACCTCCCCAGCCTGGGGCAGCTGGGCCCCTTCCTCGCAAGATGCCGCACCAGCAAGCACAATCACAGCCCTCGGGACCGGGACAGCAGGTCCAGGCGGCGGCGCCGCCGCACGTAGTTGCGAGGCCGAAGCAGTCCAGGTTGGGGTCTACACATTCAAACAACCCTCCAGTGCAGCATGGGGGAGATGGCGGTACAGGGAATGCTCGTGCGCCGGCTTACCGAGGTGGCTATGGTTTTCCTAGGGGACAATGGGGTGATGATGGGTACAATGCCTATGGCGATGGTCAGCATCGTGGTCCGTCGTCGTCGGGAGGCGGCCGCGGATATGCTTGGAGGAGCGATGGCTCTGATGAGAGACCATTCTCTGGCCCGCCGGGAGGCTTCGTCGAGGGGGCATCTGGCCCAGAATACCGGCAGCGGGGTGGTTATCTAGGTTTCAGGGGTGGCCGCGGTGGGACGAGCCGCTACCGCCAGCCTGTCCATCCCATCATCGTGGATCAGCCAGCTCCACCAGAGATGCCGGCCCCCGGTCAGCGGTCGGATGTGCCCAGTACTCTGATGGTTGGGGTGACTAAGGATACTATTGCAGATGTGCCGCAGACTGCGTCTACTGAGATGGCGGCTAAGGATTCTGGTGACAAGATTGAGGGCGAGAGAGTGTCCAAGTGGGCTCGCAAGAAAGAAAAAATGATGTGTTACCGTTGTGGCGAGAAGGGCCATTTTATTGCTGAATGCATGACTCTGCTGTGTGACACTTGCCTAAAGCCAGCACATGACTCGGGAGAGTGTCCGATCTTGCGTGATCAGGTACCGACTATTCATATTTTTGGAGTTTGCTGTGCTGAGTTGATGTTCTTTGAGTCGCCCAGTGCGAGGGAGATACCTGAGGAGACACAGAGTACTACTACGGGGATGGTCAAAGTGACGAAAGACAGTGTGTCTGAGGCCCAGATCATTCAGAGACTTAGCGAGTTAGCTCCAGGTAACTTTCGGAGGGAGTTGATTCGACTGGAGGCTAATGTATATAAGGTTGACTTTCCTACTACAGAGGACCTGGAACGTCTTCTTAGCTTCGGGTTATGTCGAGTACCAGGCACAAAATGCATTCTTGAGTTTCACGAGTGAAAGAAAGTTGAGCCTAAGGGCAAGCCTCTCTCTCAGGTATGGTTGCATTTCTCGGGGGCTCCCTCAAAGCCGCTCCACGATGCTAGAGTGGTGGCTAGCTTGGGGATTCTGGTTGGGAAAACTGAGAAGGTGGACATGGCATTTACTAGAGCTAATGGAGTGGCCCGCATTCTAGTAAGTGTCTTGGACATTGAGGCAGTGCCAGATGAGGTCAGGTGGACTTATCGGGGTCAGGTATATACTCTTGAGATTGAGTTCGAGGATGGTGAGCTGTTCGCGGAGGCTATGGCAGGCACCGATGTGGATATGCATGAAAAGGATGATGGCTAAGGTAACTCGAAAGGGCGACGGGAGGCTGCTGGGCATGAGTTGCCCCATGGTTCACGGATTACACCTCAGAAGTCCACGACTGGGGCTGCCACCTCGGCGTCAGTGCCGATGAACACACTGAGGTTTGGATCGTTTCAGCCTGTATCTGCCCCTCCCCGATCGTGGTGTGATCGGGTGGAGTCTGAGGACATTCTAGAGCGCACTCCCGCCCCTGGACTTTATGGAGGCTGAGGGTAGTTTTGATGATTGCTTGGGGGTCACTCAGTCTGTCATCCCTTCCTACGAGGGGAGGGAGGAGTGCGGGCAGGATGACTCTTCCGCTCCCACCACCCTGAGTGTTCCGACAACCGGATGGACTTTGCCGGCACCGTCTACTGCGCAGACGGTGGAGCAGGTCGGAGATGATCTAGATCTGAGATGGGGACTAGGGTAGGCGGCCCAGGCCTCTCCATCTCCCCAGGCTGATGCGAGGGCCGATACGGAGGCTTCCTCCTTTGTGCAGCCGCTGGGAGGGTGTCCTGCGGCTTCGCCCAGGGGACATGACCACTTTCCCTGTCAGATCGAGGGGGCGGAGGGAGAGGGGGGGGGGGGCGCAGGTGGCCCCTGCTGCTCCCTCTCCTTGCGGGACTCCGGCTGGTGCGCCGACTGTGCGTGCCGTGCCCGTGGCTAGTTCGAGTGCACGATTGGGTGGGGACCTGGGACAGGAGGCCCAGTTCCCACTCAGTTCTTCAGGTGCTTCTGCGTAGAAGCGCGTTGGGGGTGGGGCTGGAGGCCTTACCCCGGACGGTGTTTCTCGGGAGGAGGTTATTGCTTTTGGAGGCATTCCGGATCCGGTGTCTGAGGGACGACGGTTGAGCTGTCGCCTCCAGGAGCAGCCGGACGTTGACGACATGCAGCTCAGGTGCGCCATGCGGGCGGCTAAGCTTCGTGACATTGAGGTCACTACGGGTATGTCGGTCAATACATCTAATTCCATTCTGCATTTTTCTAATGAGGAGATTATTCATAATGCCAACAAACTGGGAATCTCACTTGGTAGTAATGATAGTGAAATATCCAGGTCTGTTAATGATATCTTAGATCTTGAAGCGGAACGCGCTTTAGAGCTGATTCGTAATCTAGCAGCGGTTAGACCAATGAATGACTCTGACATAGCGGCATTGGGAGTTAACGTGCTGAATAATTTTTGTGCGGATCTTGACCCTAACCTCCACGAGACTGAGGATGAAGGTGATTATTTATCCACAGGGGGCATCAATTCGAGTGAGGGTCAGACGTTAGGTCCACTGAGCCCGAATGTCAGGATAGGGTGGAGGACCGGAACAAGCCTAAACGTAAGTGGACGCAGAAAATTTATCCCACGTGTGCGGTGCGTAGAAGTGCTAGAATCCGTAATACTAAAAAATTCCATGATGAATTATGAGAGACATCTTTTGGAATAGCAGAGGTCTGAAGGACTTGGCTAAGAGAAGGTTTCTTGCGGATGCCTCCAACGAATATAGGCTGGACTTCATTGCCATCTCTGAAACTGGACGGAATAACTTCTCACCCTAGTTTCTTAGTACCTTACCGGGAGGTGCGGAGTTTGATTGGCATTGCCTTCCTCCGAGAGGAAGATCAGGAGGTGTCTTACTTAGGGTTAGGTGCGACCAGTTGGAAGTCCGTAGTGTAGTCATGGGAGATTTTGCCGTCAAATTTAGGGTTAGATCCAAGGTTGATGAGTATAACTGGGCACTGGTGGCGGTATATGGAGGCGCGCAACCAGAACTCAAACCAGACTTTCTAGCGGATCTGGTCCGTATTTGTGGGTCCGAGCAGCTTCCGATCCTCGTGGGGGGTGATTTTAATATTATTCGTAGGAGAGAGGAAAAGAACAATAATAATTTTGACGGCAGGTGGCCGTTCATGTTCAATACTATCATTGAGAGCTTGGATCTGAGGGATATTGAGCTTTCGGGTAGAAAATTCACTTGGGCTAACACCTTACCAAACCCGACGTTCGAGAAATTAGATAGAGTCCTTGCAAGCGTCGAATGTGAGCAGAAATTCCCTATGGTAACGTCCAAGCATTATCTCGTGGCATTTCAGATCACGCACCCTTACTGGTTGACTCAGGAGAACCAACTCATGTGGGTAATAAAAACACTTTCTCTTTTGAATTATCGTGGTTTGAAAGAAAAGGTTTCTTGGATCTGATCGCTAGGGAATGGGCGAAAGCTGCAGGAGGAAAGACTCCCATTGAGAGATGGCAGAACAAGATTAGACATTTGAGGAGTTTTCTTAGAGGATGGGCGAAGCATCTTAGTGGGGTATATAAGATTGAAAAGGAAAGGCTCCTTACACTCATTCAATCCCTCGATGTAAAAGCTGAGTCCACTATTTTAGACACCGTTGAGCTTCGTGTCAAGGTTGACGCGGAGATGAGATTGAAAGAACTCCTGCGAGAGGAGGAACTGAAGTGGGCACTACGAGCTAAGGTTCGGAAGGTAACCCAAGGGGA
Source organism: Secale cereale (assembly GCA_902687465.1). Lineage (NCBI taxonomy): Eukaryota > Viridiplantae > Streptophyta > Magnoliopsida > Poales > Poaceae > Secale > Secale cereale. The sequence goes on from LR738710.1 coordinate 647,288,365, forward strand.
TGCCAACACCCAATTCTTTCATATGATCGCTAATGGCAGGCATAGGAAGAAAATAATTTTTCAGCTTGAGAAAGACGAGGGAACGATTTTAGGACAAGAAAACCTAAAGATATACATTACCAACTATTACAAGCAGCTTTTTGGGCCTCCTGAGGATAACTGTGTGTCCTTGGATGAGTCTAGAATCGAGGATGTTCCTCAATTAGAGGTGGAGGAGAACGGGATTCTAACTGCCCCTTTTTCGGAGAAAGAGGCGTTCGAAGCGATATCTCAAATGAAGAATAATAAAGCTCCGGGGCCTGATGGCTTCCCGATAGAGTTTTATAAGAGATGCTGGCATATTATTAAAGGGGACTTGCTACCGATGTTCCATGATCTTTTCTCGGGACAGCTTCAACTGTTTCAGCTAAACTTTGGAACTATCACTTTGCTTCCGAAGAAAACAGAGGCTGTGAGAATTGAGCAGTTTAGGCCTATCTGTCTTCTCAATGTTAGCTTCAAAATTTTCACCAAGGTCGAGACCAATAGACTCACGCAGATAGCGCATTCTATGGTGCAGCCTTCCCAATCTGCTTTCATGCCGGACAGAAACATCCTAGAAGGGGTTGTAGTCCTTCATGAGACACTCCATGAAATCCATACGAAAAAACTAGACGGGGTTGTTTTCAAAGTGGATTTTGAAAAAGCGTACGATAAAGTTAAATGGCCATTCCTTCAACAAAAGCCTTGCGTATGAAAGGATTTGATCAGTCCTGGCGGCACCAGGTAGAATCCTTCACGCAAAAAGGGAGTGTTGGAATCAAAGTGAATGATGACATAGGTCACTATTTCCAAACACATAAAGGACTACGCCAAGGAGATTCGATGTCACCGATTTTGTTCAACATAGTGGTTGACATGCTGACGATTCTCATTGGAAGGGCTAAAGAAGCTGGTCAGGTTAGTGGACTGGTTCCTCATCTAGTTGATGGAGGTGTCTCTATCCTGCAGTACGCTGATGATACTATCATCTTCATGGAGCATGATTTGGCCAAAGCGAGAAATATGAAACTGCTGCTTTGTTTGTTTGAACAATTGAGTGGACTGAAGATTAATTTCCACAAAAGCGAATTGTTCTGCTTTGAAAAGCGAAGGAGGAACAAGACGCTTACAAACAATTGTTCGGGTGTGAGTTGGGGGAGTTACCCTTTACGTATTTGGGTATATCAATACACCATCGAAAGCTAACAAACGCTGAATGGAAGTGTATCGAAGATAGATTTGAAAAGAAACTTAGCTGCTGGAAGGGCAAGCTGATGTCATACAGGGGCCGGTTAATTCTTATTAATTCTGTCCTGACGAGTATGCCTATGTTCCTACTATCTTTCTTCGAGATTCCTGTTGGGGTTCGGAAAAGACTAGACTTTTATCGGTCACGCTTCTTCTGGCAGGTTGATGAACTCAAGAGAAAATGCAGACTAGCTAGATGGGATATCATTTGTCGCCCGAAAGATCAAGGGGGTCTGGGCATAGAAAATCTTGAGGTCAAAAACAAATGTCTCCTTAGCAAGTGGCTGTATAAGTTGTCACAAGAGCCGGAAGCTACATGGGCCTAGATTCTGCGTAATAAGTACCTTCACTCTAAAACCTTGTCGCAGGTGACGGTGCGGCCGGGAGACTCACCCTTTTGGAAAGGACTGATGAAAGTTAAACCAGTCTTTTTTAACAAGAGCAAATTCATTGTTGGAGACGGTACTTCCACGAGATTCTGGAAGGATACGTGGCTAGGGGAAACGCCTCTCGCAATTCAATATCCTTCTCTCTATCGTATTGTTCAACGAAGAGAGGCCTTTGTGGCCACAATTTTTGAGTCCACCCCCCTTAATATTCAATTCAGGAGAGCGCTTGTCGGAAACCGTTGGGAAGTATGGCTCAATCTTGTAAGGAGACTCATGGAGGTACAGTTATCTCAACGTTCCGACCAGTTGAGCTGGAGGTTATCTAGGAGTGGACAGTTCACGGTAAAATCTATGTATTTAGATGTTATTAACTCTAGTTCTATTCCTACGTCCAAATATGTTTGGAGCGTCAAAGTTCCTTTGAGGGTTAAAGTGTTTATGTGGTTTGTCCACAAACAAGTCATTTTAACTAAGGATAATTTGACGAAACGTAATTGGACGGGTTCTACGAGATGTTCTTTTTGTGACCGGAACGAAACTATCAAACACCTCTTTCTCAAATGTCCGTTGGCACAAATTTTATGGCGGTCCGTTCAAATTGCATTTAATATTACTCCTCCGAATTCGATTAGCACATTATTTGGGATGTGGCTAGACGGGATAGATCCCGCCACAGCGAGACACATTCGTGTAGGAGTATGTGCTTTATTATGGACAATTTGGAACTGCAGAAATGATTTGGTTTTTAACAAAGCATCAAATACTCATTTTTTGCAGGTTATATTCCGCGCTACAACATTGATTCGTATGTGGTCGCTACTCACTCCGACGGAGGCCAGGGAGCGTTTGGTTACTGGGTCTGTCCGGTAGGAGATGGTAGCTCGGGTTATTTTCAACCGGTTTGGATGGCGGTCATGTAATAGTATAGGCAATTAGTTTCCCTATCTATCCCTTTATAGCCGGTTGTGGCCTTTGTTAATTTTTGCTTTACTGCTCTGCGTGAGCTTTTGTTTCAGACTACTAGACCTTTGTTTCACTCTTTTGGATTCTTAATAAAGATGGCCGTATGCATCTTTCTGATGCAGAGGCCGGGGTTTTCCCCTTTTCGAAAAGAAAATAAAATAAAATAATAATAAGTACTAACAATTGGACGGCCTACCTTTGGACAGCAGCTCATCGATCAAGTTATTGTAATACTTGATGCCTTCTCGGTTGACTCCACCTCTCAGAGTTCCATCTGTCATGCATTAAGACACGATCGATGTGAACATAATATATAAATTAGGAAAAGGCAAGATAGTGCAAAATATTCTACTAGTTGAGAACAAAAATGAGAGTAGAAGTATTGAGTCTGAAAATAACATACCTGGAAGAATTCTTGTCCATGAGATGGAGAACCTGTATGCGTCCATTCCCATATCCTTCATGAGGCGCACATCTTCCTGCGTTTTTGACAAATTAGGATCAGTACTACTACTACCTAGTTTCTTCTTGTTGGATTGGAACTGATATTCAAAGATCTTGTCATAGTATGATCTTAGTCAACAACTTTGAGCACATGATTTATGAAAAATCTTAAAGATCTAATTAAAAAGCAGGACATATAAACTATCCCCACCTTGTAAAGATGGTAGGAGTCCACTGCCACATCCCCATTGCTTCTATCAGCGATTTTATCTGCCAAAGATATTTACCTTTATGAGAAAAAGGCTACTCTGAACTTCAGTTTGAAATGAAAATTACTTTGCTGGTTATCACACCATTGGTCAATAGAATGGCCTAGTTGTCAACAAAACTAAAAATTTGGACACCGAAATTGGGTAAGACTTTATGAACATTTCATGTTGTGAAATAAATAAAAATCTAATTTCTGTAGGTCTCGCTCCCTAAAAGGGTCTTTGATAATGTTCCTGAGTGTTTCTCGAAAAAAATAATGTTCCTGAGTGCTGAACATTTTTCTAAAAAGATATATACGCTGCGTGTAGAAGGTGTATTATACATGCCTGGGTGCTGGTGAGTGAAGGTGTCCCAGATGCTTGGTCCCCTGCCCCCCTCCATTGCACCACCCTCATACTGCAAGCATGTGAATGTCCAGCAAATTTGTTGTAATAAGACGATGTCAGAACCAAAAATTTCATAATCGTAAGAGGAGACCAGATCCAGAACCGAAGATTTCATAATGTAGAGAGACAATTGGCCAATCACTGCTGGGTCCAGATCAAGGATCAACTCATATATGCTGAACCTGGGTACAGTTAGTATTCTCCAACTTGTTACTATCATTCATAATTCCGGACCATTTTTTCCTGCTCCGTCCAAGCATTTCCTAGAACATGCCCTGTTTTAAGTTTTGATTGTATTCCTAAGAGTCCGGCCACGCAGCATCAGGTTATGCTACAGCTTTCATACTACAAAATGTGCTGAACTAAGAAAGGAAACCAACGACCTACGGCCTCCATGGATCAATGAAGTAACAGCGAGTGGAAACCTGATAGGACGAGGTGGCCGTCCCAAAGAGGAAGCCCTTGGGGAAGCTCCTCCGGCTTATCGGCGGCCGACCATGGGCGCCGCCGTAGGCACTGGTAGCGACAACCAGGAGGAGAAGCGGGAGGACAGCCGCCTCCACTGCTCTTGCTCTTGCAGCCATGTGGAGTGAAGGCAGAGGCTACTATTTTGCAGCGTCAAAGGCTTCCCTTGGCACCACCTATATAGGCCTGCGTCTGTACGCATATTTAATTTAGTAGAAAAATCAATCTGGGCCAATAATTTCTTCTTCTGATATGAGATGGCAGGGAGCCGTGTGTAGTGTTCTTTATGTGCTAGAGACCAAGAACACATGCTCGCATGTGTTGAGTTTTGGAATTGCTGTCTCTGAGTGGCGATCAGAGTGATGGGGACGACACAGGCTCGGTCTCTGTTGATTTTTGGAATTGCTCGCACGAAGGAAGAGAACTGGTGTATAATGGTGTTGCTGCGGATCGGTGGCTAGGCTGCTCGTGAACCATGCGCGCGCTCAGGGCAACTCCAACGCACAGACCCCAAACGGAGGTACGTTTCATCTGGTTTTCGTCTGTCTGGGAGTGGCAACGGATCGGATGCGTTGGCCGTGCTCGTGGCCAACGAGCGGCCGCATTTCGGCCCATCTCGTTCGTTCGAGAAACAAATATCTGAAATTAAACTGACAATTGTTGCACGTCCGAAATAGTTTTATTACATCCAATAAAAATAAAAATAATATCAAACAATCCCCCTCCGTTCGGAAATACTTGTCATCAAAATGAATAAAAAGATATGTATCTAGATGTATTTTAGTTCTAGATACATTATTTTTTGTCCATTTTGATGACAAATATTTTCGGACAGAGGGAGTACAATTCAATTGAAATTTGTTTGCACAAAAAGAAATTGTACCAATAGGTAGATCTATTGGTTGCCAATGTGAGTCCACATGTGCTCAACCAAGTTATTCTGGAGATGGACATGAGTGTCAATCACATAATTCCCGATAAAACTCGACAAACTGTTCAAAGGTTGCAGGAGGTGCATGCTCAGGCTCAGCATTTTCACCCTGGAAATCAAACCCTTGGTCGTAGATGCTATCATCGCACAATCCTCCACGATCATATTGTGCATGGTCACACAAGCAGTCATCATCTCCCAAAGCTTCTTCGTGCTCCATGTCAATGCAAGGTTACGAACGATACCCCACCGAGACTGAGGCACACCGAAAGCACGCTCCGCATCCTTCCTAGCGCTCTCCTGCATTTGGGAAAACCTCTGTCTCTTCTCTCCTTGCGGGTTGGGTATGGTCTTCACAAGAGTGGACAAGTAATGATAGATATCATCAGTTAGGTAATATCCCTTGTTGTAATGGTGGCCATTGACCTCGAAGTTGACCTCCGGGGAGTGGCCTTCTGCAAGCCTTGCAAACACCGAAGAACGCTGAAGAACACTAATATCATTCTGAGAACCAGCCATGCGGAAGAAAGAATGCCATATCCAGAGATCTTGTGAAGCCACAACTTCAAGTATAACAGTGGCACCTTTCACGTGCCCCTTGTACTGCCCCTGCCAAGCAAATGGTCAGTTCTTTCACTTCCAGTGCATACAATCTATACTACCAAGCACGTCCGGAAAGCCCCTCTTGGCATTGATCATCAACAACCTCTCTATATCAGCGGCAGTTGGCTCTCTGAGGTACTCAGGGCCGAACACTTCCACCACGACCGTGCAAAAATTATACATTGAGAGAAGACATGTAGACTCACTCATACGAATATACTCATCCACAAGATCACCAGGAATTCGATATGCAAGCATGCGGATAGCCGCAGTGCATTTCTGGTATGAAGAGAAACCAAGCTTGCCTAGGGCATCCTCTTTGCACTCAAAGTATGGGTCATGCGCGACCACTCCCTTGCGAATAGGATTGAACACATGCCTTCTCACTAGGAATCGGCGATAAAATTGATGTGGCCTGAAGAGTGCACCATCCTTAAAGTAATCGGCATAGAGAAGGATGTGGACTTTCTCCCTATTGCGGTTCAAGGCCGGGCATGGCTGGCGATTGATCCCTTGTACCGAGGTCGCTTCCTACCAATGTGTTCATATACGGCCAACGCAACAACCAGCTCTTCGTCATACGAGGATGAATCATCCGATGAGCAAATGAAGTTGTGAAAGAAAAACTCATCACCGCTATCCATTGTATATTGTGAGCAATCCGTCGAACACCTTACGGTTGTGCTGGAGGCGCAGTCAGATAGCGCATGTCTTGCTCCCCACGCAGGCAACGAACGGCCGGCCAGAGGAGGTGGTGCTGGAGGGCGCCCTGCGGCAATGAACGGCTAGCCGGAGGAGGTTGGGGACGACGAGTGATGCCAGTGGCCGTAGTATCTCTCCCACTGGTGACCAAGGAGAATGCCGGCCAAATGCTTTCAGGAACACCGGTGCGCAGATAGTTATGGCATGGCGTGGTGCTGGTTGGGACGACCCTTATGGAAGACGACGCGGCCGGGGACGGTGGTGGCGGCGACAATGCCGGGGGTGGAGGGAGGTAGAGAAAGAGAAATTGGGGTCTGTCTCCCCGACGGGTGGGCCATGGCAGGACAAGGGCACGCGTCGCTCGCACTGCGCGTGTCCATTCGTCTGCAAATGCTGCCCAAATTTGGGTCGGGAATGGGTCGAAAGTGGACAGAAAACGAACGACGGCCCGTTTGCGGCTATGCGTGGGAAGGCCTGCTTTGTCCATTTACCTCCAAACGGACACGAGCATACCATTTGGGGTCTTGCGTTGGAGTTGGCCTCACTAACTTGAGCCAGCACGCGACTAGCTACTGTATCAGCCAATACACACGAACACCGGCACGTCTCCCTAGCCTGACCGTATTTGGTCGGTCCATTTGGGTCAAAATAGATAGAAAATGCGGCCCATCGCGGTGACGCAAACAGATGGAAATCATATCCGGGCCAAATTTAAACAGGGTTTGCGTCGAAATAACCAGGGAACACGCATGCATGATATGTCTCCAACATATCTATAATTTATGAAGTATTCAAGCCATGTCTACAACAATTCTATATGGTTTTGGTATGACTTGAATGGAACTAACCTGGACCGACGTTGTTTTCAGCAAAACTACCGTGGTGTTTTTTCTTTTTTTGCAGAAATAAAATTCTCGGAATTGGACGAAACTTTTTGACGATTTTTTGGAAGAAAAGATAAATAATGGAGCAAAGAGCCACTAGATGGGGGGCCTGCTGCCCACAAGACACCAGGGCGCCCTAGCCCCCTGGCACGCCCTGGTGGGTGGTGGCCCCCCTGAGGCCCATCTTCGCGTGAAACTGGCACAAAAAATCCTATATACTCAGAAACCTCTGAAAATTAACCTAGATCAGAAGTTCCGCCGCCGCAAGCCTCTGAAGCCACGAAAAACCAATCTAGACCCTATTTCGGCACCCTGCTGGAGGGGGAGATCATCACCGGAGGCCATCTTCATCATCCCGGTGGTCTCCGTGATGAGGAGGGAGTAGTCCACCCTCGGGGCTGAGGGTTTATACCAGTAGCTATGTGTTTTAATCTCTCTCTCTCTCTCTCTGTCTGTCTGTCTGTCTGTCTCTCTCTCTCTCGTGTTCTTGAGATGGCACAATCTTGATGTATCGCGAGCTTTGTTAATATAGTTGGATCATATGGTGTTTCTTCCTCTCTATCTTGTGATGATGAATTGAGTTTTTCCTTTGATATTTCGTTCTTATCAGATTGAATACTTTTATGGATTTGAGAACACTTGATGTATGTCTTGCTATGAGTACCCATGGTGATAATAGGGTATCATATTGATTCAACCGATATGGGTTTTGTCACTCAACTCGCGGATTCCCGAGGTGACATTGGGGTAATCTATGCATAGGAGTTGATGCACGTTCTCGTCGTTGTTTCTCCGGTACAAATCTTGGGGCACTCTTTGAGTTTCTTTGTGTTAGATTGAGTATTATGAATCTGAAATTGTTTGATGCTTATGTATAATCAACTCATGGATACTCGTGGTGACATTGGAGTATCTAGGTGACACTAGAGTTGGTTGATGTGTATCATATGGTGTTATTTTAGTATGAACTCTTGAATAAATTGATCGGAAAGGATAACTTGGTGTTATATTAGTAGGAACTCTTGGAGAGATTGATCGGAAAGATTAACTTTAAGGTGGTTTAGTACCCTACAAATAATTTCTTCTTATGTTCTCCGCTAGATAGGAACTTTGGAGTGATTCTTCATCGCACGTTGAGGGATGGTTATATGATCCAATTACATTGGCATTGTAGAGGGATTGAACTAGCGAAAGTACGGACCCTAGGCCTTGTTTTGAAACATTACAATACCATTTATGCCCACTTTTGTTACTTGCAACCTTGCTGTTTTTTATTGTTCCTATTAAAAAAAAAATCAATATCTACTATCCATATTACACTTGTATCACCATCTCTTCACCGAACTAGTGCACCTATACAATTTACTATTGTATTTGGTGTGTTGGATACACAAGAGACTCTTTATTATTTGGTTGCAGGGTTGTTTGAGAGAGACCATCTTCATCATACGTCTCTCATGGATTGATAAGCCTTAGGTCATCCACTTGAGGAAAAATTGCTACTATCCTACAAAACTCTGCGCTTGAAGGCCCAACACGAGTCTACAAGAATAAAGTTGCGTAGTAGACATCAAGATCTTTTCTGGCGCCGTTGCCGGGGAGGTGAGTGCTTGAAGGTGTATCTTTAGATCTTGCAATTGAATTTTTTAGTTTCTTGTTTTCTCACTAGATTGGTTTATAAAAGAAAACTACAAAAAAATGGAATTGAGGCTGCCTCATATTATTCATCTTTATCATGTCTTTCTTGAAAATGATGGAGCAGAAAATTGGGATCAATTTATATAAGAAGAATTCAATAAAATGTTATCGTATTAGCGTATCTGAATATTGGGCAAAGGATAATCATGTTGGCATATCTGAATATTAAAGTGACTCGCTAAGAGAGTGTCATAAATACCACCATGATTTTCCCCTTGTTTTTATTAAGGTGCAGAAGACGTGCAATAATAGCCCCTAAACTATATGTTCAATCATTGTGTAGTGGGCGGCGTAGAATAGCGATGTCAGGAGCACTGAGTGAACCGACCTTCTCTTTAGCAGTCAAACACTTAGCTATGAATAAAGCGAAGTAATGCACAATAGGAAATTGTAGACTAGTGGTTGTGACATTAGATACTCCTCTATCATCTCCCACTATCAGAGTACGATAGAAGTCCGCAAACTCTGCAGGTCCAGGCTCTCTTACATCCCCGCCAGAAGGGAACAAGCATATATCACAAAAGTCAATAAGTGGTATCTGACGGGTTTCAACATATAAATTAAAGTGCACCTCAGGAGGATTACTCCTACTTAAGAAAGTAAAATTTTACACAAAGGAATTTGTAAGGAGATGGTATTGTTCACAGTCAGCTGCGATGAAGTCGGTTAGCCTGGCGTTTGTAGCGAATTGTGCGAACTCTTGCAGAATCCCTACCCCTTCCATGAAGGGAATGTGTGGCCATCTGCACGACCACACTTCTTCGAGTATGGAGGTCATTGTCTGATGATTCCCCAATAACTCCCTTGGCATTTTTCTTGGAGTCAAACTTCCTAAAGAAACTCATCTTGTTCCTATAAAAAAATTCTGAAATAAATAAATTAGTCAACAAATTTTTTGTAAACAAAATTTCGTAAGATTGTTAGCAACTACTCAGGATGCATAGAGTCCATAACAAGCATTCAAACTACTTAGAGTTCTAAAAATTCAAGATGCAAGCTCATCTACAGCAACACCAAGAGTAGCTAATTATTCAAAATATAATCCACTGAAGCAAAAACTAATTGGAACAACGAGGGAGTCACATACTAAGTAGCAATCCCCCGAAATATTTTCGGAAATGGAGCTTCGAGCAAAGAGATCGAAATTCGCGGGTTTGAGAGCAATAACACGAGAGAGAGAGAGAGAGAGAGAGAGAGAGAGAGAGAGAGAGAGAGAGAGAGAGAGAGAGAGAGAAAGAGAGAGAGCTATTGTGATTTTTTTCTGGAGGTAGGAGATGGAATGGACTGAGGAGATAAGTGAGGGGACCCATGTGGGGAACACAACCCACCAGGGCACGCCCTGGTGTCTCGCGGTCACCAGGTGCACCCCCCTCTGTTGTTATTTGTACCAAAAATTCATAAATATTCAGGAAAAATCGTGTTAAATTTTCAGGGCATTCTAAGCACTTTTATTATTTGGTCATTTTTTATTGCACGAAAAATCCATGAAACATGATTGACATGGCATTTTATTTTATTTACTAAGAAAAATAAAAAAATAAAAAGTAGTGATAGAGAGTTGTGCTTACTAGATTCATCAATTCCATACCTCTCGAAAATGATCCATTAATAAGGTTGATCAAGTCTTATTAATAACTACTATCAATTAGCATGAAACCGAAGAACTTTCGTAAAACACTAAGTTACCTCAACGGGGATATGCACATCCCCTACAATTAATATTTATTATTTCTCCTTGGCAGTAGGTAGAGGGATTTGAAAACTTCCAATAGTAAGTGTCGAAGATTTTCAATAACATTAATACCATTCACTTGGAATTGTTTCTTCGGAAATTGCACCATATGCTCATTACCATTAATATGAAAAGTGACCTTGCTTTTATTGCAATCAATAACAGCCCATACAGTATTAAAAAAGGGCCTAATAAGGATAATTGACATGTTGTCGTCCTCAGGCATCTCAAGTATAACAAAGTCAGTAAGATAATAACATTTGCAACAACAATGGGCACATCCTCACAAATACTGATAGGTATGGCAGTTGATTTGTCAGCCATTTGCAAAGATATTTTAGTAGGTTTGAGTTTATTCAAATTGAGTCTTTTATATAAAGAGAAAGGCATAACACTAACACCAGCTCCTAGATCACACAAAGCAGTTTTAACATAATTTATCTTGATGGAGCAAGGTATAGTTGGTATTCCTGGATCTCCGAGTTTTTAGGTACTCCATCCTTAAAAGAATAATTAGCAAGCATGGTGGAGATTTCAGCTTCCGGTATCTTTCTTTTTTAGTGACGATGTCTTTCATATACTTTGCATAAGGGGCCATCTTTAAAATATCATTCAAGCGAGTGCGCAAAATGACTGGCCTAAGCATTTCAGCAAAGCGTTCAAACTTTTCATCATCTTTTTTCTTATTTGGTTTAGGTGGGAAGGGCATGGGATTATGAACCCATGGCTCTCTTTCTTTACCATGTTTTCTAGCCACAAAGTCTCTTTTATCATATCTTTTATTTTTAGGTTCTGGGTTATCAAGATCAACAGCAGGTTCTGTCTCAACATCATTATCTAGTTCTTTATCATCGTTTGGTTTAGTGTCTTTAGGAACATCATCATTATCTTTTTTATCACTAGATAAATGTTCATTACCAGATTGAGTTTCAGCATCTAAGACAGATACATCATTATTATTTTCAGGAGATTTTTCTATCTCAGGTTCACTAGAGGTATGCAAAGTCCTATCATTTTCTTTTATTTTTTCTTTTAGAAGGACTAGGTGCATCAGTGTTAATTCTTTGAGAGTCTTGTTCAATTCTTTTAGGGTGTCCCTCAGGATAAAGTGGTTCCTGAGTCATTTTTCCTCCTCTAGTTGCTACTCTAACATGAAAATCATTTATATTACTATTCATTTTATTTAGCAGTTCTTTCTGAGATTGAGCAACTTGTTCTAACTGAGTTTGAACCATAGAAGCATGTTTTCTGACACCTCTAACATCATTACAGATTCTAAATAACAAGTCACTCAGGCGTGCAATCATATCAGAATTATATTTCAATTGTTTCATAACATTTGCATTGAAGTGATCTTGCTTCATAATATAGTTGTCAAATTCATAAAGGCATTGACTAGGATGTTTATTGCAAAGGGGTATCACCTTCAACAAACTTTAATAAAAAAATTACCTCTAGCACCCATGGAGGTGGTGTATACAATCCATGTATTTCTTCAATATGTGGTAAATTCTTAACATCCTCTGCTTTAATACGTTTTTCCTTCATACTTATCTTTGCCTCTTGCATGTCTTCCGGACTGAGATATAAGATACCCCTCTTTTTCGATGTGGGTTTAAGCGATGGCTCAGGGAGAATCCAATCATCATAATTTTTCAATATATTATTCAATAACACCTCATCTTATTCACAAGTTTGTTCTGTGAAAAACAACCAGCACAACTATCTAGGAAATCCCTAGAAGCACCGGTTAGTCCATTATAGAAGATATCAAGTATTTCATTTTTCTTAAGTGGATGATCAGGCAAAGCATTCAGCAATTGGAGAAGCCTCCTCAAGCTTGTGGGAGACTCTCTTCTTAAATTTGCACAAAGTTAAATATTTCCTGTAAGGCAACTTCTTTCTTGTGAGCAGGAAAATGTTTTTCAGAAAAGTAGTACATCATATCCTACGCACACAGCCAGGAGGAATATTATTGTACCATATCTTAGCCTCACCCTTTAATGAGAACGTAAATAATTTGAGGATATAATAGTAACGAGTTTTCTCATCATGAGCAAACAGGGTGTCTATATCATTTAACTTGGTAAGATGTGCCATTGCGGTTTCATTTTCATAGCCATAGAAAGGATCAGATTCTACCAGAGTAATTAACTCTGGGTTGACAGAGAATTCATAATCCTTATCAGTAACATAGATAGGTGAGGTAGCAAACTTAGGGTCACGTTGCATTCTAGCATTCAAAGATTTTCTTTCAGTTTGCATAACAATTTCTTAAGATCTTCTCTATCATTGCAAGCAAGTAAGTCTTTAGCTACCTCCCCATCCATAACATAACCTTCAAGTATCTTAGGCAATTCATATCTAGGATGGCTAGATCTAATAGGTGTTTCAAGATTTTCAGTTTCAAGTGTTTCATCAGTTTTAGCATTCTCAATATCTTTAGCTCTAGCAAGTTGTTCATAAAAAAATTCACCCAATGGCTCAGTCTTATCAAGCAAGGTACTAGCATCATCATAAGCATCATTCATAGCATCACTCATAGCAGAAATAGCATCATCAATAACTTGTGACTTATCAGGATTAATAGCAGATTGTGGTGTTGCAAACTTACTTATAACTGAAGGAGAATCAAGTGCAGAGCTAGATGGCAATTCCTTACCTCCCCTCGTTACTGAGGGAAAGATCTTAGTTCTATCATCCTTCAGATTCCTCATAGTGATAAATAGATAATAATCCCAAGTGACTCAACAAATATAGCTATGGTCCCCGACAACGCCGCCAGAAAAAGGTCTTGATAACCCACAAGTATAGGGGATCACAATAGTTTTTGAGGGTAGAGTATTCAACCCAAATTTATAGGTTCGACACAAGGGGAGCCAAAGAATATTTGCAAGTATTGGGAACTGAGTTGTCAATTCAGCCACACCTGGAGATTAAATATCTGCAGCAAGGTGATCCGTAGTATGATAGTTTTGATAGTAATAGTAGCAGCAATAGTAACGCTAACAGTGATAGCAATGATTTTGTAGCAGTTGTAACAGTAACAACAACAGTAGTAACTTAGCAAGACCAATATATAGGAAATTGGTAGGCATTGGGTCAGTGAACTCGTTGCATGATATTCATCATATAACAGTCATAACTTAGGGCGATACAAAACTAGCTCTAGTTCGTAAATATAATGTAGGCATGTATTCCATAAATAGTCATACGTGCTTATGGAAAGAACTTGCATGCCATCTTTTGTCCTACCCACCCGTGGCAGAGAGGTCCATAAGGAAACTAAGGGATATTAAGGCCTACTTTTAACAGAGAACCAGAACAAAGCATTAACACATAGTGAATACATGAACTCCTCAAACTACGGTCATCACCGAAAAGTATCCCAATTACTGTCACACTAGGGTTTACAGATCATAACACGTAATAGGTGAATATGACTTGCAAGATCGGATCTAGAACATAGATATAATGGTGATAACATAAACGATTCAGATCTGAAATCATGGCACCTGGACCCAAAGTGTCAAGCATTAAGCATGGCAAAATCATAACAACATCAATCCCAGGACATAATGGATACTAAGGATCAAGCCCTAACAAAACTAACTCGATTACATGATGAATCTCATCCAACTCCTCATCGCGAGCCTATGAAGAAATTACTCACTCCTAGTGGGGTGCATCATGGAATTGGTGATGACGGAGGGTTAGTGATGACGAAGATCGAAGATTCCACTCTTCGGAACCCCAAACGGACTCCAAATCTGGCCTCCCGGCGAAGAACATGAGGTGGTGGCGACTCCGTATTGAGAAACGTGATAATTCTTCCTCCTTAATTTTTTCGAGAAATACAGGTATTTAAGGAGTCAGAGGTAGGGTCGGCGGGGCCACGACGTGGGCACGACCCACCTGGGAGCACCTGGAGAGGGTGGCGCGCCCTAGTGGGTCGTGCTCAACCAGCGGGGCCCTCTGATGCTTCTTAGCTCCAGTATTTTTATTTTATTGTAAAACAATTATCCAAAAAGTTTCATTCCGTTCCGAGAACTTTCATTTCTGCATAAAAAACAACACCATCGTAGTTCTGCTGAAAACAATGTTAGTCCGGGTTAGTTTCATTCAAATCATGCAAATTAGAGTCCAAAACACGAGAACAAGCGTTAGGAAAAGTAGATACGATGGAGACATATCATTAATCCTCATGGCCCCACCCGCAGGTCAAAACCACCATTAATCAGCGCCACATCAGCTGCAAGTCGAGACAAACCACCCAGGTTGTTTTTTGTCTGGCATGGGATTGTTTAGGGGGTAAGGGAACCAAAAAAATATCATGAGGTAATGTGAACCACCAACTTTGTTCAGGGTAGTAAAATGGACTTTTTCTTTATTTAAATCTGAATCAAATGCGACCGGACATTTGTGGCTAGCTTTGGATGGCTGACTTCTGTATCAGTGTTCACGCACTGGTTCCCACCGATCTGTGGATGGATACAATGTCTAGTTTGAGGGTCATCGTTGAAGACGCCTTTATAACTAGGAGATTTTTTTTGCAACATTAGGTGAGAAAGTAGCAACAGATGATTCTCTTATTAACCAAAGGAATGAATAATACTCCCTCCATTTCATAACTCTCGTCATGGTTTTAGTTCAAATTTGTGCTAAGGGCATCTCCAAGGCGGATCCGTAAACCTCCTACAACTGTTCGGACCGCGGAAGTCATCCAGCACCGACCTGTATCGGTCCGCAAGGCGGTCTGGACGCGATTGCTCTTGCAAATTGGAGAAAAAGTGTGGGAGGTTTGCCAAAGTCCGGACACCCGAAACGTAGGACTCTAACACCCCCGGCCCACCCAATCCCCCATCTCAGTCCCATTTCCTTCCACTCTGCCCCTTTCCCCCTTGATTTGCATCCGCACCAACCACCTCTGCCGTCGCTGTTGTTCGTCTCCGGCCGCCACATAGCCATTGCCGGACGTCCGCAACTAGCTCCCACACGCTCGCTCACTGTTCCGAGGGAGCTTTCAGCCCTGGGGTCGTTTTTACGCAGGTACACTCCGCCCCCTATCGACGACCTTCATGGCGGGCACCATGCCAGGCAGGGGGAACGTATCTTGTGCAACCATCAAACTGGTGTACCGGTGCTCCGGATGAATATGAGCCGTTAGATCCGAAAAGAAGGGACAGGACGTCAGCAAGAAGGGACGTGCTGGTACATTTACAAAATAACCCCTCAAGTGCAGCTAGATCAAGCGAATCGACTCCCCTTCGTCTCTCTCCCTTTTCCCGTCCTCCCTCCTGTACCGCTGCCCACCGTATCATGGGAGCTAGGGTTTGAAGAAATCGCCCATGTTGTAGCTCCCCCTCTCCTCCCTCTCTTGTACCGAGGATCTCCGACATATATTGGAAAATATATTGACAGTATGGAAAATCGCAGATTTGTGAGGACCCACTGGCAATGCCAATTTGTAATGACTGCTTGCCGCCGGAGTCTGAAGACTCTATATGGGAATTCAACCGTGAAGCACTTGGATGAATTCACAGGTGCGTACCTTCAAATTTCTTGATTGACTGAGCGACATGAATCCATAAAAAGAGAGTGCTCAGGACCATGTAGTGTTTTAATTTGGAATAGTCATGCATGGCAGCATGTTGCCATGTACTAGGAATTAGTTCTAGAATTTAGGGGCTAGCTTATTTTGAGGGGAGTTAGCCACAAAGGGAAGCTTCAGCACCCCCTTTAGAAAATTTACAGCATTAATTTCCGAAATGACAGTGTCTATTGAAAATTTTACATTAACCATGTGGACAATGGCCAATTTAGAATTTATGGGCTAGCTTATTTTGAGGGGAATTAGCCACGACGGGAAGCATCAGCGCCCCATGAGAAAATCTGCAACATTAATATCCAAATTGACTATATTTGTTGAAAATTTTACATTATAGCAATACCAGTTCTTGTTCCTGATTACATTTCGTTGCAATCTACTACCGTGCAGGAGATGATACTACAAGCACCAAAAAGTACAAGGAGAAAAATATGATACCACACGCAGAAATTTTATTTTACATCCACTAGCTAGTACTCCCTCTGTCCCAAAATAAGTGTCTCGAATTTATACTAACTTTAGTAGAAAGTTGTACTAGAGTTGAGACACTTATTTTGGGACGAAGGGAGTAGTTGTTAGATAAGTTTGTTTTTTGCAAGTTTGATGTAGTTGAGGATTAGCTCATGTTTTGTTGTACCTGGGTAGGTAAAGATCTTCACGGCCGAGGTCAGAACAACCCTTTTAAGTGTAGTACGTATAAATAAATCATGTAGTCAAAGCTATTTGGGTGTCAGATCTGATTGGCAAATGTTTGTGCCCCTTTGAAGATGTTGCTGCTTGGAAAATGTTTGTGCCTCTTTGAAGATGTTTGGGCTTTGGATCTGCTTAGCAAATGGTTGCTTCTTGCAGCCATATCAAAAGTGTATGATACTATGCCAAATGTGTTAGCAACTGAAGCTTTTGATTGATGGGATGGTGTCCTGGAAGCATCATTGTGGAGTTAACGACGAACAAGGCAACAATTCTTCCTGTACTTGCGCAAATTCAGGAGCTTAGCATGGTTTTTTATCGGCTTTTGATGTCTTTGTGAAATGAGAAGCTAAGCTATGAAACTACTAAATTTATTTTTTATACTGGTTCCGATTGTATGTAAGATGCTCCAGGTTGGCTTTTCTAGCACCATGTATTCATCAAGACTGTAAACTTGCTAAACTATCAATATAAGCATGTGATTCTGTTCTGTAATTAAGGAGAGGGAGAGGGGCGGGTCTCCTAGTTTTTTCTTCAAACCCGAGCTCAGCCCGACTCCCTATTTCAGTGCTACAGGAGATGGCGAAGGGCAAGAGACAAACAAGGTTTTGGAGGTCATTTCATTCGATTTAAGTACACTCCAAGGACTATTGTACAAATGTACTAGCAGCACTCTTTTTAGATTGATCATGTCCCTTCCCTTCCAATCTGACCGCTCATGTACATCCGATGCTCCCGGTGCACGAGTTGGCTTGTTGCACTGGATATGTTCTCGCCCGGCAGGTGTTCGGTCAAATGTTGTCGAACTTATTTTCAAATGTTGTGTCCTTTTTTAGAGTATGAAGGATGGTGAGCTACTCAATTATGGAGGATGAGTTGTTGTGCAATGCATGGCTGGCCGTATCCGCGGATTTCATAAGCAGGACCAGAGGCCCTCCCTTCTAGGAGCAAGTGCATGAGAAGTTTCACGCAGGAAAGCACACTACGCCCTACAACATGTACATCATGCGACCACACAACGTGAAGTCATTTGTCGTATTGCTAACACGCTATCCAGGTCAGCATCATCAAGTTCTACAATTTGATTAGTCAGCTCGGGGAAAGGTAACCATTGCACGGGGACATGGAGGAGATGGTAACTTTTACTTCCTCTTGCTGATCGATTCATCCACTTAATGTTGGTCTACACATTATATGTAGCCCACGCGCACCGCTGTGATGTACCACAGGTCGGAGGAACGGCCATTTACGTGCAGACACTGTTGGATGAAACTGAAGGGAAAGTATGTGCGGGAGAACATTATCCGTTCATGAAAAACCTTTTGGACATCCAGAATCTAGTCAAATTTAAGAACTTGTTGTACTCCCTCCGTACATGTGCGTAAGTCGTCTTAGGTTGTGCATCCTAACCAAGGTGTAGGGGTAAACGAAAGAACGTAATGCGTATTAGCTAATTAATAGCATTGCATGCAATGAACTAACCATAGAGATTTACAGAGTTTAGACTAGACCTAGCTAAAACACGAGCTAACACATTACGATGCCAACGAACGTGCTTGAAAGTCACAGAAGACAAATGAAAGGATCGATATGGTTGACTA
>LR738710.1:647307058-647327691 GCA_902687465.1 Secale cereale
AATAGGCAAGTAACAATTTTTAGCTTTTCTTAACCACTTTAAATTAAGCGTCAAAGTAAGTTGTCTAGATATGCAACTAAGAAGACAACTAATAGGAAGTAAAGATAACAACCTCACTAGCAAGCTATAAGAGATAAACAAGTAAAGCTTGCACAACTAAAGGAAAGAAATAACCGCAAGTGGAACCGGTGAAGACGAGGGTGTGTTGCCGAAGTTCCTTCCCTTTGAGGGGAAGTACGTCTCCGTTGGAGCGGTGTGGAGGCACAATGCTCCCCAAGAAGCCTCTAGGGCCACCGTATTCTCCTCACGCCCTCACACGATGCAAGGTGCCGTGATTCCACTAGTGGTGCCCTTGAAGGCGGCAACCGAACCTTTACAAACAAGGTTGGGGCTATCTCCACAACTAAATTGGAGGCTCCCAACGATACCACGAAGCTTCACCACAATGGAATATGGCTTCGAGGTGACCTCAACCGTCTAGGGTGCTCAAACACCCAAGAGTAACAAGATCCGCTAGGGATTAGTGGGGGGAATCAAATATCTCTTGGCGGAAGTGTAGATCGATGCCTTCTCAAGCAATCCCGAGCAAATCAACAAGTTTGATTGGCTAGGGAGAGAGATCGGGCGAAAATGGAGCTTGGAGCAACAATGGAGTATATGGGGAAAGAGGTAGGTCAACAAGGAGGAAGAAGAAGCCTTTATATAGTGGGGGGAACAATCGAACCGTTATCCCCCCACTCAGACCCGCAGAGAGCGGTACTACCGCTTGAGCGAGCGGTACTACCGTTTCCCTTCAAGCGGTACTGCCGCGCCAGGGGGGCTGGGACCCAAAGCGGTACTACCGCGGTTGCAGGGCGGTACTACCACTGGGAGCGGTACTACCGCCCCTACTACCGCTCCTAGCACCGCAAAACCCGACACGAAAACGCGCTCGCGAGTCAAGGCGGTGGTAACATGGAGCAGCAGCGGTACTACCGCAGAGTGCACCAAGTGGTACTACCGCTTAGTGGGGCGGTACTACCGCTTGGGCACTCAGGCGGTACTACCGCTAGGACCCGCGGTACTACCGCTGGAGCCAGGAAAACCAGAGAAGATGGGAAAGAAGGACTCCATTGAGGCGGGAAGGTATGGTGGCTGCGATAAGAAAGTGTACGTGTTGATTCCACCCAAACCTTACAAAAGCGGACCCCCTCTTAATGGTATGGCTTTCCTATTACTCAGATCGACCGAAAAATAAGCAAAAAGGAAACACCGTCTTCCATAGATTCCGAGGGGCATCTAATCGTCTTGTGCCTAGGTGAGATATATCTGAAAGAGCTTAGAACACATGATTAGTCCGCAAACGCATTGTCATCAATCACCAAAACACCATCGGGCTAAATATGCCCTTACAATCTCCCTCTTTTTGGTGGATTGATGACAAAACGGGATTTGCACAAAAGGAATAATGACATAAAATAAATGCAAAAACCACACCCCTAAAATATAGACGGGCTCCCCCTAGATGTGTGCTATCTAGATAAGTGCTTTGGACTGTACGGCACACATACTAGGATCAACACTCCCCCTATATTTTAGAGACCAACAACCTAAGCAAGATATATGAGAGCATAGTAAATAGTAAGATAATCATGCATGCTAGAGAGTACTAGGTACATTAATAAGATAAGGTAAGGTAGCATATGTCTCACACCATATGACGGGAACTTAGGTCTCACGAAAACCAACCAAAGCACAAGAAAAGAAAGCACAAACGACAAAAACACAGACAACGACACAAATCCCTAAATTCTCTCCCCCTTTGGCATTGAGACACCAAAAGGGCAGAGAGCGAAGGTACGGCTCGAGGTGAGAGCAAGAGAATGTCTCAAACATCAGATCTCAGCTGGGTCATGTGCTTCGTCGTCGTCGACCTGAAACTGCTCGGCGTCGGAATTTGTCCACGGGCAGTGCTGCTAGATCCACTCTTCCTCCTCGGTTACCTGATCCTTAGAGCCACTGACCACAGTCGCACCCAACTAACGCATGAGCTCCTTGTGATGTCCCCTGACCTTTTTCTCTGCCACATGAGTCATGTACTGACCATGACACTCCATGCAAAACATCTTCTTCATCTTCTGCTTGAGCTTCTTTGCCCACGAGGGCTCTGCACCAGATGGCTCATAGTCATCATCACCATCTGCTTCAGCCTCAGCCTCCTCAGTCTCCATAGCAGCAGTGGAGGATGAACCTCCAGACTTGGGAGCATGAGTGCCCCAGCTGTCCTTCCTCCTCAGACGCTTGATCTCATGAGACACCAACTCTCCAGTTTCCAGCAACACGTTGGGATAGACATGATCCCAAGCCTTCTCAATCAGCAGCATGATGAAAGGTCCATAGATCAGGCACTTGCGTTCAGAAATAGCAGACAAGAGCTCAGACCACATCACATGTGAAATATCCAGGGTCTCACCAGTGTTCCTCTCTAACTGATGTTGGCAAAAGAGAAGCATGTCCACAAGATAGGAGTGAACCATATCATGATTCCCAACCCGAGGGAAGAGAGTTTCACGGAAGATGCGGTGAAGGATATCTAGATAGGCAGACAACTCATAGGTTACCTTCTTAGTCTCAGGGTGGACCTTCACAGTGCTGTAGGGCCAGAGAGCTTGCTTGTGAGTGGAGGTAGTGTTCTGATGAGGACGAAAGCCAACCGGAGTCTCAAGCCCCTGGTATTCCACCCCAAGTAACTCCATGAAAGCCTTCCACTTGACAGACAACAATTTTCCATTGGTCATCCATGTCAGAGTTCTGTCCTCATCCGTTCCTAGATGGACAGTGGCATAGAATTGAACCACAAGATCTGCATCAAAGTCCTTGTTGAACTGAATGATCTGAAGAATGTTAAGTTGAGTGCACATCTGAAGAGCATCGCCAAAATACACAGGATCATTCTCCAGGTATTCCGTGTCGATGGAGCGAACACTGACAAAGAGATTCTTCTTAGCCTTGAGCACATCAAAGTAGACGGCAAACTGAAAGCGGTTCCAGAACGGACGGCTGACCAAATTGGGTTCTTGATCAACCTCATAGGGATTGCGGAGACACCTTGCCCAGAACTCCTTGCACTCATTTGGGTCACAGTTTTGCCATTTGGCTTTGCCATGGACTTCTTCTGTTGAGGTGGAGGTGGAGCACTTGAGGAACCTCCAGCAGACTCAGATGTGTGGTAGCGCTTCGAGGTTGCACGATTGGGGTTGATACGGCGAGCCTGATGCGCAGGATGTTCATCACCTGGAACCAAACACAAAAACAGGTGAACCAACCAAAAAGAACGAGCATAAGCCAACGAACACAACAAAAGAGATCAAAGAATGAAGAAATATGCGTGAATTTGGCAAGCCGCGGTAGTACCGTGATATGTTAAGCGGTAGTACCGCCCAAGCGGTAGTACCGCTCCAAGGGAGCGGTAGTACCGCTCGAGGCGGGGAAACATCCTTTTCCTACTACCGTGGTCAGATCCGGCGCTACCGGCCTGTCAAATTAAAAAATATTTCTACCATAGTCTAATCTAGATAGTCCAGTTGCTTTCTCCATCCTACTCAAGCCTAGATGTAGCCAAAAATCTAAAGATGCCAACACTATTGCCCCTAAAACACAAGATCTGAAAAAGAGACAAGAGGAGAAGAGGAACGGGGGCAATACCGGCATCCATGGCAAGAGGACTAGGTGGGGATCAACTCCACCGAAGGAAAAGGAGAGGAACACCCCGGAGGAGGAGATCCGCCGGAGCCCTCCCACGGCGACGAACTGCTAGAGAGAGAGAGAGAGAGAGAGGACCGAGGGGGCGAGTGAATGGGTATGGGGGAGAGAAACCTCCCCCTGCCCCGATATAACCCCCATGTACCGCCCCGCAGCGGTAGTGCCGCGCTGGTGGGCGGTAGTACCGCTTATAAGCGGTAGTACCGCGCACCACGAGTGGTAGTACCGCCCAGCAAGCCACGGCAACTAAAAGTTCAAGGCTTAGCTCAAAAAGAAACACACAAGCAGGAAAAAGAAAAACAAAAACACCACACACACACCCACAAGCAAGAGACAAGAAACCCCTCTACAAGAGAGGGCGGTGAACGAAGTCACCTATGTTTGAGTCTAGAGGTATGGCGCTGCAAAGATTTTACCTTGGGCCCTGATGACCCTCAACCGTAAGGGATCTGTTGCAGCGTTTTCGATAAGTAAGAGTGTCGAACCCAACGAGGAGCAGAAGGTATTGATAAGCGATTCTGAGCAAGAAATTACTGCAAGCACTGAAAGATAACTTTTAGGGGTTTTCTCGATATAAGCAACAGGAATGTAAAGGCAAGTAATGTAAAAGATACTGAGAGTAACAAGTGGCCCAATCCTTTCTTAGCAAAGGAGAGGCCTAGCAACTGAACTTATAAAGACTAAAGCGTTCTTGAGGACACACGGGAGAGGTAGTCATGTGCTTTCGCCATATTCCGTATCGATACTATGTTATGTGTTGATAAGTGTTGGTGGGTGGATCTATGCTAGTGCACTCTCTAGACTAAGATGAATGCACTCTTATGATTAAACACCTTGCAAGAATCCGCAAATACAAGATTGAATTTAAGGCAAAAGCCTAACCATAGCAATACGATCGAGGATCCATTATTCCCTTATGCAAAAGCGTGCGAACTAGGGTTCAGGTTTCTGTCACTCCGGCAACCCACCATAAGCATTCTTTATACACAATGTATTCTCCTAGGTCCTTAATAAGGCGAAGTGTTGGGTGTTCGACTCACACAACACCACTAGTAGAATGACAACGCAACTTAAGTATCAAACAACACATATTACTTCAACAGCATATGACTACTAACAACAAGACTTTCCCCATGTCCTCAAGAACTAAAGTAACTACTCACAAGCCATAAAAGAGATCATGATCAGAGGGGATAAATATGTGATAAACAATCTGGACATAATAATATTTCTCCAACAAAACTCAATAGCATTCACCACAAAGTAGTAATCAACACCGAGTTGCGATGGTAAGGTGAGATTTGGATGAAGATGGAGATGGTGCTGGTGTTGGGGATGATGTTGATGATGATCTCGATGATGCCCGTGACGATGGTGATGACGATGGCGACGATCTCCCCTTCCGGGAGGTGATCTCCCCGGCGGAATCTGCCCACCGGAGATGCCCTTTTCTTCTCTGTAGGTTTCCGCCTCGAAGCGGCGGCGGAACTCCGTAAAAAGTCCCGTGCCTAGGGTTTTCGGAGGACGGAGAACATATATGCAAAAGGGGGCGGCCAGAGGTGGGCCAAGGGCTCCAGGCGCCCCCCCGGCGCGGCCAGGGGGGGCGCCCCCAGGTCGCCTGGGCACCTGTGGCCCCCCTCTGACTCCCCTTTTGCGTGTCTGCGTTATTCTTCTGAAAAATACCTCCCGTCAATTTTCAGGTAATTTGGAGGTGTTCTTCTTCAGCAACTCAGCATCCACTTTTTCCTGCTGAATCCTGCGTCTGCTGTTTCGGTATCGGAAAGTTGCAAACTGTGTAAAATAGACCAAAACAACATAAGAACATCATCATAACGTGAAATATATCAATGAATAAGGATAAACTATAATACAAAATAGTGATGCATTTTGGACGTATCAACACCCCCAAGCTTAGACCTCGCTTGTCCCCAAGCAAATATGAACTCGGTAAACCTGTCCACAAGTTTAGAGAGTGAAGTGTCGATAAATAGAATACGGACAAGAAGCATCATAGTCTCTTCACCAACTCAAATATCCTCAGCAGCAATCTTCAACTCATAAGGCTCTTTTGAAAGAGTGTCAATACTTATATTCAAAAGTAGGACCAATGGAAACTCATTATATCATGGCAAACATGTCCTTTGGTCAAAGAACAACAAATAATTTTAACTTTTGCTTTTGATGGGATTAATTGAAGCTTTTTGAAATAACAAGTTAATAAGCAAGAAGTGAAAGTGTTAACACGAAGGAAGATATTTGCCTTAGCTAGGCATGACAAACAACTTACTTATCAAATGATAATGTCAACAAGGATATGATATGACAAATCTTAATGCAGCTTTATATGAATGAATCCTTATCAACATCAAACGTCTGCTCTCTTTGAGAAATAGAGGGAAGTAGAAATAACTGACTCAACTTAAAATTAAAAGATAGGCTCTGCTCTAGGGTAGTAGGGAAAACTCATGTGCTATCCTCAAATCAAACAGAATGAAAACAAGTTTTGAGAGGTGCATGATTCGTCAACGAATGCTAATAGATAACTCAATTACTTCTTGAACTAGACAAGTTTCGAGGAACGGCTCCCGTATGAGGACGATAACATCCTCTTATTCTCCTTTGTTTATCACTGCCAAAGTTTCCTGATTTCTCATGAACAAAGCGTGAAGGAGGGTTTGTTTGTTATATTATTTTAAGCCGGGCGCACTCAATGCCAGTTCCTTTTCGTATTATGGGTTTGCACATTATACATGCAATCCCGGGGTGAAGCTTGTCCAACTCAAAAAGGTCATGAATTAGCTACTACTTCCTCATGAGCTAAAGCAGAGGCACAAAATAAAAGATTTTGAACATTTAAGGATAACACATAAATTATATACTTTAGGAGGTGGTAGTGGAGTACCACGAGTAGGTAGGTATGGTGGACTCATATGGAAGGTATTGGCTTAAGGGCATGGACGCACAAGCAGAATTCCGCTTAGTACAGAGTTAGGCTAGCAAAGGTTTTGAAAGAGCAGACAACTGATGATGACTAAGATGCAAAGCAATATAAAGCATGAACATTGAAATAAGCATAACACATCAAGTTGTCTTCCTTGTCAACATAACACTTCAAGTATAATAACATAAAGGTTTTGGCTATGTTGATACTTTAAGAGAATCATACTTGTTGTTATGACCAAAGCTATGTTTGCCAAGATTAAATAAAGTTTCATAGCCATACCTGACATAAGGTCAATACTCCCCATAAGAATCATCATATAAGGTCGATTGCGTGAAGATAATACCGAGTGCAGCAAAAAGGAACCGATAAACTTCTCATTAATATTCCATCATAGACGACTCCACACACACGGATACAATTCTTCACCAAGGGGGCGATAGACCTCAATGCACACACCTATCTCATATAATAACTTCCCTAGACATGATACGACTCTACTTGACTTCTAAAAGACAAAAGGTAACAGATAAATATACCGGGCACTCCCCCAAGCTTGGAACAAGCCAAGGGAATGCCATTACCACGGAGATTTCACTCATCATCCTTGTTGGCGTTGATTAAGTAATTCTTGGCGAAACTCTTCCATGGAAGGGGTTCTCCAGTCTCATACGAGAAGCTCGTCTCCTGGATCCTGCATTCAGCACCCAAACCCATGCGTAGAAACCTTAGTTCATACTCATAGTTCTGGTTATGTAGATCGTTAATTTGCCCTTGGAGTTCTATGATTCTGTCTTCAGACGCGGCGATTCTTTCCCACATCTCCTTCATCTCCTTCAGAAAGTAGTTCTTCAGCTCGTTGGTGATGTCAAAGTTAGCTTCGACACCATGCTCGGTCATCTTCTTGTACTTGAAGACTTCTTGCTCCACTTCTTCCAGCCTGGCCTGGACGCTTCCCTCCTTGATAGGTCCCTTCAGATCTTCTTGGTGAAGGATGCCTTCCTTCATCTGAACCACCTGAGGGTGCTTCTTCACCTCAGCGAGGTAAGGGTTAATGACGTTGACGACGAACGTGTCCTTGGGGGAACTTGGAGAATCCATGGCACCTAAATTTAGTTGAAAGATTTCCTGGCAGAAACAGATCGAAGAGAAAACACGCGAAATCGCAAGATACGATGCCGGAACAACCCGGGCAAATATATAGGAAAAATTTATGCACAGAAAGGAAGGTAACGGACCAAAGCGGGGTCGGAGACGGGCACCAGGGTGTCCAGGCGGCCTGCCGGCGCGGCCCAGGGGGGGGGGGGGCGCCAGGGGGCGCCTGGACTCCCTGGTGGTCGTCTCCGGCTCCACTTCAACTCGGAATTTTACTAATTTTTCAAAAACTCGTAATACGGAACTTTTATGATGTTTTGCGGTGTTTTCTTACCGTACTACATCCCTTTTCTTTATTCTGCTTCTGCTGGCGTCTGAAACAGGGCTGCAACATGTTCTTCGTGGGTTGTTGTGTATATTATATTCACATCAACATCGATAGGGTCTCCTGCTATGTAATGTTTAAGTCTTTGCCCATTCACAACTTGAGGTTTGGTGCCTTCAAAATTATTAATCTTAATTGCACCAGACCGATAAACTTCTTCAATATGAAATGGTCCTTCCCACCTGGAAAGTAGTTTACCTGGAGAAAACCTGAAACGGGATCTAAACAACAAAACTTTATCACCAACATTAAATTCACGTTTCAGAATCTTCCTATCATGCCACCTTTTTACCTTTTCCTTGAACATTTTAGCGCTCTCGTAAGCTTCACTTCTCCATTCATCTAGAGAAGTCAAGTTCATGAGAAGCTTCTCACCAGCTAGTTTTGGGTCAGCGTTAAGCTCTCTAACAGCCCAGAAAGCTTTGTGCTCTAGCTCTAATGGCAGATGGCAAGCCTTGCCATATACCATCTTATAGGGGGACATGCCCATGGGGTTTTTGTAAGCAGTTCTATATGCCCACAAAGCATCTCCCAATTTATTTGACCAATCCTTCCTATTTCTGTTTACTGTTTTCTGCAAGATCAACTTAATCTCTCTATTGGTGAGCTCAACTTGTCCACTAGTTTGAGGATGATAAGGTGAAGCAATTCTATGATTAACATCGTATTTAGCCAAAGCTTTTCTAAAAGCTCCGTGCGTGAAGTGTGATCCTCCATCGGTCATGAGGTACCTTGGTACACCAAACCTAGGAAATATTACATCCTTAAGCATTTTCAAGGACGTTTTGTGATCAGCACTTTCAGTGGGGATTGCTTCAACCCACTTGGTCACATAATCAACAGCTACTAAAATGTGAGTGTACTTGTGCGAAGAAGGAAAAGGACCCATAAAATCGAAACCCCAACAATCGAAGGGTTCAATCACTAGCGAGCAATTCATAGGCATCTCATTCCTTCTACTAATGTTACCAACTCTCTGACATTTATCACAAGCTAAAACATAATTTCTAGCATCTTTAAAGAGAGTGGGCCAATAAAAACCTGATTGAAGAACCTTATGTGCAGTCCTTTCGCCGGCATGATGTCCTCCATAGGGACTGTCATGGCACCGTCTGAGAATGTCCTTCTGCTCATGTTCCGGGATGCATCTTCTCACGATCCCGTCGGGACCTTCTTTGAAAAGATGTGGGTCATCCCAAAAGTAGTGCCTCAAATCATGGAAGAACTTCTTCCTCTGCTGAAATGTTAGACCTGGAGGCAAATACTTCGCAACAATAAAATTAGCATAATCTGCATACCAAGGGTCGGAAAGAGGTTGTATTTTTACAATGGCAAGTTGCTCGTCTGGAAAACTATCGTTAACTGGGATGGGGTCATGCGGTATATCTTCCATTCTTGAAAGATTGTCCGCTACCGGATTGTCTTCCCCTTTCCTATCAACAATCTGCAAATCAAATTCTTGGAGAAGGAGTACCCATCTGATAAGCCTTGGTTTGGCATCCTTCTTTGTCATAAGATATTTAATGGCAGCATGATCAGTATGAATAACAACTTTAGAATCAACAATATACTGCCTAAACTTATCACAAGCAAAAACTACAGCTAAGAATTCCTTCTCAGTAGTAGCATAATTTCTTTGAGCACTATCAAGGGTTTTACTAGCATAATGTATAACATTCAATTTCTTATCAACCCTTTGTCCTAAAACAGCTCCAACAACAAAATCACTTGCATCACACATAATTTCAAAAGGTAAGTTCCAGTTAGGTGGTTGTACTATAGGAGCAGTTATTAAAGCTTTCTTAAGGATTTCAAAAGCTTCCTTACAATTTTCATCAAACGCAAAAGGAACATCCTTCTGGAGAAGATTAGTGAGGGGTCTCAAGGTTTTAGAAAAGTCTTTAATAAATCTTCTATAAAAACCTACATGACCGAGAAAACTGCGAATACCTTTGATGTCCTTTGGATAAGGCATCCTCTCAATAGCTTCGATCTTGGCTTTGTCCACTTCAATTCCCCTTTTGGAAATCTTGTGACCAAGAACAATTCCTTCATTAACCATAAAGTGGCACTTCTCCCAGTTGAGTACCAAATTTGTCTCCTCGCATCTCTGCAAAACTTTATTAAGGTTGTGAAGACAATGGTCAAATGAAGTTCCATAGACGGAGAAATCGTCCATGAAGACTTCCATAATATCCCCGCAGAAACCATGAAAGATAGCAGACATACACCTTTGAAAAGTAGCAGGGGCATTACATAAACCAAAAGGCATACGTCTGTAAGCATAAGTACCAAAAGGACAAGTAAAAGTGGTCTTCTCTTGATCGACAGTGTTAACATGAATTTGAGAGAAGCCAGAATAACCATCGAGATAACAAAAGTGGGTATTTTTGGATAACCTTTCAAGCATTTGGTCGATGAACGGCAACGGGTAGTGATCCTTCCTGGTTGCCTTGTTCAACTTCCTGTAATCAATACACATTCTATATCCAATAATAATTCTCTGAGGTATTAGTTCATTTTTATCATTAGGAACCACAGTTGTACCTCCTTTCTTAGGAACACAATGTACCGGACTTACCCACTTACTATCAGCTATAGGGTAGATAATACCTGCGGCTAGAAGCTTGAGAATCTCAGTTCTCACGACATCCATCATCTTCGGGTTCAACCATCGTTGATGATCAACAACTGGTTTAGCATCAGGCTCAAGGTTGATAGTATGTTGATAGATAGATGGACTAATCCCCTTAAGGTCATCAAGGGTGTAGCCAATTGCGCCTCGGTGTTTACGAAGTACTTCCAATAATCGCTCTTCTTCATATCCTGAAAGGTCAGAATTGATAATAACAGGATATACTTTCTTTTCATCTAAATAAGCATACTTGAGCGTATCGGGAAGAGGTTTAAGATCGAACACCGGGTCTTCTTTCGGTTTTGATAAAATTCCCAAAGGTTCAACCGGAAGGTTGTGCTTCAGGATAGCATGCTGCCTCAAGAATATTTCATCTAGTTCATTTCTTTCCTGCATATGCAAATCATTCTCGTGGTCCTCCATGTATTGCTGCAAAGGATCATCAGGGGGAATAACTATAGAGGCAATACTTTCAATAATTTTATCATCACTAGGTAAATCAGTACCACGAGGCTGCTTAGAGAACTTAGAAAAATTAAATTCATATGGCTCACCATTGAATTCAACAGAAACTTTACCTTTCTTGCAATCTATTATAGCTCCACAAGTCCTAAGAAAAGGTCTACCAAAAATGATGGGACAAAAATTGTCCCTGGCTGAACCAAGTACCAAAAAGTCGGTAGGGTATTTTACCTTTCCACATAGGACTTCAACATCCCTCACAATTCCGATAGGAGAGATAGTTGATCTATTTGCAAGATGAATAGTAACATCAACTTCTTCAAGTTCACAAGGGGAAATCTCACCGATGATTTCTTCATAGAGTGAATAAGGAATAGCACTTGCACTCGATCCCAAATCGCATAGCCCATAATAATTGTGATCTCCTATTTTAACAGATACCACCGGAGTACCTGAAATTGGGCCTTTGTTCTTGGCTATGACAAGGTTAGTGGAAACAGCACAAAAAGTTATATTGGAATCCAAAACATCATCAGTAACAAGGTCTTTAATCAATGCAACTCGAGGATCGACCCTGATCTGGTCCTCAGGTTCATCAACTTTTCTCTCACTTTTATTTATTATGCCTGTCACAAGAGAGTGCTCCTTTATCCTCGTGGGAAAAGGAGGCTGTTCATATATAACTGCAGGCAAAATAGGCTCAGCAACATAAATATCAATAGGTTTTTCTTTAAAAGGTGCATGGTGCTGGTCTCTATTCTTTTTAAAAGAATCAACGTGAGAGGCAAAATTCTTACACAAATCAATCACTAGATGGGAATCAAGACCAATCTTAGAGCAAAAAGTATTGAAGTAATCAGTTTCTACATAGCTCTCAATATAATCATGTTCATAATTTATAGCGGGTTCAATACCTTTATCAATTTCCCAATCTTCAGTATTCCTCTGGATTCTTTCAAGGAGATCCCACCTTTCTTCAACACTCTTCTTCTGAAATACCCCACTAGAGGAGGCATCCAGCATCTCCTTATCCTGACGGGAAAGCCTGGCATACAAATTTGTAAGTATAATTTCCTTGGGAAGCTTATGAATAGGGCATTTGAGCATTAGGGACTTCAATCTCCCCCAAGCTTGAGCAATGCTTTCTCCGTCACGAGACCTAAAGTTATAAATATAATTCCTGTCTCGATGAATTTCATGAAGAGGATAAAATTTAGTATAAAAGAGAGACATAAGCTCCTGCCAGTCCAGCAAGTGTGGGTTATCGAGAAGCCCATACCAATCTGAAGCTTTATCTATAAGGGATACGACAAACAATTTCCTCATGACAAACTCCCTCGATACACCTGCAAGCTTAAATAATGAACATAGTCGTGACAAATATAGCAAGTGTTCACCGGGATGTCTGTCTCCTGCATAACGATTAGCCAAAACATAATTGATAATGCCAGCTGGTATTTTATAAGGCACAATTTCAGTAGGGGGAGGATCAACCACCACAGGTGTGGGGTGTCTTCCCGCAAGCAACGCTCCAATAATAGGGTTATCCATAAGGACAGAGAGCAGCAATAACAAAAATAAAAAAAGAATTATAAAAAGACTTTCTTACCAGTTTCACTTTACCAATAGCGCTACGCTCCCCGGCAACGGCGCCAGAAAACGGTACTTGATGACCCTCAACCGTAAGGGATCTGTTGCAGCGTTTTCGATAAGTAAGAGTGTCGAACCCAACGAGGAGCAGAAGGTATTGATAAGCGATTCTGAGCAAGAAATTACTGCAAGCACTGAAAGATAACTTTTAGGGGTTTTCTCGATATAAGCAACAGGAATGTAAAGGCAAGTAATGTAAAAGATACTGAGAGTAACAAGTGGCCCAATCCTTTCTTAGCAAAGGAGAGGCCTAGCAACTGAACTTATAAAGACTAAAGCGTTCTTGAGGACACACGGGAGAGGTAGTCATGTGCTTTCGCCATATTCCGTATCGATACTATGTTATGTGTTGATAAGTGTTGGTGGGTGGATCTATGCTAGTGCACTCTCTAGACTAAGATGAATGCACTCTTATGATTAAACACCTTGCAAGCATCCGCAAATACAAGATTGAATTTAAGGCAAAAGCCTAACCATAGCAATACGATCGAGGATCCATTATTCCCTTATGCAAAAGCGTGCGAACTAGGGTTCAGGTTTCTGTCACTCCGGCAACCCACCATAAGCGTTCTTTATACACAATGTATTCTCCTATGTCCTTAATAAGGCGAAGTGTTGGGTGTTCGACTCACACAACACCACTAGTAGAATGACAACGCAACTTAAGTATCAAACAACACATATTACTTCAACAGCATATGACTACTAACAACAAGACTTTCCCCATGTCCTCAAGAACTAAAGTAACTACTCACAAGCCATAAAAGAGATCATGATCAGAGGGGATAAATATGTGATAAACAATCTGGACATAATAATATTTCTCCAACAAAACTCAATAGCATTCACCACAAAGTAGTAATCAACACCGATGGAGTAGAGAGGATAGGTAGTACAAGTTACAACACGAGTTGCGATGGTAAGGTGAGATTTGGATGAAGATGGAGATGGTGCTGGTGTTGGGGATGATGTTGATGATGATCTCGATGATGCCCGTGACGATGGTGATGACGATGGCGACGATCTCCCCTTCCGGGAGGTGATCTCCCCGACGGAATCTGCCCGCCGGAGATGCCCTTTTCTTCTCTGTAGGTTTCCGCCTCGAAGCGGCGGCGGAACTCCGTAAAAAGTCCCGTGCCTAGGGTTTTCGGAGGACGGAGAACATATATGCAAAAGGGGGCGGCCAGAGGTGGGCCAGGGGCTCCAGGCGCCCCCCCGGCGCGGCCAGGGTGGGGGGGGGGGGCGCCCCCAGGCCGCCTGGGCACCCTGTGGCCCCCTCTGACTCCCCTTTTGCGTGTCTTCGTTATTCTTCTGAAAAATACCTCCCGTCAATTTTCAGGTAATTTGGAGGTGTTCTTCTTCAGCAACTCAGCATCCACTTTTTCCTGCTGAATCCTGCGTCTGCTGTTTTGGTATCGGAAAGTTGCAAACTGTGTAAAATAGACCAAAACAACATAAGAACATCATCATAACGTGAAATATATCAATGAATAAGGATAAATTATAATACAAAATAGTGATGCATTTTGGACGTATCAGGCCCATGACCAAAACTCGTCCTTGAAGCACAAGTACCATCAAAGATGGTTAATGAAAGACTTGATCAATTTATGCATAATGGGGGGAGAGAGAGTTCATTGAGAGAACAATGCTCCCCCTATGTCCATGCCTACATCTAGATTAGACACTATGAAGAGTATGGTGGGGTGTGCACGTGCTCAAGCCACATTGCTCAAATCAATGATATTTAGCTCATGCCTTAACTCGCGATATCTTGCTTCATCTAATGGCTTTGTGAAGATATCTGCAAGGTTATCATGAGTGTTGACATAGTGAAGCTCGATTTCTCCTTGCCGTATATGATCCCGGATGAAGTGATACCGAATCTCTATATGCTTCATCTTGAAGTGTTGCACCGGGTTGAGAGAAATCTTGATGGCATTTTCATTGTCATACCAAATAGGCACTTTGTCACAAGTGACATCGTAATCCTTTAAAGTTTGCCTCATCCATAAGAGTTGAGCATAGCAACTGCCAGCAGCCACATACTCGGCTTCAGTGGACGAGAGAGACACACAACTTTGCTTTTTGGAAGACCAACTAACAAGAGAGCAACCAAGAAATTGTCACCCTCCAGAAGTGGACTTCCTATCCACTTTGTCTCCCACCCAATCCGAATCAGAGAAACCTACAAGGTTGAAGTTTGCTCCTCTTGGGTACCATAAGACAAAGTTTGGGGTATGAGCCAAATATCAAAAGATTCGCTTGACAGCCACAAAGTGACTTTCCTTAGGTGAGGCTTGAAACCGTGCACATATTCCCACACTCAACATAATATCTGGTCTAGATGCAAAAAGGTAAAGTAAGGAACCGATCATAGAGCGATATACCTTTTGATCCACCGCTTTACCATTGGGATCAATGTCAAGTTGGCACTTGGTTGGCATTGGAGTAGTAGCCTGCTTGACATCACTTAGATTGAACCTCTTGAGCATGTCTTGAGTATACTTGGATTGTTTGATGAAGATCCCTTCTCTTCTTTGCTTGATCTCAAACCCAAGGAAGTACTTCAACTCTCCCATCATGGACATCTCAAAATGTGTGGTCATGAGTGCGGCGAACTCATCATTGAAAGCTTTGTTAGGAGAACCAAAGATAATATCATCAACATATAGTTGGCAGACAAACAACTCCCCTTTGACCTTCTTAGTAAAAAGAGTGGGGTCGATTTTCCCAATTTCAAACCCCCGATCTTGTAACAACTCGGTAAGATGCTCATACCATGCACGTGGGGCTTGTTTAAGGCCATAGAGTGCCTTATCGAGTTGGTACACGTGATCGGGGAGCTTAGGATCCTCAAACCCCGGGGGTTGTTTAACATACACCAACTCATTAATAGGACCATTAAGAAATGCACTTTTCACATCCATTTGTTGCAATTTAAAGTTATGATGGGAAGCATAGGCAAGCAACAAATGAATGGATTTAAGGCGAGCAACGGGGGCAAAGGTTTCACCGTAGTCGATACCCTCGACTTGGGAGTAGCCTTGAGCCACCAGACGCGCCTTGTTGCGGATGACAATGCCATGAGCATATTGCTTGTTCTTAAAGATCCACTTGGTTCCAATGACATTATGGTTCTCCTTTGGCCTTGGCACCAGACGCCACACTTTGTTGCGCTCGAAGTTATGGAGTTCTTCATGCATGGCATTAAGCCAATCAGGGTCTTCGAGCGCCTCATATACCTTCTGAGGTTCAACACAGGAGACAAAAGCTTAATGAGCACAATAGTTTGCTAATTGTCTACGAGTGCTTACCCCCCTTTTGATGCTTCCTAGAATATTCTCCATGTGATGTTCTCTGGAAGCAAGCCTGGAGGCAACTTTTGCAGCACGACGCTCCAATTGCTCTTCAAGAGATAACTAAGGAGCACTGAGTTGATCATCTTGAGCGACGTCAGGAGCTAGATCTTGATCTTGAGCTTCTTCTTGACCTTGATCTTGCTCGGAGGAAAGAACTTGGCCTTGTGCATCATTTGGTGGCTCCCCACCATCTTGTGATTGATCTTGCACTTGGCCTTGTTCGTCCGGTTGAGGGCCTTCACTTTGTTCTTTGGAAGCGTGTGGGTCTTGGGTTGGTGATGGTTCCACTTGATTAGAACATTGTCCTTCTCCGTCGGCCACAAGGGGTTCCTTAATGGGTAGGATATATCCAACGCCCATTCTTCTTATGGCTTGAGGAGGAATTTCATCACCTACATCACAAGTACCACTTTGCTCCACTTGGGAGCCGTTATTCTCATCAAACTCTACGTTACTCGTCTCCTCAATGATTCCATTGGACTTGTTGAGTACACAGTAAGCATGAGAGTTTGTAGCATAACCAACAAATATGCCCTCATGAGCTCTAGATTCAAATTTAGACAAGCGAACACCTTTCTTGAGGATGAAACACTTACACCCGAATACCAGGAAGTACTTGAGATTGGGCTTGTTACCGGTAAGTATCTCATATGGAGTCTTGTTCAAGCCTTTGCGGAGATAGAGCCGATTTGATGCATGGCAAGCAGTGTTGATGGCTTCGGCCCAAAAGTTGTATGGAGATTTGAATTCCGCCATCATGGTCCTTGCCGCATCCATCAGAGTCCGGTTCTTTCTCTCCGCTACACCGTTCTGTTGAGGGGTATAGGGAGCTGCATATTGATGTTTGATCCCCTCATCACTAAGAAACTTATCCAAGGTGTAGTTCTTGAACTCGGTGCCGTTGTCACTTCTGATCATCAAAATCTTTGCTTCATGTTGTCGTTGAGCTTCATTTGCAAAGTTGATGACGGTTTGTTGGGTCTCACTCTTCTTCTTGAAGAAGTATACCCAGGTGTATCTTGAGTAATCATCCACAATCACCAAGCAGTACTTTCTACCCCCAAGACTATCAAAAGATGGAGGCCCAAAGAGGTCCATGTGAAGGAGCTCTAGGGGTCTTTTTGAATAGATGATAGTCGTGGGAGGGCGAGCCGTCTCATGTAACTTTCCTTTAATGCAAGCCCTGCAAGCACGATCTTTGGCAAAGCTAACATTTGTTAGTCCACGGACATGGTCCCCCTTGAGAAGACTTTGCAAAGATCTCATATTGACATGGGCCAAACGGCGATGCCAAAGCCATCCCACATCAACTTTAACCATTAGGCATGTCGCAATCTTAGTGGGTTGCTTCGAGAAGTTAACCACATAAAGACCGTTCTCGACATGCCCAACATAGGCTACTTTAAGAGTCTTGCTCCACAAGAGGGCCACGGTATCAATATCAAAGAATGTAGCAAAGCCCATGAGTGCAAGTTGGCAAACAGAAAGTAAATTGTATGCAAGGGACTCAACAAGCATGACTTTCTCGATCGTGAGATCATGAGAGACAACAACCTTGCCAAGCCCCAATACCTTAGAAGATGAAGCATCACCCCATTCGACATTGGTGGCCATAGATGAACCTAGATGCACGTCCACCACCAAGTCTTTGCTTCCGGTCATATGATTTGTGGCTCCACTATCGAGCAACCATGATCCCCCACCGGAAGCAAACTCCTACAAGAGATCAATGCTTGGATTTAGGTACCCATTTGGTAATGGGTCCTTTGAGGTTAGTAACAAGGGTCTTAGGAACCCAAATGGACCATTCAATGTACTCATAAGAAGAACCAACAAATTTAGCAAACAGATGACCATCACTAGCACGACATAAAACATATGAAGGATTAAAGTCGCCGGCCATGTTTGATGGTATGGTGGAGTTTTTCTTGACACCACCACCTTTCACTGTTTTCTTCTTCTTTGATGCGCCCTCTCCTTCTTTCACAAAAGTTTGTCGGAGAGGGGGTGGTAGCTTGGTCTTGTCATTCTTCTTCTTCTTGGGCTTAGGAACAAACCCAATTCCTTCCTTTGCCACAACCTCCTTTTGATTGCTCAAAAGATTGTTGAGGTTCTTCTCACCTTGTATGCATGTCACAAGGCCTTTCTCAAGTTGTTTCTTCAACTTGGCATTTTCTTCAACAAGATGCACATGCTCACAACATGGGTTAGTAGCATTTGCATTATCAATTAATACCATGCGAGGAAAGATAGCCTTTTCCTTGGTTAGCAAAACTTGGAGTTGATCATGAGACTCCTTGAGAGAAGCATGCATACCTTTCAAGGCCTTGTGAGCCTTGTCGAGTATGACAAATTCTTCCTTGAGTTTAGCATGGTCAACCTCAAATTTTGCCTTCTCGGAATTAACCACACGAGAGACAACTAAAGCATGATCAAGATCTTTCTTTAATTTAGCATGATCATCGTTGTGTGACTCCTCAAGAGCCAAACGAAGACCACGCTCTTCCTCTAGGGCGTTAGAGAGATTCGATATCTCATCGGCATAGTCTCGACTATGTCCTTCCATTTTAGTAATGGTTTCCTCGTGAGCCTCGATCATGTCATTGGCCTCACCGATTTGTTCCAAGAGAGCAACAAAATGCTTCTTGGGATTGCCCTTGAGTTTGTTCATGAACAACTCAAATTCATTCTCTCCCTCCTTAGTTCCCTCACTCTCATCAATACAATCCGTCAATGAAGGATTATAAGTGATAGTAGTATTGATGTTTTGGGTTACCTTGTTGGTGGCCTTGGCCATGAGACACTTGGCGGTGATGTTCTCATTCGGTGAGTCGAAGAGAGATGAGTGCGGAGTAGTAGCAATAGCAATTGTGGCCATGGTGACCATCTCATCATCTTTATCATTATCATCATCCTCAACATATTCTTCTTGCGCCACCAACCCTTTAGGAGGAGTCTTCTTGTTGAAGTTGTTCTTGTTGGGATAAGACTTTGCCTTGTCCTTCCGGATAAG
Source organism: Secale cereale (assembly GCA_902687465.1). Classification (NCBI taxonomy): domain Eukaryota; kingdom Viridiplantae; phylum Streptophyta; class Magnoliopsida; order Poales; family Poaceae; genus Secale; species Secale cereale. Next base: position 647,326,343 of record LR738710.1, read on the forward strand.
CTTGCCTCCAAAGTCTTCTCTTTTCTCATATGGGCAATCCGCAACGAAGTGGCTTACATTTCCATAGTTGAAGCATGTCCTCACTCGTTGCTTGCCCTTGTTCCCACTTGAGTTGTTCCTGTTGAAGTTGGGTCTTGTGTTCTTCTTGTTGCCCCCAAAATTGCCGTGAAGCAAGAGCCATGTGCTCATGATAGGCATATTTGGTGTCCTCGGGGCTACACTCATCATCATCCTCCACCTCCTCTTCTTCCACACAAGCCTTGGCCTTCAGGGCGAGGTTAGGCTTCTTCGATCGTTGAGCTCTTATGACCGCATTGTCGGCGGTCATGTCCAAGATCCTCATGGCAACGAACTCATCCAACACTTCATTTTATGACAAGTGATGGAAGTCCGGTCTTTGACGAATGACAGAGGACATGGCCTTATGATAGGGCATCATGGCCTTGAGGAACTTGCGCTTGATCCAATTGTCATCCGTGTCCTTACTCCCATGATCTCGAAGAGAGACCACAAGAGTGGTTAATCTCCGATAAAGTTCACGAGGATCTTCTTCTTCGATCATAGCAAATTCATCGGCTTCATCTTGCACAACTTCATAGTTAGAGCGTTGAATGCTAGCGCTCCCCTTGTACATAGTGCCAACATGCTCCCAAGCTTCCTTGGCCACAGTGAAGGGTCGAAGATGTGCAATGTCTTCTGGAGGAATAGCATCTTGAAGTATGCAAAGAACGGACTCGTTGAATTGATGATCCGCAGTTTCTCTTGCAGTCATGTTGTCGGGATCACGCGGATAAAAACCTTGCTCAATGATTCTCCAAAGATTAGTAGAGCAATGATTTATATGACATTTGAAACGAAACACCCAAGTAGCAAAATCAAATTTTTTTATAAACTTGGGAGGAGGCCCAACGGAATTTAAATGCGGTGTGGGAACGGGTCCTCCATAGTGAGTAGGAGGAGCGGAGTGGGCAAAGATCCCACTCCCATTCTTAGTAACAGGGGCTTGTTCACTACTAGCTTCTCCCTTGTCGGGATTAGCCTCCGACACGTTGGTAGCGGGACGAACCACTTCCAATGATGCGGTGGATAATTTAAGCCCCTCAAGCAAATCTTTAAACATGCCTTTGACCTCGATCGCTAGTGATTCTTTCAATGTGGTCATAGCCACATTGAACTCCTCACGAGAGACCGAGGCTCCCCCATCGGACGTAGGCAAGGACGGAGTTCCACCGGAATGATCCTCCGTCTCGACTACGTTGTCACCCATACTCTTTGGACGGTAAAGTCCTTAAAAAGAGACGAGGCTCTGATACCAATTGAAAGGATCGATATGGTTGACTAGAGGGGGG
>LR738710.1:647327741-647379706 GCA_902687465.1 Secale cereale
GGGTGAATAGGCAACTAACAATTTTTAGCTTTTCTTAACCACTTTAAATTAAGCGTCAAAGTAAGTTGTCTAGATATGCAACTAAGAAGACAACTAATAGGAAGTAAAGATAACAACCTCACTAGCAAGCTATAAGAGATAAACAAGTAAAGCTTGCACAACTAAAGGAAAGAAATAACCACAAGTGGAACCGGTGAAGACGAGGGTGTGTTGCCGAAGTTCCTTCCCTTTGAGGGGAAGTACGTCTCCGTTGGAGCAGTGTGGAGGCACAATGCTCCCCAAGAAGCCTCTAGGGCCACCGTATTCTCCTCACACCCTCACACGATGCAAGGTGCCGTGATTCCACTAGTGGTGCCCTTGAAGGCGGCAACCGAACCTTTACAAACAAGGTTGGGGCTATCTCCACAACTAAATTGGAGGCTCCCAACGATACCACGAAGCTTCACCACAATGGAATATGGCTTCGAGGTGACCTCAACCGTCTAGGGTGCTCAAACACCCAAGAGTAACAAGATCCGCTAGGGATTAGTGGGGGGAATCAAATATCTCTTGGTGGAAGTGTAGATCGATGCCTTCTCAAGCAATCCCGAGCAAATCAACAAGTTTGATTGGCTAGGGAGAGAGATCGGGCGAAAATGGAGCTTGGAGCAACAATGGAGTATATGGGGAAAGAGGTAGGTCAACAAGGAGGAAGAAGAAGCCTTTATATAGTGGGGGGAACAATCCAACCGTTATCCCCCCACTCAGCCCCACAAAGAGCGGTACTACCGCTTGAGCGAGCGGTAGTACCGCTTATACAGCGGTACTACCGTTTCCCTTCAAGCGGTACTGCCGCGCCAGTGGGGCTGGGACCCAGAGCGGTACTACCGCGGTTGCAGGGCGGTACTACCGCTGGGAGCGGTACTACTGCCCCTACTACCGCTACTAGCACCGCAAAACCCGACATGAAAACGCGCTCGCGAGTCGAGGCGGTGGTAACACGGAGCAGCAGCGGTACTACCGCAGAGTGCACCAAGCGGTACTACTGCTTAGTGGGGCGGAACTACCGCTTGGGCACTCAGGCGGTACTACCGCTAGGACCCGCGGTACTACCGCTGGAGCCAGGAAAACCAGAGAAGATGGGAAAGAAGGACTCCATTGAGGCGGGAAGGTATGGTGGGTGCGATAAGAAAGTGTACGTGTTGATTCCACCCAAACCTTACCAAAGCGGATCCCCTCTTAATAGTACGGCTTTCCTATTACTCAGATCCACTGAAAAATAAGTAAAACGGAAACGCCGTCTTCCATAGATTCCGAGGGGCATCTAATCGTCTTGTGCCTAGGTGAGATATATCTAAAAGAGCTTAGAACACATGATTAGTCCGCAAACGCATTGTCATCAATCACCAAAACACCATCGGGCTAAATATGCCCTTACAGTCTCCCCCTTTTTGCTGGATTGATGACAAAACGGGATTTGCACAAAAGGAAAAATGACATAAAATAAATGCAAAAACCACACCCCTAAAATATAGACGCCCCCCCCCTAGATGTGTGCTATCTAGATAAGTGCTTTGGACTGCACGACACACATACTAGGATCAACACTCCCCCTATATTTTAGAGACCAACAACCTAAGCAAGATATATGAGAGCATAGTAAATAGTAAGATAATCATGCACGCTAGAGAGTACTAGGTACATTAATAAGATAGGGTAAGGTAGCATATGTCTCACACCATATGACGGGAACTTAGGTCTCACGAAAACCAACCAAAGCACAAGAAAAGAAAGCACAAACGACAGAAACACAGACAACGACACAAATCCCTAAATTCTCTCCCCCTTTGGCATTGAGACACCAAAAGGGCAGAGAGCGAAGGTACGGCTCGAGGTGAGAGCAAGAGAATGTCTCAAACATCAGATCTCAGCTGGGTCATGTGCTTCGTCGTCGTCGACCTGAAACTGCTCGGCGTCGGAATTTGTCCACGGGCAGTGCTGCTGGATCCACTCTTCCTCCTCGGTTACCTGATCCTCAGAGCCACTGACCACAGTCGCACCCAACTGACGCATGAGCTCCTTGTGATGTCCCCTGACCTTCTTCTCTGCCACATGAGTCATGTACTGACCATGACACTCCATGCAAAACAACTTCTTCATCTTCTGCTTGAGCTTCTTTGCCCACGAGGGCTCTGCACCATATGGCTCATAGTCATCATCACCATCTGCTTCAGCCTCAGCCTCCTCAGTCTCCATAGCAGTAGCGGAGGATGAACCTCCAGACTTGGGAGCATGAGTGCCCCAGCTGTCCTTCCTCCTCAGACGCTTGATCTCATGAGACACCAACTCTTCAGTTTCCAGCAACACGTTGGGATAGACATGATCCCAAGCCTTCTCAATCAGCAGCATGATGAAAGGTCCATAGATCAGGCACTTGCGTTCAGAAATAGCAGACGAGAGCTCAGACCACATCACATGTGAAATATCCAGGGTCTCACCAGTGTTCCTCTCTAACTGATGTTGGCAAAAGAGAAGCATGTCCACAAGATAAGTGAACCATATCATGATTCCTAACCCGAGGGAAGAGAGTTTCACGGAAGATGCGGTGAAGGATATCCAGATAGGCAGACAACTCATAGGTTACCTTGTTAGTCTCAGGGTGGACCTTCATAGTGCTGTAGGGCCAGAGAGATTGCTTGTGAGTGGAGGTAGTGTTCTGATGAGGACAAAAGCCAACCGGAGTCTTAAGCCCCTGGTCTTCCACCCCAAGTAACTCCATGAAAGCCTTCCACTTGACAGACAACAATTTGCCATTGGTCATCCATGTCAGAGTTCTGTCCTCATCCGTTCCTAGATGGACAGTGGCATAGAATTGAGCCACAAGATCTGCATCAAAGTCCTTGTTGAACTCAATGATCTGAAGAATGTTAAGTTGAGTGCACATCTGAAGAGCATCGCCAAAATACACAGGATCCTTCTCTAGGTATTCCGTGTCGATGGAGCGAACACTGACAAAGAGATTCTTCTTAGCCTTGAGCACATCAAAGTAGACGGCAAACTGAAAGCGGTTCCAGAACGGATGGTTGACCAAATTGGGTTCTTGATCAACCTCATAGGGATTGCGACGACGCCTTGCCCAGAACTCCTTGTCACTCATTTGGGTCACAGTTTTTCCCTTTGGCTTTGCCATGGACTTCTTCTTCTGTTGAGGTGGAGGTGGAGCACTTGAGGAACCAACAGTAGACTCAGATGTGCGGTAGCGCTTCGAGGTTGCACGATTGGCATTGATACGGCGAGCCTGATGCTCAGGATGTTCATCACCTGGAACCAAACACAAAAACAGGCGAACCAACCAAAAGGAACGAGCATAAGCCAACGAACACAACAAAAGAGATCAAAGAATGAAGAAATATGCATGAATTTGGCAAACCGCGGTAGTACCGTGATCTGTTAAGCGGTAGTACCGCTCCAAGGGAGCGGTAGTACCGCTCGAGGTGGGGAAACAGCCTTTTCCTACTACCGTGGTCAGATCCGGTGCTACCGGCCTGTCAAATTCAAAAATATTTCTACCATACTCTAATCTAGATAGTCCAGTTGCTTTCTCCATCCTACTCAAGCCTAGATGTAGCCAAAAATCTAAAGATGCCAACACTATTGCCCCTAAAACACAAGATCTGAAAAAGAGACAAGAGGAGAAGAGGAACGGGGGCAATACCGGCATCCATGGCAAGAGGACTAGGTGGGGATCGACTCCACCAAAGGAAAAGGAGAGGAACACCCCGGAGGAGGAGATCCGCCAGAGCCCTCCCGCGGCGATGAACTGCCGGAGAGAGAGAGAGAGGAACGAGGGGGCGAGTGAATGGGTATGGGGGAGAGAAACCTCCCCCTGCCCCGATATAACCCCCACGTACCGCCCCACAGCGGTAGTACCGCGCTGGTGGGCGGTTGTACCGCTTATAAGCGGTAGTACCGCACACCACCAGCGGTAGTACCGCCCAGCAAGCCACGGCAACTAAAAGTTCAAGGCTTAGCTAAAAAAGAAACACACAAGCAGGAAAAAGAAAAAGAAAAACACCACACACACACCCACAAGCAAGAGACAAGAAACCCCTCTACAAGAGAGGGCGGTGACCGAAGTCACCTATGTTTGAGTCTAGAGGTATGGCGCCGCGAAGATTTTAACCTTGGGCCCATGACCAAAACTCGTCCTTGAAGCACCAGTACCATCAAAGATGGTTAATGAAAGACTTGATCAATTTATGCATAATGGGGGGAGAGAGAGTTCATTGAGAGAACAATGCTCCCCCTATGTCCATGCCTACATCTAGATTAGACACTATGAAGAGTATGGTGGGGTGTGCACGTGCTCAAGTCACATTGCTCAAATCAATGATATTTAGCTCATGCCTTAACTCGTGAAATCTTGCTTCATCTAATGGCTTTGTGAAGATATCTGCAAGGTTATCATGAGTGTTGACATAGTGAAGCTCGATTTCTCCTTGCCGTATATGATCCCGGATGAAGTGATACCGAATCTCTATATGCTTCGTCTTGAAGTGTTGCACCGGGTTGAGAGAAATCTTGATGGCACTTTCATTGTCACACCAAAGAGGCACTTTGTCACAAGTGACACCGTAATCCTTTAAAGTTTGCCTCATCCATAAGAGTTGAGCACAGTAACCGCCAGCAGCCACATACTCGGCTTCAGTAGATGAGAGAGACACACAACTTTGCTTTTTGGAAGACCAACTAACAAGAGAGCAATCAAGAAATTGGCACCCTCAAGAAGTGGACTTCCTATCCACTTTGTCTCCCGCCCAATCCGAATCAGAGAAACCTACAAGGTTGAAGTTTGCTCCTCTTGGGTACCATAAGCCAAAGTTTGGGGTATGAGCCAAATATCGAAAGATTCGCTTGACAGCCACAAAGTGACTTTCCTTAGGTGAGGCTTGAAACCGTGCACATATTCCCACACTCAACATAATATCTGGTCTAGATGCACAAAGGTAAAGCAAGGAACCGATCATAGAGCGATATACCTTTTGATCCACCGCTTTACCATTGGGATCAATGTCAAGTTAGCACTTGGTTGGCATTGGAGTAGTAGCCTTCTTGACATCACTTAGATTGAACCTCTTGAGCATGTCTTGAGTATACTTGGATTGTTTGATGAAGATCCCTTCTCTTCTTTGCTTGATCTCAAACCCAAGGAAGTACTTCAACTCTCCCATCATGACATCTCAAAATGTGTGGTCATGAGTGCGGCGAACTCATCATTGAAAGCTTTGTTAGGAGAACCAAAGATAATATCATCAACATATAGTTGGCAGACAAACAACTCCCCTTTGAACTTCTTATAAAAAGAGTGGGGTCGATTTTCCCAATTTCAAACCCCCTATCTTGTACCAACTTGGTAAGATGCTCATACCATGCACGTGGGGCTTGTTTAAGGCCATAGAGTGCCTTATCGAGTTGTTACACGTGATTGGGGAGCTTAGGATCCTCAAACCCCGGGGGTTGTTTAACATACACCAACTCATTAATAGGACCATTAAGAAATGCACTTTTCACATCCATTTGTTGCAATTTAAAGTTATGATGGGAAGCATAGGCAAGCAACAAACGAATGGATTCAAGGCGAGCAACGGGGGCAAAGGTTTCATCGTAGTCGATACCCTCGACTTGGGAGTAGCCTTGAGCCACCAGACGCGCCTTGTTGCGGATGACAATGCCATGAGCATATTGCTTGTTCTTAAAGATCCACTTGGTTCCAATGACATTATGGTTCTCCTTTGGCCTTGGCACCAGACGCCACACTTTGTTGCGCTCGAAGTTATGTAGTTCTTCATGCATGGCGTTAAGCCAATCAGGGTCTTCGAGCGCCTCATATACCTTCTGAGGTTCAACACAGGAGAAAAAAGCTTGATGAGCACAATAGTTTGCTAATTGTCTACGAGTGCTTACCCCCCTTTTGATGCTTCCTAGAATATTCTCCATGTGATGTTCTCTGGAAGCAAGCCTGGAGCCAACTTTTGCAGCACGACGCTCCAATTGCTCTTCAAGAGATAACTGAGGAGCACTGAGTTGATTATCTTGAGCGACGTGAGGAGCTAGATCTTGATCTTGAGATTCCTCTTGACCTTGATCTTGCTCGGAGGAAAGAACTTGGCCTTGTGCATCATTTGGTGTCTCCCCACCATCTTGTGATTGATCTTGCACTTGGCCTTGTTCGCCCGGTTGAGGGCCTTCACTTTGTTCTTCGGAAGCGTGTGGGTCTTGGGTTGGTGATGGTTCACCTTGAGTAGAACATTGTCCTTCTCCGTCGGCCACAAGGGGTTCCTCAATGGGTAGGATATATCCTAAGCCCATTCTTCTTATGGCTTGAGGAGGAATTTCATCACCTACATCACAAGTACCACTTTGCTCCCCTTTGCTTATCGTTATTCTCATCAAACTCTACGTTACTCGTCTCCTCAATGAGTCCATTGGACTTGTTGAGGACACGGTAAGCATGAGAGTTTGTAGCATAACCAACAAATATGCCCTCATGAGCTCTAGATTCAAATTTAGACAAGCGAACACCTTTCTTGAGGATGAAACACTTACACCCGAACACGAAGACAATTGAAAGGATCGATATGGTTGACTAGAGGGGGGGGGGTGAATAGGCAACTAACAATTTTTAGCTTTTCTTAACCACTTTAAATTAAGCGTCAAAGTAAGTTGTCTAGATATGCAACTAAGAAGACAACTAATAGGAAGTAAAGATAACAACCTCACTAGCATGCTATAAGAGATAAACAAGTAAAGCTTGCACAAGTAAAGGAAAGAAATAACCACAAGTGGAACCGGTGAAGACGAGGGTGTGTTGCCGAAGTTCCTTCCCTTTGAGGGGAAGTATGTCTCCGTTGGAGCGGTGTGGAGGCACAATGGTCCCCAAAAAGCCTCTAGGGCCACCATATTCTCCTCACGCCCTCACACGATGCAAGGTGCCGTGATTCCACAAGTGGTGCCCTTAAAGGCGACAACCGAAACTTTACAAACAAGGTTGGGGCTATCTCCACAACTAAATTGGAGGCTCCCAATGATACCACGAAGCTTCACCACAATGGAATATGGCTTCGAGGTGACCTCAACCGTCTAGGGTGCTCAAACACCTAAGAGTAACAAGATCCGCTAGGGATTAGTGGGGGGAATCAAATATCTCCTGGTGGAAGTGTAGATTGATGCCTTCTCAAGCAATCCCGAGCAAATCAACAAGTTTGATTGGCTAGGGAGTGAGATCGGGAAAAAATGGAGCTTGGTGCAACAATGGAGTATATGGGGAAAGAGGTAGGTCAACAAGGAGGAAGAAGAAGCCTTTATATAGTGGGGGGAACAATCCAACCGTTATCCCCCCACTCAGCCCCGCAGAGAGCGGTACTACCGCTTGAGCGAGCGGTACTACCGCTTATACAGCGGTACTACCATTTCCCTTCAAGCGGTACTGCCGCGCCAGGGGGGCTGGGACCCAGAGCGGTACTACCGCAGTTGCAGGGCGGTACTACCGCTGGGAGCGGTACTACCGCCCCTACTACCGCTCCTAGCACCGCAAAACCCGACACGAAAACGCGCTCGCGAGTCGAGGCGGTGGTAACACGGAGCAGCAGCGGTACTACCGCAGAGTGCACCAAGCGGTACTACCGCTTAGTGGGGGCGGTACTACCGCTTGGGCACTCAGGCGGTACTACCGCTAGAGCCAGGAAAACCAGAGAAGATGGGAAAGGACTCCATTGAGGCGGGAAGGTATGGTGGGTGCGATAAGAAAGTGTATGTGTTGATTCCACCCAAACCTTACCAAAGCGGATCCCCTCTTAATAGTACGGCTTTCCTATTACTCAGATCCACAGAAAAATAAGCAAAAATGAAACGCTGTCTTCCATAGATTCCGAGGGGCATCTAATCGTCTTGTGCCTAGGTGAGATATATCTGAAAGAGCTTAGAACACATGATTAGTCCGCAAATGCGTTGTCATCAATCACCAAAACACCATCGGGCTAAATATGCCCTTACAACAAAGCCCCACAAGACAACTTGATTTCGGCCACAATGGAACCTACGATCGAGCGGTCCAGGTTAGAAGAATTAAGTCTTTGAACCACTGAGAGGCAATAAGTTTGGAAGATCACATTATCAAAGTTCTCCTCCCTGACCAACCTAGCCACACGACAAAGGGCAAGGGCCTTCGCCACCTCCGGGGAAGAAACACCCGTCAGAGGTTCAGAAGCATCAGCCACACATAGGCCCGTGTGGTCCAGAATGACCACGCCTGCTGCGGCCAAACCACTGGACGGACAAACGGTTGCATCGGAAGACACCAGCAACATACCTTGCGGCGGCGGAGATCATGTAGAGCTAGAAGTAGGAGCCACACACCTTATTGCAGAGTCTGTTTTGAAGTGATGCTGGAAAATCATGTCAATATAAGCACGCACCCTCGATGTCGTACGCTTTGGAGGAGGAGCATCACGTTCATTCCACGCAGCATTCCGAGCTTCCCAGATGTGCCAAAAGGTGACCGTCATGATGGAGGCATCATGGTTAGAGGCACGGGACATAAAGTTGAACAACCATTGCTTTGGAGACGCGAAAGAAGAACGAAGCAGCTTGATTCCAAAAGCATGCTTGATCTCATCCCAGATAGCTCTAGCATCGGAACAGAAGAGCATCGTGTGTCCGATACTTTCCCGGCGTCCGCAGAAGAAGCAGTCCGTCCTCGTCGGGACGTGGTGTCGGCGAAGTTGCTCGCCTGAGGGAAGGCAATCATGAGCAAACCTCCACAGAACCACCTTCATCTTATTCGGAACCTTGACCATTGGATGTTGTGCTTGGTAGTGTCAAGTCATTGAAAGCATGCACACTCCACATGTCTTATTGGTTGATATGTCAAAAGAACAAGAAACAAGGTGGGAGTGTGACGCCCTCAATTTGACCGTACACTAATCATGCACGCAAATGTGTACGGCCAAGATCAGGGACTCACTGGAAGATATCACAACACAACCCTAGACAAAAACTAAAATAATACAAGCTTTATATTACAAGCCAGGGGCCTCGAGGGCTCGAAGACATAAGCTCGAATACACAAGAGTCAGCGGAAGCAACAATATCTGAGTACAGACATAAGTTAAACAAGTTTGCCTTAAGAAGGCTAGCACAAATGTAGCAACGATCGAAAAGGCAAGGCCTCTTGCCTGGGACCTCCTAACTACTCCACAAAGCCGAACTCCACGTAGCAACATTCTCGAGATCCTCTGGCTCCTGGACTCCATTATCTGGTTGCGTCATCCGATAACAGAGGAAAAAGGGGGAAAGGGGGGAGCAAAGAAACCGTGAGTATGATACGTCTCCAACGTATCTATATATTTTTATCATATTATCATTCTTGGATGTTTTACAATCATTTTATAGTCATTTTATATCATTTTTGGTACTGACCTATTGACATAGTGCCAAGTGCTAGTTGTTGTTTTCTGCATGTTTTTTACATCGCAAGAAATACAAATCAAACGGAGCCCAAACACCGCAAAACTTTTTGGAGAATTTTATGGGCCAGAAGACACTTGATGGGCCAAGGCAGCACCTAGGGGGTGCCCCGAGGAGGGCACAACCCACCAGGGCATGCCAGCCCCCCGGCGCGCCCAGGTGGGTTGTGACCACGTCGGTGGTCTCCCGCACCACCTCTTTGCTCTATAAATACCACAATATTCAAGAAACCCTAGGGGAGTCGACGAAATATTCATCTAGCCATCGCACAGTCCAGAACAACCAGATCCAATCTAGACACCATCTCGGATTGGGTTCACCACCTCCATTGGTGCCTCTCCGATAATGCGTGAGTAGTTCTTTGTAGACCTACGGGTCCGTAGTTAGTAGCTAGATGGCTTCCTCTCTCTCTTTTGGTACTCAACACAATGGTCTATTGGAGATCCATTTGACGTAACTCTTTTTGCGGTGTGTTTGTTGGGATCCGATGAACTTTGAGTTTATGATCAGATCTATCTTTTTATATCCATGAATATTATTTGAGTTCCTTTGATCTCTTATATGCATGATCTCTTATAGCCTCGTATTTCTTCTCCGATATTTGGGTTTTGTCTGGCCAACTTGATCTATTTATCTTGCAATGGGAAGAGGTGCCCGCTACTTCTCGAGCTTGCGTTGTATTCCCTCGATGAGGAAAGGGTGATGCAACACAGTAGCGTAAGTATTTCCCTCAGTTTTTCAGAACCAAGGTATCAATCCAGTAGGAGACCACGCGCGAGTCCCTCGCACCTGCACAAACAAATAAGAACCTCGCAGCCAACGCGATAAGGGGTTGTCAATCCCTTCACGGTCACTTAAGAGAGTGAGATCTGATAGATATGATAGGATAATATTTTTTGGTATTTTTGGTATAAGAACAAAAAGTAAACAAAGCAAATAAGCAACGGCAACATAAATTGAAGGGAAAGTAATATGATAAAGATAGACCCGGGGGCATAGGTTTCACTAGTGGCTTCTCTCACGATAGCAGAATTCTACGATGGGTGAACAAATTATTGTCGAGCAATTAATAGAAAAGCGCATAGTTATGAGGATATCTAGGCATGATCATTGTATATAGGCATCACGTCCGTGATAAGTAGACCGAAACGATTATGCATCTACTACTATTACTCCACACATTGACCGCTATCCAGCATGCATCTAGAGTATTAAGTTCATAAGAACAGAGTAACGCCTTAAGCAAGATGACATGAAGTAGAGGGATAAACTCAAGCAATATGATATAAACCCCATCTTTTTATCCTCGATGGCAACAATACTATACGTGCCTTGCTGCCCCTACTGTCACTGGGAAAGGACACAGCAAGGTTGAACCCAAAGCCAAGCACTTCTCCAACGCTGGCTCCAGTCGGGAGAGAAAAAGATTAGATGGCGCCCCTCTCCTCTCCTCTCCTCCTCCACCTACTACACGTACCTCGCCATGGATCTAGCCTTTGATCCTCACCATGGAAGGCCTTCTACACTGGGATTTCAACCCTGGCCTTGCGGTGGCCGATCAGGTACATCGTCGGTTTGGAGAAATGGTGCATTTTTCTCCATCACGTCCCACCAAGGAATTTTTCTTGGTGGTTTCTTTCTCTTCGGCATCTTTCCCTCTATCCGAGGAATCGATGGGTGTGGCTCTCCAATGCTGCATCGGGGGTCATCACAAAGGGTTTAAGGTCTCTCGGATCAATGAGAGGTCTTTCCGATTCTCTGTGGCTGGTAATAAAGTTGGTCATTTTATTCACGACCTTAAGGAACGTATTTGGCCGGATTTCATCTGTCACTTCCACTTGTTCAATGGCCGTTTCAATGGGTTTAAGCATTTTGATTCTCAATGGCATGCTGACGAAAGGATGGAAACTATTGCTAGTCGCAGCCTCGTGGCAATTCGTGTTGACACAACTGCTCTCATGCGGTATAAGGGATCTGATCTGAATTCTACCAAAGAATTAAGCAAATTCGGCCTCGTTCCTCTTGCATCCATGAATTTCAATGACATCCATGGCCATGAAGCTTCAAGTTCATCCACACCCCCGGCTCCGCGCCCCCCCGACAGATTGCACGCCGATCATGCAGCCGTCATCAGGACATAATCAATGCCTAATTGATCCGTAGGAGCATTCATCGGGACATAATCAATGCCTAATTGATCCGGAGGAGCATTTATTGCTGATTGGGCAATTTTGGTTTCCCTGTGCCACCACTTATCCTCGCTTGCCACAGTGTTTCCTCTCCTCGGCGTTCGAATACGCGCCTCAGCATACATCTTGGCCGCCGGTGCTGTTCAATGCTCACATAGCATATTTATCGCGGGCAGGATATGACAATAATGAACTTGTCAATCTCATCAATTGCTGGGGCGTTCTTTGTGCCAAATGCTTACAATGGGAACATCATAAACAAGGCTGCCATGCACGAATTATCTGCCTTAACTGCTCTGCTCCCTGTCACAAAAGTTTTAATTGCCCTGCTCGACACATATCTTTTGATCGAGGAAACTCTTTTAAGACAGTTGCCATTACTAATGCAGCCAAATCGAGTCACCCCGGGCATCAAATCAATCCCTCCCTACTGGCCCAACCTTGCCCTCCCAAGGTACCAAGGAGCCAGCCTCCCCCCACTGTCCGATGCATAACGTGTGGTAACTACCGACACCTGGAGCCCCATTGTTGGCGGCGACAGTGGGCGCAGCGGTGGCAGTGGAAGCCAAAAACCAACTCCACCTCCCTTGACGCCTCACATTCGCCCTCCCCGTCCACCTCGCTTCCCAATGTTGCAGAGCACTCTGTGCTAGCTACACCACCACCAAAAACCCCCACCACCGCCGCTCCCCACTCCACCATCTCCGCTGTCTGCCCCATCGCCCTCGCCTCTACCATGGCCAACTATCCGGTGAATCTAATCCCGTTCCTCCCTGCAGGATGGTCCATCGAGCCGGGGCCAGCGGATAGGAAGGTATGGGCCGATATGGCGGTCAATCCAATCCCTCCGCTCAACAACAGCTTCCTCGCCATCACCGAAGCTAGCCGTTTTGTTCCTCTACATCTCCGGGAGGGGCTTCGTAACACCATTGAAGGTCTACTGCACGAGTCTGGGCTACACACTACGAATTCATCAACCATCCGCTCGGTATTGGTATGTATGCATTTGCCAACTCTTTCATCCGAGACACCGCAGTCAACACCACCTTTCAGTTAGACGATGAAGATCTAGTAGTCTCTTTCGTGCGCCATAATGCTGCTCTGAATATGCGCAATACTACCTATTATCCTGAAGTTTGGCTGATGTATATTGGGTTTCCGGATGATTATCAGACTGATTTTTATCTTTGGCGCTCAGTTGATGACTATGGTAGATTAGTCTCCTGGAACAACGCAAATTTGGATCGCAGTGTGGTGCTCATCAAGGTTCGGGTTATTCACATGCGTCTGATTCCTAAGAGCATTGTTGTTCGTCAGCTCGGTGGAGACAGAGCCTGCTGGACTGCGGCACTTTATATTTTGAGGGGTGCTGACTGGAATGCACACGATCCTGAAGTTCCTGTTGCAGGTGAAGAACCCCCCTGGCAAATGGCATTCCTCACCCTATGTTTGGAGATGCACTGACTGCAGAACAACTCTATGAACAACAACTTCAGAACTGGCCTATTCAAAATGGAATTGGCAATGATCAGGCTCCTCATAACGCCCCTCAGCAGGATGGACCTCAAAATGACCAATGGGATCCCTGGCCTCAGCCCCCTGCTCCTCAAATGCCCGCTGCTCTGGTGAATTTTTAGGCTTGGCTTGCGGCACAAGGCCTCCAGGTTCAAGATGGAATCCTCCCTGAGGACAACTTGTCTGACAGTCTGAACTATGCCTGGCTAGAATCTAGCTCAAATGCAAGCTCTCAGGGTTCTTCTTCTATGTCTGTCATGCAGACCAACACTCTGTTTGTGGATCCACATATCCCTCAAAATATCATCAATGTGGACGTTGCCATCGCTGCTGGCTCTCTGCAGGTCAGCAACTGTGGAGGGAAATGAGCTCACTACAGTGTTAGCTTCGGATCTGATCCCTCGAAGTGTCTTCACTGAATACTTATCGAGGTCTGTACTGTCTGTTGTTGCTGCTTATGGACCTCGGAGCGCTGGATATGCACTCCCTCCTTTGGATCTGCAGGTACCTCCACCCAGGTCCTTTCTGCAGGTGGCTGCTGATGATGTTAGTCACCTTTCTGCTGGTGTACGGTACCCTGCAACTAGTTCTTCGGTTCAGATCAATGACATCACACCTACTCAGGATGACTCTGTCATGCCTCATGCGCTGCCCGATAATTATTCTGAAGCCAATCACGTGACGCCTGACAACAATGTTTGCACCTTGGCTGCTGGCCCTGTTGCTGTTGAGGTTGGTCCTCCTTTGGCGCCAACTGTGGATTTGAATGATGGGCTTGCTCTTGTTTTGCTGCAGCCCATGGAGGGCGAGCCGGAGTTGGGCTTGGCCCACGCGCTCGTTGATATCCCTGGGCCGTCCACTGCTCGACCTCGCCGCTCCAAGTGCAAGGCGCCACTGGTGACCACGGAAGTTAGACGCAGCACCAGATCCACAAGGTTTGATGGATTCAGAGTGCCACAAATTACTGATGGACGCACCACCTCTTCCAAAGTTAAGCCCAGAGTAAGTCCTTCTGTTGCTGCTGGCCCTTCTGAGTCTGCTGATCTGCCACCTCCATCAACCCCTCTTCGCGTCATGCAAGACATCGGCATCAACCGTTGTGCCGTCCCTCCACAGGAGCTTACTGATGCTGTGCTGCTAGCTTCGAACGCTGAGGTCCCCACCAGTGCCATTGTGGAGGAGGATCCCTCTTCATCCGCCTGATCGCTGCGCTCCCCCATGACGCGTAGCTGGAATGTCCTGTGTTGGAACATTCGGGGTTTAAATTCAGAAAAGAAACTTCTCGCGCTTTCTAATGCGATTGCAGTTAGTGGGTGTGCTATCGTTTGCTTGCAAGAAACTAAAAAACATGTTATTGATCTTGCTTTTGTTAAAACTTGTTCCCCTAAGCGATTTGATCGGTTTGCGTATATTCCCTCTCATGGTGCTTCGGGTGGCATTCTTACTGTTTGGAACAGCTCCCTGTTTACTGGCTCCGTTATCGTCCAGGAGAATTTTTTTCTCGGTATTCAGTTTACTAGCACACTCTCTGCTCAAGCCTGGACACTTTTTAATATTTATGGCCCTTGTTCTGGCCCTGCTCGGGACACATTCATGCAGTGGGTTTATGATAGAGACATCCACACATATGATGACTGCCTCTTCCTAGGTGATTTCAATTACATTAGTAGCCCTCAGAATCGCAACAAACCTGGTGGCGATGCTAATGACATGTCA
Organism: Secale cereale; assembly: GCA_902687465.1. Classification (NCBI taxonomy): domain Eukaryota; kingdom Viridiplantae; phylum Streptophyta; class Magnoliopsida; order Poales; family Poaceae; genus Secale; species Secale cereale. Next base: position 647,342,666 of record LR738710.1, read on the forward strand.
ACTTTCAATGATATCATCCAAAAGCATAATCTTATTGAACTACCCATTAAGGGTAGGTTATTCACGTGGAGTAATATGCAGCAGGACCCTCTCCTCGAACAATTGGATTGGTTCTTCACATCACTTCATTGGACGAATGTGTACCCCAACACACTGGTTAAACCTCTTTGCAAATCCACGCCTGATCACACACCCTGTGTTGTATCTATTGAGACTAAAATCCCACGTGCCAAAATCTTTCGTTTTGAATCCTATTGGCTTCTGCATCCTGGATTCATGGAAGTGGTTAAGAATGTTTGGGATCGTCCTGTCCGCTCTGATAATGCTGCCACGATCTTATGTCGCAAGTTCAAACTCCTGAGGCAGGAGTTAAAAGCTTGGAGTAAAAAAATCTCCCGCCTCTCAATTGCTATTGAAAATACCAATAAAGTGCTTTCGGATTTGGATGCCCTTAAAAACCTTCGCTCTCTCACCCTCCCCGAGGGAAACTTTTAAAAAATTATCAAGAACCACCTACTACGCCTATTGGAATATCAAAAGCAATATTGGAAGGAAAGATGCACCATTCGCTGGGTCAAATTTGGTGACGAGAATTCACAGTTCTTCCAGGCAGTAGCTACGGAGAGATACCATAAGAACAACATTGCCATTTTGCAAACTGACGAGGGCCTTATAGTGGAAGATCACACGGGTAAGGAGGCCCTCCTCTTTCATGCTTACACTACAAGACTAGGTACCTCAAATCCAATGCAGATGCAATTTGATCTTCCGTCTTTGATAAGGCCAACCAAAAATCTGGATCATCTCACACTACCCTTCACACATGACGAAGTTGACTCAGTGGTTAAGGAGATGCCAGGGGATAGGGCACCTGGCCCAAATGGTTTTAGTGGAATGTTCCTCAAAGCATGCTGGCCGATCATTAAAAACGACTTCTACAACCTATGCAATCAATTCCATGCAGGCAAGCTAGACCTACAAAGCATGAACGATGGACTAATCACTCTCATCCCAAAAAAAATGGGTCCCCATCAACTGTCAATGACTATCGTCCGATCACACTTCTCAATTGTTGCCTCCAGCTCATCACCAAGCTGCTGGCCAACCGCTTCCAAAAAGTCATTCTGAAGATTATTCATCGCAACCAATATGGTTTCATCCGGGGACGATCTATACAAGACTACCTAGCCTGGACTTTCTAATATATCCACCAATGTCAAGCTTCAAAACATCCGATCGTGTTGCTCAAATTGTATTTTGCCAAAGCCTTCGATACAATTGAGCATGACCCAATGATCAACATCATGAATCATATGGGGTTTAATGATAAATGGCTCTCATGGATCAAATCCATATTCTCCTCAGGAAGATCCTCTATTCTGCTTAATGGAGTGTCGGGCGGGCAATTTCAATGCCGCGAGGAGTTCGCCAGGGTGACCCTCTCTCACCCCTCATCTTCATCCTCACAGCTGACTTACTGCAGTCTTCCATCAATGAGGCATTTAGAAATGGCCTAATCCAGCTCCCTTTCCCGAGTAACGGCCTAATGGACTACCCGATTGTACAATACGCCGACGACACAATTATGCTTATCCCGGCCTGTCCCCGACAAGCTCATACTATCAAAAACATCCTCACCAGATATGCCCAATCGATTGGACTCAAGATCAACTTTAATAAATCAACGCTCATTCCCATCAACTTGGACCAGGAGTTTACCGTACAAATTGCCTCGATCTTCGAATGCCCGGTGGGCACTATGCCCTTCACTTACCTAGGTCTTCCTTTGGGCACGTCTCGACCCACTATTCAAGACTTCATGCCTCTGGTCTGCTCCATTGAGAGAAATCTGTCCCCCACACTCTCCCATATGTCGCATGCTGGGAAATTGACCCTGCTCAATTCGACAGTCACATCATTACTCATCTATGCGATGTGCACCCTCCACTTTCCACCTAAGCTTATTGACATGCTTGATAAAATCAGAAGGAGATGCTTGTGGATCAAGAAAACTAAGCAAGGTGATAAATGTAACCCTCTTGCTGCCTGGGATATGGTGTGTAAACCTAAAAGCAAAGGTGGCCTTGGAGTCCTCAACTTACGTGTCCAGAATGAAGCTTTGCTCCTCAAATTTCTACACAAATTCTACAATAAGATGGACATCCCCTGGGTCCAGTTAACTTGGGATTCATACTACCAGGGGAAGATACCTCACGCTACTGACCCAGCTGGATCCTTCTGGTGGCGCGATATCCTCAAACTCTCTCCCAAGTTTAGGGGAGTCTCAAGCATTAACATTGTTTGTGGCACTACTACCTTACTTTGGAAAGATCTCTGGGGGGACCAGATCCTGTACGACTCACACCCCCGTGCTTTCTCTCATTCTTTGAACAAAGACGTCTCGGTCAAGGATTTCTTGGGGATCATGTCTTTGCATGAAGCGTTTCACCTTCCGGTGTCGCCCCAAGCACTTGACGAGATCAGACAAATGCAAGCGACTGCTGCTGAACTTCTACCATCAACTGCAACCTCAGATGTGTGGCACTACGTCTGGGGCAAAACAATCTTCAAGTCAATGGATTACTACCGTTTCTTCTTCAAAGACCTCCATTCCCACCAAGTCTTCGACTGGTTCTGGAAATCAAAATGCACGATGAAGCTTAAGGTGTTTGCGTGGCTATTGTTCCATGATCGACTTACACGCGCAACATGCTAAAAAGAAGACATTACAACATCGAGGATGATCAAAACTGCTTGCTCTGCGATCAAAGCATTGAAGAAACCATTGAACACATGGTTTTCACCTGTGTTTTCAGCAAGCGGTGCTGGGATAAACTTGACATGCACTGGGATCCTTTCCCTGGCAGGCTACAAGCTATTCAAGACCAGAAGAACAATCACCTGTCGCCTTTGTTCATGGAGAAATTCACTGTGGCTGCTTGGAGCATCTGGAAGGAAAGGAACAATCATCATTTCACAGCTATACTGCCATCCTTTCAGTCTTGGCTTGAGAGATTTAAGAGAGACTTTGGGCTCCTACAACACATGGTCAAAGAGGCACATAAGCCTCTAGTTCTTAATTTTGTAATCTCTCTTTGATACAAACTTCTTTCTTTTAGACTTTCCCCCCTTTTCCACAAAGTGGCAGGGAACCGCCACATGTAAATATCCCTCTGTACAGTTCCACAATTTCTTGTTTAATATATTAACACAATAGGAGTCTTTCCTACTATTCACGGTCAAAAAAAACCCACCAATAATTCCAAGAGACTTGCAAGGATATTATAATCATACATAAAAGATTACAGAAAAGAACCAATATTGTTCATAGATAATCTAACCCACAATTCATCGGATCTCGACAAACACACCGCAAAAAGATTACATCGAATAGATCACATCGAAGATCGAGGAGAACTTTGTATTGAGATCCAAAGAGACAGAAGAAGCCATCTAGCTAATAACTATGGACCCGAAGGTCTGTGGTAAACTACTCACAACTCATCAGAGGGGCTATGGTGTTAATGTAGAAGCCCTCCGTGATCGATGCCCCCTCCAGCGGAGCTCCGGAACAGGCTCCAAGATGGGATCTCACGGGAACAGAAGGTTACGGCGGCGGAATTAGGGTTTCTTCGTGCTCCTCGAGGTTTTCAGGGTATATATAGGAGGAAAAAGTACATCGGTGGAGCAACATGGGGCCCACGAGGGTGGGGGGCGCGCCTGCCCCCTGGGCGCACCCTGCCCCCTCGTGGGCACCTCGTTTCTTCTCTAACATTGTACTCCAAGTCTCTCGTGAAGATATCTTTCCAAAAATAACTCTCCCGAAGGTTTCATTCCGTTTGGACTCCGTTTAATATTTCTTTTCTGCGAAACACAGAAATATGCAAAAAAAAAACAGCAATTTGCACTGGGCCTTGGGTTAGTAGGTTAGTCCCAAAAATAATATAAAAGTGTATAATAAGGCCATTAAACATCCAAAACAGAATATATAATAGCATGGAACAATCAAAAATTATAGATACGTTGGAGACGTATCAAACATCCCCAAGCTTAATTCCTGCTCGTCCTCGAGTAGGTAAATGATAAAAACAGAATTTTTGATGTGGAATGCTAACCAACATAATTCTCAATGTAATTCTCTTTATTGTGGCATGAATGTTCAGATCCGAAAGATTCAAGACAAAAGTCTATATTGACATAAGAATAATAATACTTCAAGCATATTAACAAAACAATCATGTCTTCTCAAAATAACATGGCCAAAGAAAGTTCATCCCTACAAATCATATAGTTAGGCTATGCTCCGTCTCCGTCACAAAAAATACTCAAATCATGCACAACCCCGGTTTCATCCAAGCACTTGTTTCGTACTTAAATTTTTTCAAACTTTTTCAACTTTCACGCAATACATGAGCGTGAGCCATGGACATAGCACTATGTGGAATAGAGTGGTGGTTGTGGAGAAGACAAAGGAGGAAGATGGTCTCACATCAACTAGGCGTATCAATGGGCTACGGAGATGCCCATCAATAGAAATCAATGTGAATGAGTAGGGATTTCCATGCAACGGATGCACTAGAGCTATAAATGTATGAAAGCTCAACAAAAGAAACTAAGTGGGTGTGCATCCAACTTGCTTACTCACGAAGACCTAGGGCATTTGAGGAAGCCCATCGTTGGAATATACAAGCCAAGTTCTATAATGAAAATTCCCGCTAGTATATGAAAGTGACAAAACAAGAGACTCTCTATCATGAAGATCATGGTGCTACTTTGAAGCACAAGTGTGGAAAAAGATAGTAGCATTGTCCATTTTGTTTCATTTTTTCCTTTTTTTGGGCCTTTCTTTTTTCTTTGGCCTTTCCTTTTTTTTCTTTTTTTCTTTGGGACAATGCTCTAATAATGATGATCATCACACTTATATTGATTTACAACTCGATATTACAACTTGATACTAGAACAAGGTATGACTCTATATGAATGCCTTCGGCGGTGTACCGGGATGTGCAATGAATCAAGAGTGACATGTATGAATATGCATGGTGGCCTAGCCACCAATACGATGTTAACTACATGATTATGCATGGCAATATGACAATGATGAAGCGTGCCATATGAACTGCGGTGGAAAGTTGCATGGTAATATATCTTGGAATGGCTATGGAAATTACATGATAGGTAGGTATGGTGGCTGTTTTGAGGAAGGTATAAGGTGGGTGTATAGTATCGGCGAGAGTTGCGCGGTACAAGAGAGGCTAGCAATGGTGGAAGGGGGAGAGTGTGTATAATCCATGGACTCAACATTAGTCATAAAGAACTCACATACTTATTGCAAAAATCTACAAGTCATCAAAACAAAGTACTACATGCATGCTCCTAGGTGAAGGGTTGGTAGGAGTTAACCATCGCGCGATCCTTACCTCCACACAAAGGATGACACTCAATGAAATACTTCATGCTTCAAATTTGTCACACAACTGTTACCATACGTGCATGCTACGGGACTTGCAAACCTCAACGCAAGTATTTCTCAAATTCACAACTACTCTACTAGCATGACTCTAATATCACCATCCTCATATCTCAAAACAATCATCAAGTATCAAACTTCTCATAGTATTCAATGCACTTTATATGAAAGTTTTTACTATATTCATCTTGGATGTCTATCATATTAGGACTAGTTTTATAACCAAAGCACATTACCATGCTGTTCTAAAAGACTCTCAAATAGATATAAGTGAAGCATGAGAGATCAATAATTTCTACAAAATAAAACCACCACCGTGCTCTAAAAGATATAAGTGAAGCACTAGAGCAAAACTATCTAGCTCAAAATATATAAGTGAAGCACATAGAGTGTTCAAATAAATTCTAAATCATATTTATCACTCTCAAAAGGTGTGTACAGCAAGGATGGTTGTGGCAAACTAAAAGCAAAGACTCAAATCATACATGACGCTCCAAGCAAAACACATATCATGTGGTGAATAAAAATATAGTCTCAAGTAAAGTTACCGATAGACGAAGACGAAAGAGGGGATGCCTTCCCAGGGCATCCCCAAGCTTAGGATTTTGGTTGTCCTTGAATTCTACCTTGGGGTGCCTTGGGCATCCCCAAGCTTAGGCTCTTGCCACTCCTTGTTCCATAGTCCATCAAAGCAATACTCAAAACTTGAAAACTTCACAACACAAAACTTAGACAAAAATCTCGTGAGCTCCGTTAGTGTAAGAAAGCAAACTACTACTCAAAGGTACTGCAATGAACTCATTCTTTGTTTATATTGGTGTTAAACCTACTGTATTCCAACTTGTCTATGGTTCATACTTCCAAATACTACTCATAGATGCATTGAAATAAGCAAACAAGACACGAAAAACAGAATCTGTCAAAAACAGAACAGACTGTAGTAATCTGCAGGTTTCGCCTACTTCTGGAACTCCAAAAAATTCAAACTAAATTGGTAAACATGAGGAATTTGTCTATTAATCATCTGCAAAAATAATCAACTAAATAGCATGCTCCAGTAAAAAAAGACAGCCAATCTCGTGAGCGCTAAAGTTTCTGTTTTTTACAGCATGATCACATAAACTTCACAGAAGTCTTCCCAAAGGTTCTACTTGGCACAAACACTAATTAAAACACAAAACCACATCTGAACATAAGCTAGATGCAAAATCTATTCCTAAACCTAAGGAAAAACAAAGAAAATAAAATTGGGTTGCCTCCCAACAAGCTCTTTCTTTATAGCCATTAAGATAGGCTTGAGAATTCAATGATGCTCACATGAAAGATAAGACTTGAAGCACAAAGAGAGCATCATATAGCATGTGAAAATCACATCTAAGTCTAACATACTTCCTATGCATATGCATTTTATAGGCAAACAAATTAGCAAGACAAACAAGATCTAGCATATGCAAGGAAGAAGAAAGAAACAAGATCAATCTCAACATGAAGAGAGGTAATTTAGTAACATGAAGATTTATACAACCATATTTTCCTCTCTCATAATAATTGAATGCAGGATCATAAGAAAATTCAACAGTATAGCTATCACATAGCACATTCTCAACACGATCCACATGCATGCAAAGTTGACTCTCTTTCAAAATAGCGGGATTAACATTAACTAAAGTCATGACCTCTCCAATGCCACTTTCAATATTATTGCAAACATTATGATCAATCTTACATTCATCATGGGGATTAAAAAAATATTCAAGATCACAAGAAGAATCACCCCAATCATGATCGTTGCAACAAATAGTAGTCATAGCAAAACTAGCATCCCCAAGCTTGAGGTTTTGCATATCAATAACACAATTGACATTAAGAGAATTTATAATAACATCATTGCAATCATGCTTTTCATGGAAGGAGCTATCATGAATCACTTTATAATCTTCTTCTTTCAACACTTCATCACAATTTTCGGACTCACGAATTTCAAGCAAAATCTCATAAAGATAATCTAGTGCACGCAGCTCACTAGCAATTGGATCATCATAATTGGATCTCTTAAAAAGATTAGCAAGTGGATGAGGATCCATAATTTAGCAAGCGAAGATGCAAGCTGATAGAGGGCACATAGCAACACAAGCAAACAGAAAGCCGAATGGAAAAAGGGCGAATAAAACGGCAAGGGTGAAGTGGGGGAGAGGAAAATGAGAGGCAAATAATGTAATGCGAGGGAAAAGGGTTTGTGATATGTACTTGGTTATTGGCTTTTGCGTAGATCTCCCCGACAACAGCGTCAGAAATTCTTCTTGCTACTTCTCGAGCTTGTGTTGTATTCCCTCGAAGAGGAAAGGGTGATGCAACACAGTAGCGTAAGTATTTCCCTCAGTTTTTGAGAACCAAGATATCAATCTAGTAGGAGACCACGCGCGAGTCCCTCGCACCTGCACAAACAAATAAGAACCTCGCAGCCAACGTGATAAGGGGTTGTCAATCCCTTCAGGTCACTTACGACAGTGAGATCTGATAGATAGGATAGGATAATATTTTTGGTATAAGAACAGAAAGTAAACAAAGCAAATAAGCAACGACAGAAGAAATTGAAGGGAAAGTAATATGATAAAGATATACTCCGGGGCCATAGGTTTCACTAGTGGCTTCTCTCATGATAGCAGAATTCTATGGTGGGTGAACAAATTACTGTCGAGCAATTGATAGAAAAGCGCATAGTGATGAGAATATCTAGGCATGATCATTGTATATAGGCATCACGTCCATGACAAGTAGACCGGAACGATTCTGCATCTACTACTATTACTCCACACATCGACCGCTATCCAGCATGCATCTAGAGTATTAAGTTCATAAGAACAGAGTAACACCTTAAGCAAGATGACATGATGTAGAGGGATAAACTCAAGAAATATGATATAAACCCCATCTTTTTATCCTCGATGGCAACAATACTATACGTGCCTTGTTGCCCCTACTATCACTGGGAAAGGACACCGCAAGGTTGAACCCAAAGCCAAGCACTTCTCCCATTGCAAGAACTATAGATCTAGTAGGCCAAACCAAACCAATAATTCGAAGAGACTTGCAAGGATGTTATAATCATACATAAAATATTTCAGAAAAGAATCCAATATTGTTCATAGATAATCTTGATCATAAACCCACAATTCATCGGATCTCGACAAACACACCGCAAGAAAGATTACATCAAATAGATCACCTCGAAGATCAAGGAGAACTTTGTATTGAGATCCAAAGAGACAGAAGAAGCCATCTAGCTAATAACTATGGACCCGAAGGTCTGTGGTAAACTACTCACAACTCATCGGAGGGGCTATGGTGTTGATGTAGAAGCCCTCCGTGATCGATGCCCCCTCCGGCGGAGCTTTGGAACAGGCCCCAAGATGGGATCTCACGGGAACAGAAGGTTACGACGGTGGAATTAGGGTTTCTTCGTGCTCCTCGATGTTTTCAGGGTATATGGGTATATATAGGAGGAAAAAGTACGTCGGTGGAGCAACGTGGGGCCCACGAGGGTGGGGGCGCGCCCTGCCCCCTCACGGGCACCTCGTTTCTTCTCTGACTTGTACTCCAAGTCTCTCATGAAGATATCATTCCAAAAATAACTTACCCGAAGGTTTCATTCCGTTTGGACTCCGTTTGATATTCATTTTCTATGAAACACTGAAATAGGCAGAAAAACAGCAATTTGCACTGGGCCTTGGGTTGGTAGGTTAGTCCCAAAAATAATATAAAAGTTTATAATAAATCCCATTAAACATCCAAAACAAAATATATAATAGCATGGAATAATGAAAAATTATAGATACGTTGGAGACGTATCAGTGCCCGGTAGTGGGTTCGATCTTACGGTGCTTGATCTCAGTGACAGAAAGGGAACCGACACGTATGTATCGTTGCTACTAAGGATAAAACATCGAGATCCATATCTAACGCCATAGATAAACGGATCTTGTCTACATCTTGTCATCGTTCTTAATGCATTACTCCATTTTACCATGAACTTAATACACTAGATGCATGATGGATAGCGGTCAATGTGTGGAGTAATAGTAGTAGATGCAGGCAGGAGTCGGTCTACTAATCTTGAGTGTGATGCCTATGTAATGACCATTGCTTGGATATCGTCATAATTATTTGAGGTTCTACCAATTGCCCAACATTAATTTGTCTACTCACCGTTTGCTATTTTTCTCGAGAGAAGCCACTAGTGAAACCTACGGCCCCCGAGTCTTCTTTCTCATATATTTGCCTTTGCGATCTATTTGCCTTTGCTTTTATTTTCAGATCTACTAAACCAAAAACCCAAAAATACCTTGTCGCAATTTATTCTTATTTATTTTATCTGGCATTCAATCTATCAATCTACTACAAATTCCTCACGTATGTTTTGCCTATCTTGAGGTGTCGTACCCCGAAAGGGATTGGCAACCCCTTTAACACGTCGGGTTGTGAGAAGTTGTTATTTGTGTGCAGGTGTTGTTTATGTTGTGTTGCTTGGTTCTCCTACTGGTTCGATAACCTTGGTTTCACATCTGAGGGAAATTCCTACCGCCGCTGTGCTGCATCATCCCTTCCTCTTTGGGGAAATACCGACGTAGCTTTAAGCGACATCAAAAGGAATTTCTGGCGCCGTTGTCGGGGAGGATCTTCAACATATACCAGGTTCCTAATCACAAATCTTATCTCCTCGCAATTTACAGGATTTTCCATTTGTCTCTCGTTTTCCTCTCCCGCACTTCACCAAAATTTGCCGTTTTATTCACCTTTCTTTTTCCATCCGCGGGGCTGTCGTCAGATCTATTCTTTGCTTGCAATCATGAGTGATTTCGGTATGGCACCAACAGACGATGGCCTTACTCCTAAAATTGGATGTACAGGCAATCTGGATGCTAAAACTTTTATCCTGGGGCAACGTTATGGGAAAAGAACGTATCCAAGAATTTTTCAATTGTGTTGGAAATCTGAGCCTTGATGATGCTCCTATACTTAAAACTACTAGATCTTATGCGGATGCTATTTCAGCACTAGTTCTGAAACTTGAAAGTAAATTTATCCGCACTCCTCCTACTTTGCAAAGATTGTTTTTTGAGCTTCCCGATATAAAAAATCCTAGAGCTAAAAAATGGGCCACTCTTATTCTTATGAATGAGTTTGACTATATAATACAGGAAGCTACGAATATTTTTGATCATTATGGCATGAATCGTGAAAAACCGGTGGTAGATGAAATTCTCTATAATAATTATTATGCACTAAGAAATTTGGTTGGAGATAATAAAATCTTTGATGAGAATCTTGTATAGGAAGTCCCTATTTTAGATATAATCCAACAAGTTTTCAATAATGTTAATCAACATCACTCTTGGATTGTGGCCGGAAATCTAAGAGGTTATGATGAAAATCAACTTAGAAATGATAAGGTTCTGATGGATGATATGGTTTATGTTGTTTTCACAAAACCTCGTGACAAAAACACTTCTAAGAAAATCAAGGACAAAGATGACAAAACTTAGATCCTTGCTTTATGCCTAGCTAAGGGCGTAAAACGATAGCGCTTCTTGGGAGGCAACCCAATGAATAAAATTTATTTTTGCTTTTTGCTTTCTGTTCTTGAGTGTTAGCACAATTATGCTACGAGAATGATTGTGTTTTTTGTGTTTTAATTAGTGTTTGTGCCAAGTAGAACCGATATGATCTTCTTGGGTGATAGTTGTTTGATCTTGCTGAAAAAGACAGAACTTTTGCGCTCACGAGAAAAATTCTAATTTTTAACAGAAAAGTGATTTTTAGTTGATTATTTTTCAGAAGATTAATATACAAATTTCCCATGTGGCACTTTTTTTTTCAAGATTTTTAGAGTTCCTGAAGTATTCGAAACTTCCAGATTACTACAGACTGTTCTGTTTTTGACAAATTCTGTTTTTTTGTGTTGTGTGCTTATTTTGATGGCTTATTTTGTGTTGTGTGCTTATTTGATGAGTTTTTGAAATATAAAAGTTGGAATACAGTATATATAATAGAAAAACAAAATATGAATTGGTTTGATACAGTACTTATAGTAGTGGTTTGCTTTCTTATACTAACGGATCTCACGAAGGTTTTGTTGAAGTTTTGTGTGATTGAAGTTTTCAAGTTTTGGGTGATCTCACGATGGATGAAGGAAGGTTGGAAGAGCCTAAGCTTGGGGATGCCCCGGCAGCCCAATCTATTATCCAAAAATGAGCAACCAACTAAGCTTGGGGATGCCCCCGAGTGGCATCCCCGCTTTCTTCCAACAACTATCGGTATTTCACTCGAAACTAAATTTTTATTCATCACATGATATGCGTTTTGCTTGGAGCATCTTGTATGATATGAGTCTTTGCTTGTTTTATTTTGCTTTTTAAGTCATCAATCCTTGCTGTACACACCCATTTGAGAGAGCCAAAATTATGCCATGACTTGTTAGAATAGCTCTCTATGCTTCACTTAAATTCTTTATGAGATAGGACTTGCTCTAGTGCTTCACTTATATCTGAGCACGGTGTGCTTAGTAATTTTACAGAAATTCTCTCTTGCTTCACTTATATTATTTTGAGAGGATGAATAAAAATTATGCTCATGATCTTCACTTATATTTGTTTGAGCTTATCAAAAGCAACACATGAAAATTAGTCCCAAAGTGATAGATATCCAAGAAGGATATAATAAAAACTTTCATGAAGATCATTGGACAAAATAAACTTGAATCCTTGTAATAGTTTTGAGACATGATGATGTGATATGTGAGTTATGTTGATAAGTAATTGTGGTCTAGTAAGAATATTAGTGTTGAAGTTTGTGATTCCCTATGCAAGCACGAAAGTCAATAATTATGCAATGAAGTTATATCCTACTTGTGGTGCATTATTCGGTGTTATTAATGCTCAATGTTCGCTTATGAGATTATTTGTTTCATGGTTGGTCGCTTCCCAGTCTTTTGCTAGCCTTCATTTTGCACTAATTATGATCTCTACTTGTGCATCCACAATCCTTTATCTCGGTTTTCCCACATGAGTCCACCATACCTACCTATATCCAGTATTTCCTTGCCGTTCTAAGCAAATTTGTATGTGCCATCTCTAATTTTCAAAATAAATTTCCCTTTTGTGTGCCCGTACCGCTCGCGAGGCGGTGAGGGGTGGCCAATATTTTCCATGCTAGATGTGTTATTCTCATGATGAGTGTTTGTTCACTTGTCATTGTACGAGAGTAAGGCAAAGGTATTATGGATGCCCAGTCCAAAAATAAAAAAAAGTTACTTTATGTTGCCAAATAATAAATTCCTTGGAAAGTGTTGGTATGGAAGGCAATCGTGGATTCAGCTAGCCATGGCTTGTGAAAGTTTGGTGGAAAAGGAACAAACTTTATTTTCTGTTTGGGAACCGCCTATGATATATCCAGCATGGAAAGTGTTGGGAACCTCAAGTCGTTCTTGTTGGTGGGAAAAGTATACCTCCCAAAAAAATTATCTCACAATTTAATCTTTGAGCTCTGGCACCTCCACAAAGCCCTACTTCCCTCTGCGAAGGGCCTTTCTTTTACTTATGCAATTTTTGTTTTTGAATTTGAGTCTCTATCTTCTCTTACAAGCACCAACTAGGAAACACTATGATCGTACTTGAGCATTGGGTGTAACTAATATACGAATGTGTTTCATGAATGGATCAATGGTTGAACATAATGGGCTAGGGATAACTTATTTTAGCATTGATATTTTGAAAGACATGGTTGCTTTTTGATATGCTTGAGTATCTAAATTATTATGTCAAAACTAGACTATTGCTTTGAACCATATAAAAGTCAAAATGTCCATGCTATAAAGAAAAGAATATGATATGACATGATAGGCAGCATTCCACATCAAAAATTCTGTTTTTATCACTTACTACTCGAGGACGAGCAGGAGTTAAGTTTGGGGATGCTGATATGTCTCCAACATATCTATAATTTTTGATTGTTCCATGCTGTTATATTATCATTCTTGGATGTTTTACAATCATTTTATAGTCATTTTATATCATTTTTTGGTACTAACCTATTGACATAGTGCCAAGTGCTAGTTGTTATTTTCTGCATGTTTTTTACATCGCAGGAAATCAATATCAAACGGAGCCCAAACACCGCGAAACTTTTTGGAGAATTTTTATGGGCCAGATGACACCTGATGGGCCAAGGCAGCACATGGGGGTGCCTCGAGGGGGGCACAACCTACCAGGGCGCGACAGGGCCCCCTGGCGCGCCCAGGTGGGTTGTGCCCACCTCGGTGGCCTCCTGCACCGCCTCTTTGCTCTATAAATACCACAATATTCCAGAAACCCTAGGGGAGTCGACGAAATATTCATCCAGCCGCCGCAGAGTCCATAACCACCAGATCCAATCTGGACACCATCTCGGATGGGATTCACCACCTCCATTGGTGCCTCTCCGATGATGCGTGAGTAATTCTTTGTAGACCTACGGGTCCGTAGTTAGTAGCTAGATGGCTTTCTCTCTCTCTTTTGGTTCTCAATACAATGGTCTCTTGGAGATCCATATGATGTAACTCTTTTTGCGGTTTGTTTGTTGGGATCTGATGAACTTTGAGTTTATGATCAGATTTATCTTTTTATATCCATGAAAGTTATTTGAGTTTCTTTGATCTCTTATATGCATGATCTCTTATAGCCTCGTATTTCTTCTTCGATATTTGGGTTTTGTTTGGCCAACTTGATCTATTTATCTTGCAATGGGAAGAGGTGCTCGGTAGTGGGTTCGATCTTATGGGGCTTGATCCCAGTGATAGAAAGGGAACCGACACGTATGTATCGTTGCTACTAAGGATAAAATGATGAGATCCATATCTAACGCCATAGATAAACGGATCTTGTCTACATCATGTCATCGTTCTTAATGCATTACTCCGTTTTTTCATGAACTTAATACACTAGATGCATGCTGGATAGCGGTCGATGTGTGGAGTAATAGTAGTAGATGTAGGCAGGAGTCGGTCTACTAATCTTGGACATGATGCCTATGTAATGATCATTGCCTGGATATCGTCATAATTATTTGAGGTACTATCAATTTCCCAATAGTAATTTGTCTACCCACCGTTTGCTCTTTTTCTCGAGAGAAGCCACTAGTGAAACCTACGGCCCCCGGGTCTTCTTTCTCATATATTTGCCTTTGCGATCTATTTGCCTTTGCTTTTATTTTTAGATCTACTAAACCAAAAACCCAAAAATACCTTGCTGCAATTTATTCTTATTTGTTTTATTTTGCGTTAGATCTATCAATCTACTACAAATTCCTCACATACGTTTTGCCTATCTTGAGGCGTCATACCCCGAAAGGGATTGACAACCCCTTTAACACGACGGGTTGTGAGAAGTTGTTATTTGTGTGCAGGTGTTGTTTGCGTTGTGTTGCTTGGTTCTCCTACTGGATCGATAACCTTGGTTTCACATCTGAGGGAAATACCTACCGCCATTGTGCTGCATCATCCCTTCCTCTTTGGGGAAATACAGACGTAGCTTTAAGAGACATCAGAGTACTTATCCAAACTACTCGCAAGCAAGGATCTACACTACATATGCAATGGTATTTGTGTAAAGGGGGTAATATCAGTGGGCTAAACTGCAGAATGCCAGAATAAGAGGGGGATAGCTGGTCTTATCGAAGACTACGCTTCGGGCAGCCTCCATCTTGCAGCAGTAGAAGAGAGTAGCTGGAAAGTAATAAGTATCCTTTCTTCTGGCAGCCTCCGTCTGGAGCAGTAGAATATAATAGATGGTAAGTTCACCAAGTAACATCGTATAGCATAATACTACCCGGAAATCCTCCCCTCGTCGCCTTGCGGGGAAGCGATCACCGGGTTGTATCTGGAACTTGTCCGGGTGTGTTTTATTTTATATCTAGTTCTAGTTGTCATGAGGTCGGAGTACAACTCCATGTTGTCCTTTTACCGAGGGACACGGCTATTCGAATAGATAAACTTCCCCGCAGGGTTGCACCACATTTCCAAGCACGCTCGATCCCCTTTGGTTGGACACACTTTCCTAGGTCATGCCCGGCATCGGAAGATCAGCACGTCGCAGCCCTACCTAGGCATAACAGAGAGGTTAGCATGCCGGTCTAAATCCTAAGCGCGTGGGGGTCTGGGCCCGTCGCCCATTGCACACCTGCACGTCGTGTAAGCGACCGGTGAGCAGACCTACCAACCTCCATTTCAAATGAAGTTGCATTACGTGGTACAACCCAGCGCGCCCCGCTCAGTCGCTGACGTCATGAAGGCTTCAGCTGATACCACGACGTCGAGAGCCCATAACTATTCCCACGTAGCTGGTTAGTGCGTATAAGCCAGTGTCCAGACTCAGATCAAATATCCAAACTCGTTAAGCATGTTATTATGAAATCACTGCGGACAACGACCAGGGCCAGGCCACCTCTCAACAGGGTGTTGATGTCTACTACACAACCCTGTTCTTGTAGACGTTGTTGGGCCTCCAAGTGCAAAGGTTTGTAGGACAGTAGAAAATTTCCCTCAAGTGGATGACCTAAGGTTTATCAATCCGTGGGAGGCGTAGGATGAAGGTGCTCTCTCTCAAACAACCCTGCAACCAAATAACAAAGAGTCTCTTGTGTCCCCAATACACCCAATACAATGGTAAATTGTATAGGTGCACTAGTTCGGCGAAGAGATGGTGATACAAGTGCAATATGGATGGTAGATATAGGTTTTTGTAATAGGAAAATATAAAAACAGCAAGGTAGCTAAAGATAAAAGTGAGCATAAATGGAGTTGCAATGATAGGAAACAAGGCACAGGGTTCATGGTTTCACTAATGCAAGTTCTCTCAACAAGGATAACATAATTGGATCATATTACTAGACCTCAACATGCAACAAAGAGTCACTCCAAAGTAACTAATAGCGGAGAAGAAACGAAGAGATTATGGTAGGGTACGAAACCACCTCAAAGCTATTCTTTCTGATCGATCTATTCAAGAGTCCGTAGTAACGTTCAATCTACCATAGAGTTCGTACTAGAATAACACCTTAAGACACAAATCAACCAAAACCCTAATGTCACCTAGATACTCCATTGTCACCTCAAGTATCCATGGGCATGATTATACCATATGCATCACACAATCTCAGAAACATCTATTCAACCAACACATAGAACTTCAAAGAGTGCCCAAAGTTTCTACCGGAGAGTCAAGACGAAAACGTGTGCCAACCCCTATGCATAGATACCCAAGGTCATGGAACCCGCAAGTTGATCACCAAAACATACATCAAGTGAATCACGTGATATCCCATTGTCACCACAGATAAGGACATGCAAGACATACATCAAGTGTTCTCAAATCCTTAAAGACTCAATCCGATAAGATAACTTCAAAGGGAAAACTCAATCCAACACAAGAGAGTAGAGGGGGAGAAACATCATAAGATCCAACTATAATAGCAAAGCTCGCGATACATCAAGATCGTGCCATCTCAAGAACTCAAGAGAGAGAGATCAAACACATAGCTATTGGTACATACCCTCAGCCCCGAGGGTAGACTACTCCCTCCTCGTCATGGAGAGCGCCGGGATGATGAAGATAGCCACCGAAGAGGGATTGCCCCTTCGGCAGGGTGCCGGAACAGGGTCTAGATTGGTTTTTGGTGGCTACAGAGGCTTTCGGCGGCGGAACTCCCGATCTAGGTTTTTTCCGCAGATTTCAGTATTTATAGGATTTTTTGGTGTAGGGTACAAGTCAAAAGGGTCTCCGGGCTGTCCACGAGACAGGGCCACATGCCCTCCTGGAGTGGGTGCACCCACCAGCCTCGTGGGCAGCCCGTGGCTCTCCTGGCCCAACCCTTTTACTTCGCGGGCTTCTTTTGGTCCAGAAAAAATCACCAAAAATTGACACGTCAATTGGACTCCGTTTGATATTCCTTTTCTGCGAAACCTTAAAACAGGAGAAAAACAGAAACTGGCACTGGGCTCTGGGTTAATAGGTTAGTCCGAAAAATAATATAAAAGTGTATAATAAAGCCCATAAAACATTCTAGAAGGATAATATAATAGCATGGAACAATAAAAAATTATAGATACGTTGGAGACGTCTCAGCATCCCCAAGCTTAATTCCTCCTCGTCCTCGAGTAGGTAAATGATAAAAACAAAATTTTTGATGTGGAATGCTGACCAACATAGTTGTCAATGTAATTCTCTTAATTGTGGCATGAATGTTCAGATCTGAAAGATTCAAGACAAAAGTCTATATTGACATAAGAAATAATAATACTTCAAGCATACTAACAAAGCAATCATGTCTTATCAAAATACTATGGCTAAAGAAAGTTATCCCTACAAAATCATATAGTCTAGCTATGCTCCCTCTTCATCACACAAAATATTCATATCATGCACAACCCCGATTTCAGCCAATCACTTGTTTTCATACTCTATTCTTTCAAACCTTTCAACTTTCACGCAATACATGAGCGTGAGCCACGGACATAGCACTATGGGTGGAATAGAGTGGTGGTTGTGGAGAAAACAAAAAGGAGGGAGATAGTCTCACATCGACTAGGCGTATTAACGGGCTATGAAGGTGCCCATCAATAGATATCAATGTGAGTGAGTAGGGATTGACATGCAACGGATGCGCTAGAGCTAAATATGTATGAAAGCTCAACAAAAGAAACTAAGTGGGTGTGCATCCAACTTGCTTGCTCACGAAGACCTAGGGCATTTGAGGAAGCCCATCGTTGGAATATACAAGCCAAGTTCTATAATGAAAATTCCCACTAGTATATAAAGTGACTAAGCACGAGACTCTCTACAATGATGAACATGGTGCTACTTTGAAGCACAAGTGTGAAAAAAATAGTAGCAATTGTCCCTTTTTCTTTTTTTCTTTGTTTGGGCCTTTCTTTTTTTTCTTTGGCCTTTCTCTCTTTTTTTTCTTTTTTTTCTTTTTTTTGCGGAGGGGCTTTATAGATTTAGCCTTTCCTCCCATGGGACAATGCTCTAATAATGATGATCATCACAAATTCATTACAACTCGATATTACAACTCGATACTACAACAAAGTATGACTCTATATGAATGCCTCCGGCGGTGTACCAGTATGTGCAATGAAACAAGAGTGACATGTATGAAAAGTTATGCATGGTGGCCTAGCCACAAATACGATGTCAACTACATGATCATGCATGGCAATATGACAATATGATGCGTGTCATATGAACGGAACGGTGGAAAGTTGCATGGCAATATATCTCGGAATGGCTATGGAAATGCCATGATAGGTAGGTATGGTGGCTATTTTGAGGAATAATATGGTGGCTGTTTTGAGGAAGGATATATAGTGGGTGTATGGTACCGGCGAAAGTTGCGCGGTACAAGAGAGGCTAGCAATGGTGGAAGGGTGGGAGTGTGTATAATCCATGGACTCAACATTAGTCATAAGAACTCATATACTTATTGCAAAAATCTACGAGTCATCAAAAAAATCAATCAACGCATGCTCCTAGGGGGGAGGTTGGTAGGAGTTAATCATCGCGCGCCCCCGACCTCCACACAAAGGTCGACACTTTACAAATACCTCATGCTCTAACTTCGTCACATAGCGGTTCGCCATACGTGCATGCTACAAGAATCACTAACTTTTTTTTGACTATATACTGCAAGGCAAAAGCCTCACAGCCCACTTTATTGAAATATAATAAAATCAAATTACAACATGGTTAGAAATACTTACATGAGCAGACTAAACAAAAGAACCTAAGGTAAGTTAGTTAGCCAATACAAAAAGCTATCCTTGTATTTACATTTTATCCTATGAGATAAAAGGGTCATGTCATGGATAAATTGTGCCTCCATCGCCTGAAAAGAGGAGTTTCATTTCTGAAGACCTTTCCATTCCTAGTAATCCAGATATTCCAGGCAGCAGTGAAAACCACTTCAGTAAAGAATGGTTGGCCAAAATCAGCCCTTGCTTTGCAAGCCATGTGGTTGGTGGTCATACCAGGTACTGGATCCCACGAAATTTGCAAATAGTTCCAAACTCTTTGGCTGAATATGCAGGAGAAGAAAAGATGGCTGACATCTTCATGTATATGATGAGGACATAGAACACAGGTTAGGTCATCCACATGCCAATGCCTGCGTTGAAGCATATCTCTGGTGTTCAGCCTGTCTCTAAGCAGTAGCCAACCAAACATTTTAATCTTCATTGTGCATGCATTTCTCAATTTCATAATAACTCCACTAGCATGACTATAATATCACTATCCTCATATCTCAAAACAATTATCAAGCATCCAACTTCTCATCATATTCAATGCACTTAGTGTGAAAGTTTTTACTACATTGATATTGGATGTCTATCATGTGAAGACTAGTTTTATAGCCTAAGCACATTACCATGCTGTTTTAATAGAATCTCAAAAGGATATAAGTGAAGCATGAGAGTTCATCTATTTCTTCAAAATAAAACCACCGCCATGCTCTAACAGATATAAGTGAAGCACTAGAGCAAACAACAAACTACTCCGAAAGATATAAGTGAAGATCAATGAGTAGTTGAATAGTTATGTAACTATGTGAAGACTCTCTAACATTTAAGAACTTAAGATCTTGGGATTTTATTCAAACAGCCAGCAAAACAAAAGAAAATAAAATGACGCTCCAAGCAAAACACATATCATGTGGTGAATAAAAATATAGCTCCGAGTATAGTTACCAATGGATGAAGACGAAAGAGGGGATGCCTTCCCGGGGCATCCCCAAGCTTAGGCTTTTGGTTGTCCTTGAATTCTACCTTGGGGTGCCTTGGGCATCCCCAAGCTTAGGCTCTTGCCACTCCTTGTTCCATAGTCCATCAAAGCAATACTCAAAACTTGAAAACTTCACAACACAAAACATAGACAAAAATCTCGTGAGCTCCGTTAGTATAAGAAAGCAAACTACTACTCAAAGGTACTGCAATGAACTCATTCTTTGTTTATATTGGTGTTAAACCTACTGTATTCCAACTTCTCTACGGTTCATACTTCCAAATACTACTCATAGATGCATTGAAATAAGCAAACAAGACACGAAAAACAGAATCTGTCAAAAACAGAACAATCTGTAGTAATCTGCAGGTTTCGCCTACTTCTGGAACTCCAAAAAATTAAAACTAAATTGGTAAACATGAGGAATTCGTCTATTAATCATCTGCAAAAATAATCAACTAAATAGCATGCTCCAGTAAAATCTGAAGACCACTTTAGCGAGCTCTAACGATTATGTGTTTCACAGCAAGATCACATAAACTTCACACAAGTCTTCCCAAAGGTTCTACTTGGCACAAACACTAAACAAAACATGAAACCACATCTAATCAGAGGCTAGATGAAATATTTATTACCTAACAGCAACAAAATCAAATAAAACAAAATAAAGTTGGGTTGCCTCCCAACAAGCGCTATCGTTTAACGCCCCTAGCTAGGCATGATGATTTCAATGATGCTCGTGTATTAGATAATAATTGAAACATAAAGAGAGCATCATGAAGAATATGAATAGCACATTTAAGTCTAACCCACTTCCTATGCATAGGTATTTTGTGAGCAAACAACTTATGGGGACAATAATCAACTAGCATAGGAAGGCAAAACAAGCATAACTTCAAAACTTTAAGCACATAGTAAGGAAACTTGATATTATTGCAATTCCTACAAGCATATGTTCCTCCCTCATAATAATTTTCAGTAGCATCATGAATGAATTCAACAATATAACCAGAACATAGAGAATTCTTTTCATGATCTACTTGCATAGAAATTTTACTACTCTCCACATAAGCAAAATTCTTCTCATTCATAGTAGTGGGAGGAGCAAATTCAACAAAATAACTATCATGTGAAGCATAACCCAATTGAAAACTAAAATCATGATGACAAGTTTCATGGTTATCATTATTCTTAATAGCATACAAGTCATCAGAATAATCATCATAGATAGGAGGCATGCTTTCATCATAATAAATTGGCTCATCAAAACTTGAGGGACTAAAAATATCATCTTCATCAAACATAGCTTCCCCAAGCTTGTGGCTTTGCATATCATTAGCATCATGGATATTCAAGGGATTCACGCTAACAACATTGCAATCATGCTCATCATGCACATATTTTATGCCAAGCATTCTATGTAATTCTTCTTTTAGTACTTGAGCACAATTTTCCTTCCCATCATTTTAACGAAAGATATTAAAAACATGAAGCATATGAGGTAACCGTAATTCCATTTTTTTTGTAGTTTTCTTGTATAAACGAAACTAGTGATAAAACAAGAAACTAAAAGATTCGATTGCAAGATCTAAAGATATACCTTCAAGCACTAACCTCCCCGGTAACGGCGCCAGAAAAGAGCTTGATGTCTACTACACAACCTTCTTCTTGTAGACGTTGTTGGGCCTCCAAGTGCGGAGGTTTGTAGGACAGTAGCAAATTTCCCTCAAGTGGATGACCTAAGGTTTATCAATCCATGGGAGGCGTAGGATGAAGATGCTCTCTCTCAAACAACCCTGCAACCAAATAACAAAGAGTGTCTTGTGTCCCCAACACACCCAATACAATGGTAAATTGTATAGGTGCACTAGTTCGGCGAAGAGATGGTGATACAAGTGCAATATGGATGGTAGATATAGGTTTTTGTAATAGGAAAATATAAAAACAGCAAGGTAGCTAAGGATAAAAGTGAGCATAAACGGTATTGCAATGATAGGAAACAAGGCCTAGGGTTCATACTTTCACTAGTGCAAGTTCTCTCAACAAGGATAACATAATTGGATCATATTACTAGCCCTCAACATGCAACAAAGACTCACTCCAAAGTAACCAATAGCGGAGAACAAACGAAGAGATTATGGTAGGGTACGAAACCACCTCAAAGCTATTCTTTCTGATCGATCTATTCAAGAGTCCGTAGTAACGTTCAATCTATCATGGAGTTCGTACTAGAATAACACCTTAAGACACAAATCAACCAAAACCCTAATGTCACCTAGATACTCCATTGTCACCTCAAGTATCCATGGGCATGATTATACGATATGCATCACACAATCTTAGAAACATATATTTAACCAACACATAGAACTTCAAAGAGTGCCCCAAAGTTTCTACCGGAGAGTCAAGACGAAAACATGTGCCAACCCCTATGCATAGATTCCCAAGGTCATGGAACCCGCAAGTTGATCACCAAAACATACATCAAGTGAATCACGTGATATCCCATTGTCACCACAAATAAGCACATGCAAGACATACATAAAGTGTTCTCAAATCCTTAAAGACTCAATCTGATAAGATAACTTCAAAGGGAAAACTCAATCCATCACAAGAGAGTAGAGGGGGAGAAACATCATAAGATCCAACTATAATAGCAAAGCTCGCGATACATCAAGATCGTGCCATCTCAAGAACTCGAGAGAGAGAGATCAAACACATAGCTTGGTACATACCCTCAGCCCCGAGGGTGGACTACTCCCTCCTCGTCATGGAGAGCGCTGGGATGATGAAGATAGCCACCGGAGAGGAATTCCCCCTCTGGCAGGGTGCCGGAATAGGGTCTAGATTGGTTTTCGATGGCTACAGAGGCTTTCGGCGGCGGAACTCCCGATCTAGGTTATTTTTTCGAAGGTTTCAGTATTTATAGGATTTTTTGGCGTAGGGCACAAGTCAGGGGGGGGGTCTCCGGGCTGTCCACGAGACAGGGGAACACACCCTCCTGGAGTGGTCGCGCCCCCACCCTCGTGGGCAGCCCGTGGCTCTCCTGGCCCAACCCTTTTACTTCAGGGGCTTCTTTTGGTCCAGAAAAAATCACCAAAAATTGGCACGTCAATTGGACTCCGTTTGATATTCCTTTTCTACGAAACCCTAAAACAGGAGAAAAACAAAAACTAGCACTGGGCTCTGGGTTAATAGGTTAGTCCCAAAAATAATATAAAAGTGTATAATAAAGCCCATAAAACATCCTAGAAGGATAATATAATAGCATGGAACAATTACAAATTATAGATACGTTGGAGACGTATCAGGTGTCTCAACCCGCCATGTCGCTCCGTAATAAAGATTCACTCGGGGGCCGTTGGGAACCCAGGCCCACCACTACCTGGATGGAGCCACCTGTCCTTTCAGCCCCAATCCATGAATCACTTGCGGGTATTCTACGAGCCGACCCAACTTTAGTCACCACATGTATCATGTATAACTTGTATATAGTATATACCCGTGATCACCTCCCGAAGTGATCAAGGCCCAATAGTATAGCATGGGAGACGAACAAGGATGTGGGGCCACTGATGGAATACTAGCATCCTATACTAAACATTAGGATAGCAGGTAAGTGTATGAACAATTGTTGCAACAATGACATGATATGCAACAGAATAGGAGCTATCGAATCATCAACAATAGCAAACCTAATGCAAGAATAAGAGAGAAAAGAATGGGCGATATCTGGCACTATTCAACAAATCTTCCGATTCGGCGATTTATCGCTACTCTTATGGTGACCGATAAGATTATGCCTTATATTTACCATTTATCGTTTGGGCTGATTTATTGCTATGACAAGCGATTTATCGGGAATCTACCGATTAATGAGGCCTATTCATAGCACTATGTTTGAAAAAACTATGTTTATTGGCGTATTGTGGACCTTGTTATGCAATATGTACGGTTGTCCTATTTTGTTCGTCATTATACAAGGATTCAAAGGCTAGGAATCAAGGTAACACTTCTGTCCAATATTTCTTTGGTGTTGAATCACTACTGCAGGATGCTGCTAATACGCACTACGATTAGAGACCCTTCGACGAAACTGTGTGCTATGGCATAATCGCAAACGAGGGTGTAAAAAAATGTCAAAAAAGGTTTAAACGTTTGTAATGGAGGATGCATCAAACACGGTTCATATTTTGGTTGCGTGTGTGATGATGGGCATACGGTTCAGTTCAATTGACAATTTGCAATGAGGAGGAACAAAAGAAACTAGCTGCCAGATGAAGGCGTCTGTGATGTACAACATACGATTCAGTCGAATGAACTATTTGTGATTAAGCAACACAAAATAAACGGTCAGCCAGATCAAGGTGTGTGCGATATACTGCATGCGGTTCACTCAGATGAACTGTTTGCGTTGAGAGATGAGAACAGAAAGGGTTCAACTTAAGAAGATGTGTGTGATACGCCGCAAATGGGTCTGAAATCGGAAACGTGTGCGAAGACCTATAACAACACAGACGATCACTGCTAACAAGTCGTGTGTGTTGCGAGCAAATGATTGTCGGTATACAATTGTGAGTTATTGATGCAAACATCACCGACGGGTTCCATTGTTTAGTCCGTGTGCGATGTGATTTTCTTTGTCCGCACAACATCTACGCTCTGTCTACAGAGCATCAACATATATACTTAAAAAGACAGTATTGCGTAACCAAATTAAGCATACAATTACACAAGGGACTACACACATAACATTTCCACACACCAAAGTAAGAAATTACATGCATACTAAAGTAGGAGAAACGAGGAGCTAATCATCTACTTATTGTTGCAATGACGCTTGTCATTGCTCTGCTTCCGGCAGGATCCCTGGCCGTTTTGGGGAAGGAGGCACTTCCTCATGTCAACGATCCACCTGTACATGTCGTAGCTTGTGTACGCCTCCTTGGCCGCGTACACGACGTGAGCTTCGTCGAGTTTCTCCATCCAGGCCGAGTGCTAGGCACGCTTATCCTTGTTGCACGAATCCTTCATGTCTCTATAGTAGGGGTCGATTTTGGCCTCGGCAAGGTGAACCAGTGAGTCCTTCTCATGCTCCTTGCTGCCCCAGATCTTATATTGGCCCTGGATGTCGACAAGATTCTGGCAGGCGATGCCCGAATTCTCGAGCGCCTTTACATCATTGGTGATGTCCACCGTAGCGAACATTTAGTGGGAGTTGTTGAAAAACCTGGCGAAACACTTGCAAGGCCGCGTGGCCAGGCAGTAGTGGTAGACGAGGACGTGGTAGCGCACACACATCTTGGCGACGAAGACCTTGGGACGAAACCCAACACGAGCGCGGGTGTATTCAAGGTCGAACCCAACCAACTTGTACTTCTCCTCAGCAAGCAACAGCTCCGTGATGTGGATAGAGTGCTCCACCCAGACCGGGTCGTTGGTGTACACCACCAAGAGGTCCATGAACCTTCTATGGGTGTCCACCACGTCACGCATGGTGAACTGCTGCTCATCGTCGGCAGCCGCTTGGAGCGCCATTGGAGCCGCGCATGCTACCCTCTAAGATTTTCTCATGGTGGGTGTGCTTTTTGGAATGGTGGGGCGCGATCAAAAGGTTGTCCGCTATAATAAATGGGGGCCAACCGGCCTGTAATCGTCACGTCTTGTCACGGCGTTCATAGCGGAGGATTCCAGTGCACGCTAGACAACACCGCACCGCACGCGTGGACTCGTATCGTCGGTGAGCCTGTTTACGCGCTACCGCGCAGTTTACGCGCAAGGTTCCCACCCGGCTAGTTTGGCCACGTGTCGGCTAGAAGTGGAAGAAACCAACTGTGTGCAATAATATCGAATATCACAGTCGTGTTAGCTATACAGATCGTGTGTGGTGAGATCGACAAGGTAAACATATTTGAGAATGGTTAATAAAATCTAAGACCATTGCATATTAAGGTCAAAATAGTGCTACCAATATATTTCTACGAAACCCTAAAACAGGAGAAAAACAAAAACTAGCACTGGGCTCTGGGTTAATAGGTTAGTCCCAAAAATAATATAAAAGTGTATAATAAAGCCCATAAAACATCCTAGAAGGATAATATAATAGCATGGAACAATTACAAATTATAGATACGTTGGAGACGTATCAGGTGTCTCAACCCGCCATGTCGCTCCGTAATAAAGATTCACTCGGGGGCCGTTGGGAACCCAGGCCCACCACTACCTGGATGGAGCCACCTGTCCTTTCAGCCCCAATCCATGAATCACTTGCGGGTATTCTACGAGCCGACCCAACTTTAGTCACCACATGTATCATGTATAACTTGTATATAGTATATACCCGTGATCACCTCCCGAAGTGATCAAGGCCCAATAGTATAGCATGGGAGACGAACAAGGATGTGGGGCCACTGATGGAATACTAGCATCCTATACTAAACATTAGGATAGCAGGTAAGTGTATGAACAATTGTTGCAACAATGACATGATATGCAACAGAATAGGAGCTATCGAATCATCAACAATAGCAAACCTAATGCAAGAATAAGAGAGAAAAGAATGGGCGATATCTGGCACTATTCAACAAATCTTCCGATTCGGCGATTTATCGCTACTCTTGTGGTGACCGATAAGATTATGCCTTATCTTTACCATTTATCGTTTGGGCTGATTTATTGCTATGACAAGCGATTTATCGGGAATCTACCGATTAATGAGGCCTATTCATAGCACTATGTTTGAAAAAACTATGTTTATTGGCGTATTGTGGACCTTGTTATGCAATATGTACGGTTGTCCTATTTTGTTCGTCATTATACAAGGATTCAAAGGCTAGGAATCAAGGTAACACTTCTGTCCAATATTTCTTTGGTGTTGAATCACTACTGCAGGATGCTGCTAATACGCACTACGATTAGAGACCCTTCGACGAAACTGTGTGCTATGGCATAATCGCAAACGAGGGTGTAAAAAAATGTCAAAAAAGGTTTAAACGTTTGTAATGGAGGATGCATCAAACACGGTTCATATTTTGGTTGCGTGTGTGATGATGGGCATACGGTTCAGTTCAATTGACAATTTGCAATGAGGAGGAACAAAAGAAACTAGCTGCCAGATGAAGGCGTCTGTGATGTACAACATACGATTCAGTCGAATGAACTATTTGTGATTAAGCAACACAAAATAAACGGTCAGCCAGATCAAGGTGTGTGCGATATACTGCATGCGGTTCACTCAGATGAACTGTTTGCGTTGAGAGATGAGAACAGAAAGGGTTCAACTTAAGAAGATGTGTGTGATACGCCGCAAATGGGTCTGAAATCGGAAACGTGTGCGAAGACCTATAACAACACAGACGATCACTGCTAACAAGTCGTGTGTGTTGCGAGCAAATGATTGTCGGTATACAATTGTGAGTTATTGATGCAAACATCACCGACGGGTTCCATTGTTTAGTCCGTGTGCGATGTGATTTTCTTTGTCCGCACAACATCTACGCTCTGTCTACAGAGCATCAACATATATACTTAAAAAGACAGTATTGCGTAACCAAATTAAGCATACAATTACACAAGGGACTACACACATAACATTTCCACACACCAAAGTAAGAAATTACATGCATACTAAAGTAGGAGAAACGAGGAGCTAATCATCTACTTATTGTTGCAATGACGCTTGTCATTGCTCTGCTTCCGGCAGGATCCCTGGCCGTTTTGGGGAAGGAGGCACTTCCTCATGTCAACGATCCACCTGTACATGTCGTAGCTTGTGTACGCCTCCTTGGCCGCGTACACGACGTGAGCTTCGTCGAGTTTCTCCATCCAGGCCGAGTGCTAGGCACGCTTATCCTTGTTGCACGAATCCTTCATGTCTCTATAGTAGGGGTCGATTTTGGCCTCGGCAAGGTGAACCAGTGAGTCCTTCTCATGCTCCTTGCTGCCCCAGATCTTATATTGGCCCTGGATGTCGACAAGATTCTGGCAGGCGATGCCCGAATTCTCGAGCGCCTTTACATCATTGGTGATGTCCACCGTAGCGAACATTTAGTGGGAGTTGTTGAAAAACCTGGCGAAACACTTGCAAGGCCGCGTGGCCAGGCAGTAGTGGTAGACGAGGACGTGGTAGCGCACACACATCTTGGCGACGAAGACCTTGGGACGAAACCCAACACGAGCGCGGGTGTATTCAAGGTCGAACCCAACCAACTTGTACTTCTCCTCAGCAAGCAACAGCTCCGTGATGTGGATAGAGTGCTCCACCCAGACCGGGTCGTTGGTGTACACCACCAAGAGGTCCATGAACCTTCTATGGGTGTCCACCACGTCACGCATGGTGAACTGCTGCTCATCGTCGGCAGCCGCTTGGAGCGCCATTGGAGCCGCGCATGCTACCCTCTAAGATTTTCTCATGGTGGGTGTGCTTTTTGGAATGGTGGGGCGCGATCAAAAGGTTGTCCGCTATAATAAATGGGGGCCAACCGGCCTGTAATCGTCACGTCTTGTCACGGCGTTCATAGCGGAGGATTCCAGTGCACGCTAGACAACACCGCACCGCACGCGTGGACTCGTATCGTCGGTGAGCCTGTTTACGCGCTACCGCGCAGTTTACGCGCAAGGTTCCCACCCGGCTAGTTTGGCCACGTGTCGGCTAGAAGTGGAAGAAACCAACTGTGTGCAATAATATCGAATATCACAGTCGTGTTAGCTATACAGATCGTGTGTGGTGAGATCGACAAGGTAAACATATTTGAGAATGGTTAATAAAATCTAAGACCATTGCATATTAAGGTCAAAATAGTGCTACCAATATACGAGTCTCGTACGATGCCATTTCAACGATTGTACCACAAAACCTCAAAACATTACAAGGTTCAAATTCCAGAGTTATATGACTCAAATTCGAAGATTACAAGGTTCAAACCGATATTAGAAATGAAATTCAGCTCATCAGCTACAAACGCTCGCGCTGATCCGCTAAACATGGATATGAGAGAGGTTCAAACTAATATTACCACTTCTTAGTCTAGTTTCGAAACCTCACAATTTTTGCAAATGGGTCAGCCACTTAGAAGTCATGTATGGGGTTGACACAATGACTTTCGATTAGTTTGTCATTTTAAGTTCCAAAATGAAATTCAGCATTTTTGGAGCCTATTCCATTCTGCCGCAGGTGCCGGCGCTGGTTAACAAACCATTCATTTTTGCGAAATAAATGTAGGGCAAACCTCATTTCCTTCAGCACCCTTGCTCTGAGAACAAAGAACCTTGCGAATATAATCTCCGGTAAGGTCCCTCGATAGGAGTTCAAAGTAATTTCTGAGAGATGCAGATCTAGGCATTCGACGTGATTGTTATATTCTATCACATTATCCACCACTGGGCCTAATCTTATCTGCAAAAGAATAAAACGTGTTAGTGCCTATTTGGTTTACAGGATTTGTAAAATGCACTAACATGCCATCTTCGATCTGATATGATTAACATGGGTAGATGAATCCAGAGGAGAAATGCTTATTTATTGTAACCATATGGATCAAGCAACCAATATGGGGGGGGGGACATGTATGTACTG
Source organism: Secale cereale (assembly GCA_902687465.1). NCBI lineage: Eukaryota > Viridiplantae > Streptophyta > Magnoliopsida > Poales > Poaceae > Secale > Secale cereale. The sequence goes on from LR738710.1 coordinate 647,372,520, forward strand.
AAATCCTCCAAAAGAATCCTTCTGAAATCGTAGTACATTGTCATTGTAAACTTGGAAAAGGGTGTCACAAATTGAACTCCCTTATGGTTAACATTTAACAGGAAAGGAACGTCACCTCAATATATAGCTTCTCCAGGCACGGAAAGCATCTCAGGAAACTGATAACTTGCTCCAGGTTGGGGCCAATAGATTCTGGTGCCAAGACCTTCACTATGCGCAGTTTTGGGGTCAAGCTTGTCCGAATCATTTTCTGTATGACAGACAAACACACATCTTCAAAATTACAAATAATGTTAATTTGTAGAAGGAGAGGTAGAAGGCGGCTATTGTACCTGAACGGGTGTGGATCCAATAACAAGTTCGGAGTATTTGTCGGGCGAGTAGCCCACCACTGTCAATTTCGGCGCAGAAATGACATTGATTCTTGTTGGACCTTCTTGATCAACTACAAGTAATTTCTCAAGTGCAGGTGTGTCCTCAATGACCATACCATGGTACACATCTTGTGATGTCTTCCTGCCGCACCAGCAACACACATAAATAGTCCGGAGAGTCATGGAGGTGATGTGGAAGGTACTCAACCCATTGATCGCCTGAAGACAAAGGTACTCGAGTGTAGTACAGCCACGGAGCAGGCGCTCCATGTCACCATTTGAGAGGTAGACGACGACGACCTCGAGGTGCTTCAGTCGTGGTAGAATAAGAGCGGGCACGCCATTAAGGGGGGATGGCAGTTCCTGAACTTGGCGACGCGCAGCATGGGCACGAGGCGGAGTGCGGATGTTGGCAGTGACCGCACATGCCCATCATCAAAAGTGAGCTCCCCAAGCTGATCTAGGGAGGGGGATCGGAACCAGTCGTCAAGCTTGGCTTGGTCCTTGCCGTTGTAACGGAACTTTCCCATTCTAAGGCCTCTGGTGGGGAAAATGTGACTGCTGAGGATCTTGGAGAACGCATCCAAGCTTTTGTGATAGCCATGGCAGAGCTCGTGGGTGTCGATGATGTCGAGAGGGTTCGAGTTCCATAGGGGGCTCCACCGCCGGGAAAGGACGATTGGCCGCGCCCCATATTTGATTGGGAGGAGGGAGATGATTACTGTCAACATATCATCGGGGAGGCTGCTGATGAAGTCTAGGCCTGCTGGAGTCGCTTGCGGTTCTAGCTCGTCCCGCCTCCGCTTGTTGGCAGCCCCGTTCTCCACCTCCGAAGTCTCCTTGTTAGCGGCGCTTTCTGATAGAAATGGGAGTACAGGGAATATTTAGTTAAAACAGGGCAATAGAAAAGTGTATTGGTAACTAGAAGTTATTAGGTAGGAATATAGTAAGAAAAGGGAATAACAATTGGTTGCCTAAATACTACACAATTCATAAGACATTGCTATGTAAGTCAACATGCAGATAGTTGAAAAGAAAATTTACTTCGAACAAAGTCTGGACGGATGATTTTGTCGAGGAAGTTAGCATATATCTCATGACCAGGACCTTTTATGCGCAGTGCAATTTTAGTGCCAGCTTTCAGTACATGAAACTTAGAAAATTCATTCCAAAAGCCAGTGTCAAAATAGGAGTCACCGCGTTCATCAAGTCCTACAGTAGCAACGATGGTAAATCCATGTTTTGTGTGCAGTCTGACATTCGTGCAGCCTTGCTCTATGTAACGGGAATGATGGTGCACTACATAATTTGTTGCATAGCAAGGGATGCCCTGCAGAAAATGGTAGGATTGTTAAAGAAAATATGGTAACATGCAAATATGGGCCCAAATTGAAAGAACTGTACAACAGTTGAAATAGAAGGACAAAAGTCTATAATTAAACAGGGTAAATATGATGTCATGGAAATATGAGAGTAATCGAAAGAACAATACATCCTTAATTTGCCTAATATAGAAAGAAGAGGGGGGAATACCCTTTGACGTATATGGTGCATGTGGCACCTTTTATCCAAATGTAGCAATATTTAGAATATGTTCAGGAAAGTAGGCCATGCCAACCGATTTAGGGTGAGATTGAACATACCGTGCGCGTCATCAAGCGATCTGGTACGGTGAGATGGAATCTCTGGCGGAGGTCGCAAAGTCTTGATGTGTCGGTGCACTGTACATTCTATGAATGAAAGAAAACACTCAAATCAGCTCGAATAAATATGAATTCACGGTGATTTCCACCGAGTGATTAAAGGAGGAAGATGAACTGGGATAAGAGATGAGATAGTATCTCATTAAAATAGTTACGTTGTCGTCCATGAGAAAGAACCCTCAGCACAGCAGATTCCCCAACCGAGCTAAGTTGGGTGGAGCACGAGCATTGTCGCGAAAGTCGATGGCGATAGGCCGCGGCAAGCGGAAGTGGTGAAATGTGGTGGGCTTTGCCCGCAGCCTGGCGGCGGCGGAAGGCGTCGAGCTAAGTGTTTACCGCCACGATAGACGGTCCCATGGCATAGACACGAAGGAGCTTGTGCAGGTGTGAATGGGGACCGGAGGGGGTGGCAGGCGTGGGTGAGGGTTTTTGTGACGTGGGGATGGTGAGGGTTTTATTTTTTATTTTTTGAATAGGGTGGTGACGGTTTTCCATCCCACAAAGAATTTTGGAGGCGATGGTTTGCTAGAGCGAACCATGTGGGATTGACGCAACAGGTAAAATGAAAGTCATTGCACAAGGTTCCATTTTTGGGAACCATGTGTGATTTATGCAACAGGCAAAATTAAAGTCATTGCACACGGTTCTAATTTTGGGAACCGTGTGTGATTGACGTACTACCTCCGTCCTGGTTTATTGGTCCCCCTTTGTAATTTTTACCAAATTTTGACCAAATATTTAACTAAAATATGTTTATGCATGTCACCAAAAATTATATCATTGAACACTATGCTCAAATACCCATCCAACGATAAATGTTTTGTTGACCTGAACTAACATTTTGTCAGTTAAACCTTTGGTCAAAATTTAACACAAATTACAAAGGGGACCAATAAACCAAGACGGAGGTAGATTCCATCAACCGAACTGATTGCATCCATATCCCACGGTTAGACATAAGTAAACATAGATTAAACATAGTCAGACATAGATAATAAGCGTACACATACACAAGCATATATAGTTTAACCATAAGTACACAGTTTAACTGTCATTAAACATTGCTCAAGCGTACATATTTCGATCCCACATATCATCTCACATGCCGGCACGATCCTGAAGCTTCTCCAGGTACTCGGCGTACACGTCGTGCTCCACCCTGCGAGAATACTTTTGATTGAAGGAGCCAACAGCCCGCCATCTTGCATGCGCCAGAACACTTTGATACGCATCATGAAGCTTGTGATAGCAAAATGGGCATCGATAGCCGCCGTTCCAGATCCTACTATGCCTATTATGCATCCCCGCATAAAGCTCCCTCAGGATTTGCCTCTTGTACCTCCTCTGGACATCTTCATCCTCGATGTCCACATCGTCAGACATCACCTATACAAATTGTAAAAAAATGTGGCGCCAAATTAATGGCCGCAAACTAATCTCTAGCGAACATTTGGCAGTTGCCAAAAATTGGCATCAAATCAAAGATTACATGCCGTGAAGTAGGATTAGGAATTTATGGCTATTTATTTATACATACCCAGAGATTATGGTTTGATTTTTAAGCACATTTGTCTATGTACAGACCAATCTTGAAGAAAATAATAGCACACACATATGTAGGTCATTCAAAATCAATTGTCAAGTCCTGGCTAGGAATTATTAGCACAAACACTAACCCTAGTCGGATTACTAGCAAAAATCATTTGCACAGATGAAACAACTAATCACTTATCACTTGTACCATTCAAACAGTCAATACACTACACGGATCTAACGAAACTTACTCAGATTTCATGGACTGGGAGAACATAATCATAGGATTTCTATTCCGAAAAGGGGGAGGCAGGACTAACTAGAGAAACCCTATGATCTATTTGACACATAAATGGGTATAGATGGCTAACCAGTTGTCCATCATCGTCGGAGTCATCGCCGGAGTGGTCGTCGCCGGAGTCATCGCCAGGGTCGTCACCAGAGTCGGTGTGGAACTCCGCCTCCGGCTGTGGAAGCTCGACCCCGTCGATGACGTCAGGGTGCAGCGATAACTCACCGACGATGAAAACAACCTCTGTCTCCATCTTCATGCCGTGCTCCGGTGCTTTGGCAGCCCCGGCGTCGCCACTCCCTCTGATGGGGTGCTTCGGCGGCATCCTCATACACTCACGGCTTTGAGGACTAAGAGCGGCGTCGAGGATGCAAGCGAAGAGAGAGGATTGTGTGTGTGTGTGTGTGTGTGTGTGGCAAGGATGGGGGTGCGGCCGCTCGGGCGCACCATTAATATGGAGTAGTGGGAGTTGTGGGAGAGAGGCGGGCGGTGGTCAAACCGATGGCTCGCCTCCCGGTGAGCATGCGCACCAGACTGCTAGCATGCCTACCAAACTTTCACACAGCTACTCGCACCTCCCGATGACACTGCAGAGCAAACACGCCTCTATCAATTGACACACCTGCACGCACGCCTCCCTGTCTGCCTACACGGTGGACTGCTCGCATGCGTCCCGTCAACTCATGCCTGCTCGCACTGCCCACGGGTCGCGCGGCGGCACGTATATTGTTTTTCTATTTGGATGATTAATGATGTCGCTTTATTGCTTAACCGAAGCATGGCACATATCCATTGTTGGTCTAACGCTCATGGTTTGAATAAATAATCCGTTTGGGATGTTGGTTCCCAATTATTAATAATCTCCCGTTTGTAATTAGATAAAGATTACATCAAAAGTGGTCTCAAATTTGACAAAAAAAGTACAATGCAACTTTGTATTGGTGTCCATATGACAACACGATAAGTTTCATGAACTTCAAATAAGTTTTGGATGTACTAGAATTTGAAAATCAAGATTCTCAATGTTTGAAATTTGTTGCACGGGGAGTATACATGTACCCAGTGAGACACATGTGTTTTTGCAATCCATTTAGGTGCACTGTCACGTGTGCATGTAGCTCAAATTTGATTTTTTTTCACATTATACCCGTAGAAAATCAATCAATTAATGTACTAAAACGTCTTAATGATCTCTGTGATTTTTTCGAAATTAAAATGTCCCTCCTTTGGTAACATACGTTCAGTGCGGGATAATTAATTCAACATGCATCGTACTTGCGGTGGGGATTCGTGGTGTGTGTGTGTGGGTGTGTGCGTCTGGGGGTGGCGGGTGGCTCGCAGTACACTACGAGTTGTGAGCCACCGTGTGGGTTGGCCGTTTTGTTAGGCAGGCCGGTGCCACATCAGAGTCGTGAAATCGTTACTTAAAACATTACACAACCCTTTGATAGATACATGTTTTGGCCACATGTAGTCGATGGTTGTCCTACATGACACTCGATACTCACGTGTGATGCTTTATGTGGGCCCGTGAGGTAGTCGTCCATCACTTTGACGAACATCCGGCAGTGAGGTTAATTTGACCAGCAAGGTAGAGTCTTTTTTGTTTGTGTTATGGTGGGATATAGTACGCGTCGAAGAGGTGGGAGGGGACTAGCATATATACTATACATACGCGTCCGTGAACAAGTACACCTCACTCAGTGTCGGAACTTTTTGGTTTCCGAGGCACGTGCCACATCAAAATTGTGAAATTGGCTATTCAAACATCACACAACACCTCTTTGGGCCACATGCATGCACGCGGTGGTTATCCTAACTAGCTAGGACACTCATGTGTGACGCTTCCATCTGTGGGCCCATGAGGCCATCGTCGATGCATGCATGCATCACTTTGACCTACATGGGGAGAGGTTAATTAATTTCACCATCGATGAGGATTCTTTTGGGTTGTACATATTACGGCAGCAGCATATAGTATGCAGTGAAGAGGGGGGAAGGGGACCATCATATGTAGTACGCTTCATGAACCTCGCTCTGTGTGGGTGCATAGTTTACTATTTTTGAGGCATGTGGCACATAAAAGTTGTGCATTTTGGGTATTCAACATATATATATGTTTGGCCCACATGCAAAGCGGTGGTGGTTGTCCTCTCGCACCCACTTAAGCGATTATCAGCGATATCGATGCTTTCCATCTGTGGGCCCGCTTGGTCCATCACTACTTTTTGCCTGACAACAAGAGAGGTTAATTTGAGTTAGGAGGGGATTATTATTTTTGCTTGTAATACGGTGTATATATATAGGTAATGCTCTAGGATGACATGCATGCATACTACAGTTTGAGCACACACATATGCATGTGTACGCATGAATCCCTCCCATCGAGTCGAAGTTGCCAGTACAACGACACATCATGAACCGATCTCACTCTGTGTGGGGAGCTAGTGTATGATTTTTGACGCATGCGCCACATCAATGTTGTGAAATGGTATTCAAACATGCACACGCATCACCTCCGTACATATGCATGTGGTGGTTGCCTTCGAACGGTACACTCCCTCTCGTGGTTACCGGCAACAAGCCTATATATTCATGGGCCCGCGTGGACATCCATTATCACCTTGACCAACAACAAGATAGGTTACCATGGCGGGTTCTTCATTAGGTTTGTTTTATCGTAATATAGGTCATGGTGAGATTCATACCTTAAGTTTGAGCGCATATACTATGCACGCATGCATGCATGAATCCCCATCATTGGCTTGAAGTGTGGTGTAACATACATATGCATCGTTAACCTAACCCTCATTCAGTGTGGGGATTTCTAGTTCGAAATCATGGTGCCACATCAAAGTTGTTCCATTGTTACTCAAAAACACACCTCTTCCTATATATGTTTGGGCCACACGCATGAAGTGGTTGTATTCGAGGACTAGCTACTTGTGTGATTATTGGCGAGCTAGCCCATCTCCGGGGTCGCATGGACGTTCATCACTTTGACCAAGAACAAGAGAGAGGTTGTACGACCAAGGTGCATTATTCTTGGTCTATTTTACGATCCATCTTGGTGAGATATGCCTCTCTGGCCCGCCGGCTGAATGTGTGTGTGTGTGGGGGGAGGGGGTGTTGCTACTTCGCACTTTGCTAGGTGAACCTCGGTCGGGGGGCATGCATTCATAGCTTAGAATTCCCTTCATGGTGACACGATGGAGGGGGGTTGCTAGCTCTACTTTGAACTTTGCTAGGTGAACCTCGATTGGGGGCATGCATTCATAGCTTAGG